>QXEO01000247.1:1200000-1623579 GCA_007115705.1 Dactylis glomerata | reverse complement strand
TCGTTGACAAGCCTCCACCTTCGGACTATGTCTTTTGCATCTTTGATGGCTATTAACCAGTAATCCTGCATGAAAGCTTTGGCTGCAATAGCTCTGCTGCTGGCGTGATGCCCGCACACTCCTGCATGGATGTCTTTCAATATCTCTTGTCCTTCTTGAGGGGTGATGCAGCTTGCAAGACGCCAGTTATGCTTTCTTGTACACTTCCCATGTACTGACACAGCCGCCTTGGACTGTCGTATTATCCTCTTGCGTCGACTGATCTTTGTAGTGTCTGTTTATATTATGCCAAATATGGCTGCATCCAGGTTTTCTTTGATCATCATGACTGCTTACTCTGGTTCTGCTGGTGCTCCATTGCCAGACTGCCAGCCCCCGAGACTGTTGTTGGGTACTGGCTTGGTTCTGCTGTAGTCGACGTTTGCTATTTTTTATTGATCTTTCTATGATTTCCTCCCAAAAGACTCCCGGTGGTATAGGCAGGCCTGGGACCCGATGTTTGCTAGATTGTCGGCTTCCTCATTGCTGGCCCTGCTAACGTGTGAACTTCACATCCATCGAAGGTTCCTTCTAGATAGTAATATAAGTTTCTGTATGCCGTCATGTGTCGCTGATGGATCACACCGATTCATCACTTGCTGGACGACTAGGTTCGAGTCCCCAATATTTTCAGTCGGTTGCTCCACAGCTTTGGCCATTTTCATTCCATGGAGCAAAGCCTCGTATTGGCTTCATTGTTGGAAGCTTGTGGAAACTCATCCTTAACACATATTTTAGTTGTCGCCTTGTGGTGATATTAAGACTACTCTGCCCTGCGTCTTGGACCCTTTTTGATCCGTTGAAGTACATTGTCCACACACTCGATAAATCAGGTGGTCCTGTGTTTTGCAGTTCGAGCCACTCTGCTGTGAAATCTGGTAGTACCTGAGATTTGATTGCTTTCCGTTTCTCGTACGTGATGTCAAGGGGCGATAATTTGATTCCCCATAAGGAGACAGGTCATGTTGCTGCAGGGTTGTTCAATATATTCGATAGTGGGGCTTCATTAACCACTATGATTGGGTGCACCACGAAATATTGCCGGAACTTTCACGCTATTGTAAATACGTTGTATGCAAGCTTCTGGTAGTGTGGGTACCTCTGCTTTGTTGGACATAGGAATTTGCTAAGGAAATATACCGCCGCTGGACTCCGTGCGCTTTTCCTTCTTCACTTCGCTCGACTACGAGTACCGTGCTTACCACTTGATGTGTGCGCGATGTATAGTAGTAGTGGCTCTTTTTCTTTTGGCGCGACCAACACCAGTGGTGTGGAAAGCACTTTTTTTAGCTGTGCGAAGGCTGTATCTGCCTCCTCTGTCCACTCGAATTTGTCATCTGATTTATTCATGCGTGCGTAGAAGGGGAGAGTTTTTCTCCTAATCGTGCGACAAATCGACTTAATGCCGCCACACGTCCGCGAGTTTCTTCACGTCGCGTAGCTTTGCTGGTTTCCCCATCGTTAATATAGCTCGATTTTCTCTGGGTTCACCTCGATACCCTTGCTGACACCAAGATCCTAGAAGTTGCCCTGCTGACATGCCAAAAGAGCATTCTATCGGGTTAAGCTTGAGCTTGTACCTGTTGAGGTTGTCAAAGGTTTCTTTCAGTTGCTGATCAAGGACTCTCCTTTCTTGTGGTGATGACCACGTCGTCAATGTAGACTTGGATGTTGCGGCCTATTGTCTCCCGAGGCAGTTTGCATCATCCGTTGATAGGTTGCTCCTGTGTTTTTTAGGCCAAATGGCATGACTTGATAGCAGAACACGCCATATGGTGTGATAAAAGCTGTTTTTTCTTCGTCTTCTTTCTTCAACTTGATCTGGTTGTAGCCAGAATATGCGTCTAAGAAGGAAAGCCTCACGCACCTGCCGTTGAGTCGATTATCTGATCAATGCGAGGTAACGGAAAGGGATCCTTGGGGCAGCTTTGAGAGATGTGTAGTCAACACATACTCTTTGTATGTCCATGTTTTTCTTGGGGACGATAACTGGGTTAGACACCCAACTTGATGTTTTGATTTCTCTGATGAAGCCTGCGTTTTCTAGCCTCTGTAGCTTGAATGCTATTGCTTTTCTTTTGGGTTCATCAAACCATCGCAAAGGTTTCTTTACTGGCTTTGCTTTTGGATCGACATTTAGTGCGTGCTCGACGAGTTCCTTGGGAACCCCTGACATGTCTGAAGGACACCAGGCGAAGATTTCCCAGCTCTCACAGAGGAACTCGACGAGCGCGCTTTCCTATGCGGGGTCCAAGTTTACCGCTATTGAAGTAGTTTTGTTTGGGTCCGTAGGGTGAACCTGGATTTTCTTGGAGTCTTGTGTTGCGTCGAAAGCCTAGTCTAGCAGGGATTGACCGACGTCGGGTAGCACATTGTGATCAGTTTCGCCCTTGAGTCTTGCGTATTCAGCTGTCATGCCAAAAGTTTGCGCCATCCTATTGAACTCTTTGTCGCAGGTGTGGATACTTCGAAACTGCCTTGTACTGTGATGGTCCCCTTGGGTCCTGGAATTTTGAGTGTTAAGTACGTGTAATGGGGGACTGCCATGAATTTTGCAAATGCTGGTCGCCCAGGATTGCATGGTATTGCGAGGGCCAGTCCTTTACTTAAAACTCCAACTTCTCTCTGCGGTAATTGCCACTGTCGCCAAAGCAAACATCGAGCTTGATTTTCCCGAGGGGATGATTTGTGCTCCCTGGTACTATGTCGTGGAAAGAGCAGTCTATCGGCTTCAAGTTTTCCAATGATATACGCATTGCCTTTAGAGTCCTTGCGTATATCTGGTTTATGCCACTTCCTACGTCCATTAATACTCGCCCAATGTTGTGTCCCCCATTTGGCCTTCAACACCATTGGCGCGTGTCCTGGTCTGGGCACTTTCCTTGGGTGGCCTTCTCTGCTGAACCTGACGGGCTGGTCGACCACCTCAAGTACTCTGTAGTGGCCGGTGGTGATGATATTGCTAAATTTACTTGCCTTGATATGCTCTTCTGCTCTTTTTGGACTTTGGGACTGGCTGGATCATTGCGGATATGTACACCTTTGATGCGAAATGTCTTGCAAGACATTGCACTTGATATCCTTGACTTGTGTTTGTATCTCCTCGATGTGCTCCTTGGTTTAACTCCAGAGCGTTTTGTAACCTTAGGAATGTTCTGCAGTCTTTCATTTGATGATTGGAAACTCTTTTCCCATCTAATATGCATAGTGGATACGGCAGGGTCCATAGAGCATGTCTTCTGCCGACGGGCCGAAGTACTTTGGCTTTTCTTTTTCACTACTGTTTCTATCTTGGAACTCACTGCTTCCGTAGCCTTCCTCGTCCCTTCTTTCATATCCCGTGGCTATCTGATTTTGCCTTGTGCGGCTATCTTCGTTGTGAGCCCTGCGCCTTTGCCTGCTTACTCTGTCGACTTCTGGTGAACACCCCTTTTGTTGTTGTAAGCGTCTTCTCCATTGGCGAATCTGTTTGCTACCTCCATTAGTTCCGACACTGTCCTTAGCCTTGTTCTCCCTAGTTCTTCCACGAGATCGAAATAGCGAAGACCAGCCGAAAAAGCATCTACTGCCCGCTTGTCGGAGACATCTTCCGTAGAGTTTTTTATATACTCCACCGATGTATGTATGAGCGTAGAGTTTCATCCTTCCTTTGTGTGCAGGACTTCACTTCTTCTAGTGATGCTGGACGTTTGTATGTTGAACAAAAATTTCTTGTGAATTGACTCTCTAGTTCTCCCCAGCTTTCGATGGAATCGTTGGGTAGAGCGCTTAACCAAGACCGTGCTGCGCTGGTGAGGTGTAACTGCAAGCTGTGCATCACTGTTGCTCTTCTTCCTCCGAGTATTTGTACTTCTTGCAGGTAGTCTGATAACCATAGTTTAGGTTCTTGTGACCCATCATACTTTTGCTGATCGTGTGGAAATTTAAATCCTTTGGGTACTCGCGTTCTGCGAACCCTTCGGGTAAAGCATGGCGCGCCATCTCTTTTTCATCGTCCTCATAATTTTCTTCCTTCCACGCATATCGTGCATTGTCTACTCTTGTTTGCGCTATGATATTTCTTGCATCCTCCCTTCGTGTTACGCTTTTCGTCGCCTGATAAGTTGCTTGCTTGATTTGTGAAGATTAGTGCTTGATGTCTTCATTTTCCTTGTCCTCATGGCGTGGCATCTTTTTCTTTGGAGAATGTCTCCTTAGTCTATCTTCTACCAACCCGAGGCTTCTTATTGCAGCTTGGTGCATGTACTCCCATGGATCTCCAGGTTCTGGTTGTGTAGTTAGTAGATACGCCTGTGCTGCTACTAATGCTGCCTCTGGTGTTTCTTGCACAAAATCTTCCTCATCGTCTAATGGATGTGCTCTTATGCTCCTTACGTGGTTCTCTTCCCTTGCTGTCGGGGGGATGACCCCCGGTAGGTCAAGAGACTAGAAAGATGCAAGGACTACGGTTGACTTTATGCCGGTTGACCAAGGAAGGGCCTGGCTGGAATATAAGAGCATCGGCCAGGCCGGCATATTTGTATATCCCGGCTGGTGTCCGGATATGTCGGTATAACCGGGATACTTATTGTGGAGTGCCGCATATACATAGATATGCCGGCCTAACTTGTATGTTATCTCGTGCAGGAGCAGGGTGCCGGGTTACCCGACCTTCATAGGTCGATGGTCCGGCATATAGGTCCGGGATATGGCCAACGGTCATGTCCGGGATACAGAAGTCAGCTAGGATGTCGTGTCCCTACAATCAAGGAGGAAGACATCCAAGCATGGAAGCAGCGTGGTGGCAGGGTGCACAGTGGAGGTCTACCTACCCTCACTGTGCACAAGTACAGCCCTTACCTCACAGAGGTAAGGTCACAGTTCAAGAGGTACAAGGTACAGGGGGTGGAGTCCCATCGAGAGCAATCAGGGAGAAAGTCCTGTTTGGGGTGTAGTTCGTGTCTTCTGGTCTCGTGACCGTTGTAACCCTGGCCACCACTATATAAGGCGGCATAGGGAGCCCTGGTAGAGGGTTGGTTTCTCTGTGTTCTTACACTTAGCAGTTCATCTTCCTCCTCTAGCAGAGAGCTTGGAAGCACCATTGTTGTATATCCCGATCCAAATACATACAACCAGTAGAGCAGGAGTAGGGGTGTTATCTCCTTACGAGAGCCCGAACCTGGGTAGATCTGTGTTCCTTTCTGTCGTGCTCTTTAGCTCGTTCCCCTCTCCCGAATCCTCCAGCATCTAGTCGGCCCCCATTTAAGCCATCCTATGGCGTATGTTGTTTCACCACGACGACATTTGGCGCCCACCGTGGGGCAAATCGATATGCTGGGCGGAGTATTTATTCGGACGGGGTCTGTGATAGCAGCTTCGGGAGTGCGCGTGGTCTCTGGCCTCGTCCAGAGGCTAGGCTCGCTCAGCTTCGTCAGTGACAACGCTGGGTGTCTCGGCGGCCGGCCGTTCCCCAGGGATGGCCGGATCATGTCTTTCGGTTCCCACGAGGTGTATGTGGGGACTGAGAGAGTTTGCAGGGAAGAGGTGTTGGTGGCGGCGGATCCTCCGTCGCATCGGCTGGCTCACGCTGGGCATAGCGCTCGCTCAGTAGAGTCGGCCGAAGTAATGATGGCCGGAACATCAGTGCCGCCGGCAGATGGTGCCGGCAAGGCAGCAGCAGCAGCAGCAGGAGATGCTCCCCCGGAGCCGCCGAAGGCCAAGAGGTCGGCACGTCCTCCGTTGGAGCGTGTCGAGAACCTGGCCGGCACTTCCGCTGTGCCGGCAAAAGGTCAGGTGCTTCTTCCCGTCATCGAGCGGCTTCTCGAGCCGATGCGATCCGGCAATGATCCGGAGCAGACAAGGGAGGTCCTAGAGGTATCTCGCCAGGCCCTCATCGACGAGGCCCTGGCCATGCACCAGGAGCGCGAACGGTTTAACCGGCAACTCCGTGAGTATGAAGCAGCTCATGGTTTTACTCCTGTGGTAACCCGGCCTAGCCGTATAGAAGAGGTTAGAACTAGAGGTAGAGATCTTAACACTGAGCTAGGTAAAGATGCTAGAGCTAAAAGTCATACTGCAACTAGTACTGTGCCGAAGGTAATTTATAGCTCGCCAGTAAAGAACCTTAGAGCAGCAGCAGAGGTAGCTAAGGACTTATCTAATTTGTCCGGTGAAGCATTGCATGAGCAGCAAGCCCGGCTTAACCATCTTTTGTCTGAAGCTACTAAGCAGCAGGAGGCCTTTAAGAAGGCAAACCCAGGTGCCGGGGCATCACAGTACATTGCATCGGTAGGAGGTGCCAGCGCAAGGTCGAAGGGCGAGGCTTCGTCCCCGCATCCAAGTGCCCGGCGTGCCGGAAGTGTGACCTCTGGCCGCCGGGACAAGCAGATCCAAGTGTATGATCCGGCAATTGCCGGAAAGCAGCAATAGTTCAGAAGAGTACCGGTCAAGTTGACAAGTATGTCGGCGGCAAGAATGCTGGTCAGAATGTGCCGGCTGGGCATGGGGCAGTGTCGGTCGGTGGTGGCCGGAGTAACAGTGCAGCCCGGCGTCAGCAGTAGGGCGCCGGAGGTGCAGCACAGCAGCAAGGTGCAGGTCATCCGGGACATCGAGAGGATGATGGGAATTCCGCCCTTGTCAGGGCGGGATATCAGCAGCAGCATCAGCAAGGCCGGCACAGTGAGCAGTATCAGCCGGAGCAGCAGGAGAAAGTGATCGCGGGCCCAATTGCATCCCGGCTAGGACCTCGGTCCTTAGCAGCAAGTGATGCGCGCTTCAAGCTGGACAGGATTCACCAATCGGAGTTGGTGGAAAGGCAAGGAGCTCCGGGTCCTATGTGCTTTGGACCCCGGATTATGGGTGAGCCGGTACCTTACTACTTCCAGCTCGCGCGTGGCGCGAGGACATATAACGGCAGTACAAAGCCGGAAGATTGGTTGAAGGATTACTCCACCGCAGTGAACATTGCCGGAGGAAACCTCAGATGGGCGGTACGATATGTGCCGCAAATGCTAGAAGGACCAGCCGGGATATGGCTGAACAATCTGCCGGCCGGAAGTGTCAACGGCTGGGTTGATTTTGAAGAGCAGTTTGTGTCAAACTTCACCAGTACATATAAGAGGCCGAACCGTCCTCAGCAGCTGGCTAACTGCCGGCAGGGAGTGAATGAGACCGACCGTGACTACCTGACCAGGTGGTGCACATTGCGCAATTCCTGCGAAGGAGTTGTGGAGCAGCAGGCCATCATGTGGTTCGCTCATGGGTGCCGGCATGGCACCATGTTGTGGCAAAAGCTTCAGAGGGAAATGCCGGCCACGTTGGCCGAAACAATCAAAATTGCCGATAGTTATGCTCTGGGAGACCCCATGCAGCCCACCCTTGATTCACAAGGACAGGGGAAGACTCAGGGGAACACCATCAGCGCCGGGAGACCAGGGCAATACTATCGCTCTGATAACCGGAACAAAAGAAGAGATGAAAGGCCGGATTACCGGTATGGAGCGGCGCAAGTAGCTGCTGTGGAGGAAGAGCAAGAGGGCGCCGGCAGTAGCCAGCGTCCGAGATATGAGGGCAATCAGCAGCCGCAGCAGCAAGCGCAGCCCTTCCAGAAGAAGACATCCTTTATTACCCCGTACGGGGCTTATTGCTATCTCACTATGCCGTTCGGTTTAAGAAATGCCGGCGCAACTTACCAAAGGTGCATGCAAAAGTGTTTGCACGATCAGATAGATAAAAATGTGCAGGTATATGTCGACGATGTCGTCATAAAGACCAAGGAGAGCGAGACTCTCGTAGATTGATCTCCGGGAAACCTTTGCAAACTTGAGGAGATTCCGGATGAAGTTAAATCCGGCTAATGTACCTTCGGTGTGCCGGCAGGCAAATTGCTCGGTTTCCTGGTTTCCAGCCGGGGGGTTATTGAGGTAAATCCCGGCAAGATTCGTGCTATAGAAAGAATGAAGCCGCCGACAGATTTGAAGGAAGTTCAGAAGTTCGCAGGGTGCCTCGCATCCCTGAGCCGTTTCATAAGCCGGCTGGGCGAGAAAGCTTTGCCGTTATATCAGTTGATGAAGAAGTCCGACACATTTGTCTGGACAACGCAAGCAGATGCAGCTTTCAAGGAATTGAAACGGATGTTGTCAACAGCGCCGGTATTAGCGTCTCCGATGCCCCGTGAGCCGATGTTGCTCTATATAGCGGCAACCAACAGGGTTGTCAGCGCTGTGGTGGTAGTAGAGCGAGAGGAAGGAGGCAAAACCGTGCAGCGGCCGGTATATTATCTGAGTGAAGTCCTCTCCACCTCAAAGCAAAACTACCCCCACTATCAGAAGATGACTTATGGTGTCTATATGGCGGCCAAGAAGCTCAAGCATTATTTCCAAGAGCATCCAATCCGGGTAGAGGCCGAGGCTCCTATCTCGGAAATCATAAGTAACAAAGACGCCAGTGGCAGAATAGCCAAGTGGGCGATAGAGTTGTCACCATATACTCCACAATATGATAAGAGGGATACAATCAAGTCCCAGGTGTTGGCTGACTTCTTCATTGACTGGGCCGAGATACAATATGAGCCACCATTGCCAGATGCAAATTATTGGAGGATGCATTTCGATGGGTCCAAGAGAATACATGGCCTGGGTGCCGGCATAGTTCTCAGTTCACCAAAGAATGACCAATTGAGATATGTCCTGCAGATTCATTTTGCAGCATCAAATAATGTGGCGGAATATGAGGCACTTGTCCATGGCCTGAAAGTGTCTAAGGACATAGGAATTCGCCGGATTATGTGTTTCGGTGATTCCGACTTAGTGATTCAGCAGTGTTCCGGAATATGGGATGCTCATGATGCAAACATGGGATCCTACCGTTTCCTGGTACAGCAGTTGAGCGGTTACTTCGAAGGTTGTGAGTTCCGGCATGTTCTCCGGGCTCAGAACGATGCAGCCGATGCATTGTCCAAGCTGGGATCATCTAGAGACTCAATCCCGCCCGGCATTTCGTTGGAGCATCTGAGAAAGCCGTCAATCAAGCCCTTGCCGGAGTCATCTTCCATTTATGTCCCGCCGAGTCCGGAGGATGCAGTTCCAATGGACATAGATGCCGGAGCCAGGTCAGATAACCCGGGGACTGATTCCTCAGTCCCGGGGACTGGGCCGACATATGCGGTGAGTGCAGTATTCCGGAGCAGAGCTAAGGGCAAGGGTAAAATGTACCAAGAGGTTGTGCCGGTGTACCCGGGGACTGCTCCGGCATACCCGGGGACTGATCCCTCAGTCTCGGGGACTTCGCAGCCCATGGAAATCGATTATGTGTTGGTCGAAATGATGGAGATAGATCAGGCAGTGTTCACTGTCAGGGAAGTGCCCTCATGGGCACGTCCAATTATGGATTTCCTGATGAATGGCCAAGCGCCGGCGGATGAAAATGAAGCCCGCCGGGTTATAAGGAGGTCCAAAGGTTATACCATCATAAACAAGGAAATGTACAAAAGAAGTGTCACCGGAGTATTGCAGAGATGTGTCGAATCTGCGGAAGGCCTGGAGATGCTCCGGGAAATTCATCAGGGGGAGTGTGGTCACCACGCTTCATCCAGAGCATTGGTGGCAAAGGTATTCCGGCATGGGTTTTATTGGCCGACGGCACTGCAAGAAGCAGAAGACTTGGTCCGGAAATGCAATGGGTGTCAGAGATATGCCCATCAGATTCATCAACCGGCATCTGCCTTGAAGACTATCCCGATAACCTGGCCCTTTGCTGTTTGGGGCCTGGATATGGTCGGGGCTTTTAAGCCGGCCAGAGGAAAAATGACCCATATCCTGGTCATGGTGGACAAGTTCACCAAATGGATTGAAGTGAAGCCCATAAGCAAGTGTGATGGTCACACAGCAGTGAAATTCTTGAAAGATATAATCTTGAGATATGGTGTTCCCCATGGCATCATCACTGACAATGGGTCAAACTTTGCCCAAGGGCCATTTGCCAGATTTTGTGAGGAGGTGGGAATCCGGCTGGACATTGCGTCGGTCGCTCACCCTTGTACCAATGGCCAAGTAGAGAGGTCAAATGGACTAGTGCTGTCCGGCATAAAACCCCGGCTGATGGAGCCACTGGAGAAAACTCCGGGATGTTGGCTAGATGAATTGCCAGCAGTGCTTTGGAGTTTAAGGACAACTCCGAATAGGTCAACAGGCTACACACCATTTTTCCTGGTGTATGGAGCAGAAGCTGTGCTTCCAACAGATGTAATACATGATGCACCAAGAGTAGTGCTATATACTGAGGAAGAGGCTAAAGAAGCCAGGGAAAATGATGTGGATCTGCTAGAGGAAGCAAGAGATATAACTCTGTCAAGAACAGCAGTATATCAGCAGAACCTCAGACGCTATCATGCGCAGAAGGTAAATCCAAGGAGATTCCAAGAGGGAGATCTAGTACTCCGGCTAAGGCAAGGAACAGAAGGCCGGCATAAGTTAACTCCTCCATGGGAGGGGCCATTCATTGTGAGCCGAGCTCTGCACAATGATGCCTATTATCTTATAGATGCGCAGGCCCCCAAGAAGGACAAGGTGGACAGGTCCGGAGAAGAAACCAAGAGGCCATGGAACATAGCTCTACTCCGCCCCTTTTACTCCTGAGCAGCACAATGTATGTATTTCCATATTTTGCTTTTGTGTGCCGGCGCTTTATGCCGGCACAAGTCTAATGAATGAAGTGTCGGCATCCCAAAAAGATCGGGCACTGCCTCCGAGATATATAGTTGCCTATCTTTCATTTTATTTATATGCCGGCTGGCTTGATTTGAGTGTTTCCTATGTCGGCCTAGTAATGTGTCGGCACCAAAGGCCGCTCTTCGACTCAGCTGCTGTCCGAAACCCGGCTTCATGGCTAGCAAGAGTAGATGCCGGAGATTGTCGACACATGGAAAACGGCTAAGGAAATGTAAAGCAAGTGAACCGGCATTATGTTGTTGCTAGGAATAAAACTTGAAGTGTCGGGTGATTTGAAGTCTAAGTTTCAAAGTTTAAGTACTGTATGTTTAATGAAGCAACCTTGAGACTCATACGTCGAAAGCCAAATAAGGTAGACAAGTAGCCAAGGTTGTGAAATTGAGGAAATAGGAAAACAAACTCGGTGACTTAGCCAAAGATGATCCGGCATTGATAACAAGCAAACCGAGATAAAACTTGTTCAGGTAGCAAACCACAGGAAATTAAACGTATATCTTACAGTTGCACCCGGCATTCCGGGGATCTGATAAAGCTTAAAGTTTTTTGTGCTGCAAAGTCAAGGAGCAGGGGCAGAAGCAGAGCCGCCGGCTGGTGGAGCTGTAGCAGTAGAGGTGTCGGCTTCAGGAGTGCCGGACCCAGTAGATGGAATGGAGCCATCACCTCCGCCCGGGGCAGATCCCTGTTCCGGGGCGTCGGTGTTGGCCTCTTCGGCTTCCTCTTTATCTTGGCTGGAGTCGGAGCCCTCAGCAGCAGCAGATGCCCCGGCGTCGTCCTTCTTCTCCGGCTCACGGATGTCCCGGACGAAGGCGTCGGTGTCGGCATAGTCCACATAGCTGTGGGCCAACTCCCGTCGACGCCGGATGTGTTCCGGATCTGTGGTCCAGATGGATCCTTCGCGCACAGTGCGCAAAGTCTCCAAGTCAGCTTTTTCATACCAGGACAAGAAGTAGATGAGAGCTTCGTCAGCTCCAACCCTCGCGCCGGAATCTCGCCATTCCCGGAGGCGAACCTTGGCAAGCGGCAGGTCATTGCCGAGATCAACAGGATCAGTGGGCGTCCTTTGTCCCGGCCAGAGGGCAGAGAATGCCTCCTGGGCGCCATAAAAGAGTTCTTCGGTGTAGAGCGTCATGGCGTTCTTCCGGGATTGCAGAGCCAGCAGCTGCTCCGACATGTCCCAGTTGGCCGAGTCAACCGGAACACCCCGGTTCTCTCGATCCAACTGTAGAGCCCTCTCAACGTCTTCGACGGAAGCGGGGAACATGTCTGAGAAAAATAAATGATGTTAGCAAAAGGAGAATATGTCGGCATAGAGGGTATGTCGGAAGAGAGCATGATATGTCGGGCAGGATAAGGAAAAAGGATTTGAAGCTTACTGGCGAGGTCAGCATTGAGCTGTGCGACTGTGACTTCCCATTTTGTCGCTTGCTCCTTTAGGCTGGACAGTTCGGCATGGGCAGTGGAGGCATCAGTCTCGGAAGCAACGAGCAAGTCCTGGGTCTTCTTCAGTTGGCCCTCCTTCTGTTCCTTCTCGTCCAGAAGCTCGGTGATCTGGCCCTTCAGCTGCTCTATCTCGGCCTTGTGACCGGCATCCCGGTCGTCCAGTTGCTTGGCCACATCCACTGAGGACATACAGTCCTGGTGGCGTGCTTCCAGTCCAGCTTTCTCATCTGAAAAGATTTGAAGTCAAAATAATGGGAAGATAGAAAACAATGGCAAGAGTTAAAGGATTTGAAGTACAACGGAAGAGATAAAAGATCTCCAGGAATCCGGCATACCTGTCAGCTCCTTCACCCTCTTAAGAAGCTCGGCGACTTGTTCTTCAGTGCCAGCTGAGGAATGTCGGCACAAGGTTATGTGTCGGCAGGAATAGTATTGCAACGTAAAAAGAGGAAAGGTATCCGACATACAGCGGTATGTCGGCGAAGTTTACCTCTCTGGGACAGCTCCAGCCGAAGCTTGCTATGCTCATCGGATAACTTCCGATGCTCGCATACCAGGTCATGATACATGTCGGCCCGTGTGTTGTTCATGCGCTGCAAAAGTGTTAGGATTTGGAATATCAGCAGAGAAACTTAGCATATCAGTTAAATTTGAAGATTCTATCAAGTGATCACTCTTTGGGAGACCCGGCACAGGTGCTGCGCACCTATCCCGGCCCTCGGTGACTACGATTTGAAGCTTGGATTGAGCTTATATCTCGGTCAAGAGGATTTGAAAAATAATTAAAGGTGAAATAGGTAAAGACCCGGCACAGGTGCTGCGCACCTATCCCGGCTCTCGGTGACTAGGATTTGAAGCTCGGATCGAGCTCATATGTCGGTAGTTAATTCGAGAACAGCTAACTATAAGAGTATTGGAAAATCCCGGATGTCCGTATCCCGGACATCCGACATTTTCGGGGACTGGGGATATGTGTATAGGTAGAGAAGACTTACGTTGGTGGCATCGGCCAATTGATGAAGTCTTTGCTGGAGGCTGAGGAGCTCGCAGGCAATCGGAAGGGGCTTCGCGGCCAGGATGTCTGAGGGATTGCCAGTGGCCGAGGCTTCGGCCATCTTCTTGCTCCTAGAATCCACTGTGTCCATATTGCCGGCGTCATTCCACCTGGCACAGTGCTCCTTGAGAGACCCAAGGCTTTGGTCACTTTTCGTCACCAGGGGGACGATGCCCTCAAGTTCTGGCGTATCGAAGAAGTTGCGCCGGTAGCCAGGCCGGGTTGCTGCCCTGCCAAGATGCAGGGCCAGGGCAGAGCTGGTCCGGGATGCCGCTTTAGAAGGAGCAGTGGCGGCGGCTGGTGTGCCGGACTTGGTCGGATGAAACTTGAGTGTGCCGGACTTGACCGGGGCAGAGCTCTTGGCCGAGACAACGGTCTTGGCCGGGGCGGGAGTCTTCTCAGAGGATGGAGTCTTGGGGGCAGGTTGTTCCGGCGCGGCCGGTGCAGCTTGGCCAGCAGAGGCGGGTTCCGGAATAGTCCGGACTTCCGGCACGGCCGGGCCTTTTCCTTTGTCATCTATGCCGGCGCTCTTGTTGCTTGCGCCGGCATCTTCGGTTGTGCCGGCGTCGCTGGTGGGCGCGCCGGAGTCTGGGGCTTCTTGGTGGGCTCCGGTGTCCATGTGGACATCAGAAGCCGAGGGTTCCTGTTGAGCCCCCGAGTCCATGTGAACGTCGGGGGCAGAGATATCTTGTTCCGGCGGAGGAACGTCCTTCGCCGGGGAGGTCGTCTTGTCAGGCGCAGGCGAAGATGCCGGCGCCGGTGAGGTAGTATGGCTTGCTGAAGGTATGTCGGGGGTGGCAGCGGTCGCCGGCTTTTCAATGTTGGGGCTAGCACTTGTGCTGGAAGCATGTTCCGGCGCAAGAGGAGCCCTGAAAGAGAGAAAATGCTAAATTAGTAATCAAAGCAAGAGATATGTCGGAGGCAATACAAGGAAAAGAAACTTACCCCGCGGCAACAGGCCTCTGTTTCTTCGGAATAGGCACGCCAACCTTCTGCCTCTTCTGTTGCTGAGGTGTGTCGGGTTGGGGCTTCACGCCTCGCTTCCGGCCGGAACGTCCACCGGTGGAAGGAGGTCCCTGGTTCAGAGGGGCGGCGTCGACAACCATGTCGTCCGGGATAGCTGAGGACGGCATTGGAAAGGCGTAAGCAACAGGTGTTTCTGGAAAAGCATAAGCAAGAGGTGTCGGGCAGATAAACGTCTGGCAGTCTTCATTGGAGTCATCGTCACTCCGGTCTTGAGTGAAATGCCGGGATGAAGAGGCCTTACCCGCGGCAGCGGCAGCACGGGTGTTCCGGGGCAGCTTGTCCCAATGGTCCGGATCTTCAACATCCGCAGCAGTGCGGTCTGCCGCGATCTTGATCCGGGAGTTCTCCATACCCTGGAAGCTGAACTTCTGCATAATGCAAAGTAAATTGGTCAGAAGCAAGGAATATGCCGGTGCAAGAAGTATGTCGGATCAGCCATGATATATGTCGATAAATAGATATGTGTCGGCTTAAGTATCTATATGCCGGGTAAAAGAGTATTTGTTGGCCGAGGTGTTTACCGTTGGGGCGGGCCTGTCCCGGCTATATGGTTCTAGCCCCCAGGCAAAGGTGGCCTGAGAGGACTTGCAGACGTCCTTGATCCGCCGCAGAATGTCGGCCGGAGTCAGCTCATGTGTGGAATGCCGGGTGGGGTCCATGGGCCCGCTCATCTGACAGATCTTGTGCGACCGGCGCTGCAGAGGGGAGACACGCCGGCTAATAAAGCATGCCACCAGATCTTGAGGGGTAAGGCCGGCATCCCGGAGCTCGCCCTTAACCCGGTGGAGCGCGTTCACCGGCATCACCGAGTTCTTCGGGTTGTAAGTCCAATTCTTCATACCCAAGGGTGGTTCGTCCACAAATGGCGGCAGGTTGAGCAGATCCTCGTCGGTGGTGTTCTTGACGTAGAAGAAGCTTTTCTGCCACTTCTTGCAAGACTCAAGGAGCTCCACCTTGGGGAAGTCCGAGCCCTTCCGGGACATGATGGTGGCCGCGCCGCATAGGGTCATGGGGCGGTCCTTCTTCTCCTGGGCCATTTCCTGTGGCTCATCCTTGCTCCGGGGCGGCTCTTGGACGACTTGTTTCCGGAGTTGAAAGTACTTCGCCCAGCCTTGGGAGAGGGGCTCTATGCCGGCGTAGCCTTCGCAAAAAGCAGCGAAGGCGGAGAGGATCATCACGGCATTGGCCGGGATATGATGAGGTTGTAGATCGTAGGTGTCGAGGACGTCCCGGAAGAAGTCCGACACCGGCAGGCCAAAGCCCCGCTCGAAGTGGGCGATGAAGACGACGCGTTCGCCGGGTTCGGGTGCCGGCGCAGTCTCTCCCGCCGGTAGCCGGCATGCAACTCCCTCCGGCACTCTCCTGGTGGAGGTGACCCAAGATATGTCGGCCGGAGTGACCTCCGACCCCTCCCAGCCGGAGCGTCCTTGGGCCCGGGCCGAGTTATCTTCCTCCGAGGCCGAGGTACCCGTCATGCTTGAAGATGCCATCTTAATGGCCGGGACAAGGCGTGAGAGCCGGAGTCCCGTGATGTTAATCCTATCAAGGCCGGAGAAAAGAGGGAGGTTAGTCTCTCCGGCATACAGCTCTCACCAATGTTAGCAGAAATAGAAGATCTACCGAGGCAGTTAAAACCGGAAATAAACGTGGATATAACTCCCACGGAAGAACAGCGGTGTACTCCAAAGGGATATCACTGGCAATGCTAAATCGAGTCAAAGAGACATCAAGCAGAGAAGCTACCACAGATTCAAGCTAGCAGGGCTATCGTGGTATAGCTACAGAGAGGCAGGAGGGATGAAGAACAAGAACAGAGAAAGAGAAGCTCACCGAAGCTTGGCCGGCGGCAGTGGAACGGCGGAGAGCGTGCAGAGGAAGATCCGATCTCTCAGCAATGTCGCAGAGAGGAGCGGCGGCGTCGTCGACGATGACGCCGGACGTCGGCAAGCGGAGGCGCCGGCGTGCAGGTGGGCGACGGCGGCGGCTTTCCTCCTCGGTTTCTTGGTCCGGCGGCGAAGCGCAAGGGGCAGAGAATCTGAGGAAGACGAAGACTGTGTGGGGGTAAAAAGAGCAAGTTACCCCCACCCCGTATTTATACTGAGGAGGCCGGTTGTGGGGGTCGTGGGGAGTGTTCCACTACCACGACCGTTTCTGCGGTGAGTCGCCACGTGGCGGCACGGAGTGGGGCGGCGGTTCCTGTAACCGTGCCACTAGGCAATGATGGCAGGGAGTAAATGCACTGTGAACCGTCACATCGTGTGTGACCGTTCGAGATGACAGGACGGTTCCAAGTTTCGATGCAAACTGTCAGGCGTGGCTTCTCGAGGAAGTCTCATCTATATGCCGGCTTGGCTGCCCGGAGAATAAGTTCCGACCGGAATATCCTCAGGGCCGGCCGGATTAACTTTTGGAGAAGGAACAGTGGCCAGTATATGGGTGTATGTCCCGACATATAATCTGATAGTCGGGATATAACGGAGAGCCGGGTTATAATGAGAAGAGGATATGTTGAACCTGCCAAGGCCCCTCAGTCAAGACTGGGGGACCTCGACAGCTTCGGGGACTAATGTCGGGGGGATGACCCTCGGTAGGGTCAAGAGACTAGAAAGATGCAAGGACTATGGTTGACTTTATGCCGGTTGACCAAGGAAGGGCCTGGCCGGAATATAAGAGCATGGGCCAGGCCGGCATATTTGTATATCCCGGCTGGTGTCCGGATATGTCGGTATAACCGGGATACTCATTGTGGAGTGCCGGCATATACATAGATATGCCGGCCTAACTTGTATGTTATCTCGTGCAGGAGCAGGGTGCCGAATTACCCGACCTTCATAGGTCGATGGTCCGGCATATAGGTCCGGGATATGGCCAACGGTCATATCCGGGATACATAAGTCAGCTAAGGTGTCCAATCCCTACAATCAAGGAGGAAGACATCCAAGCATGGAAGCAGTGTATGGTGGCAGGGTGCACAGTGGAGGTCTACCTACCCTCACTGTGCACAAGTACAGCCCTTACCTCACAGAGGTAAGGTCACAGTTCAAGAGGTACAAGGTACAGGGGTGTGGAGTCCCATCGAGAGCAATCAGGGAGAAAGTCCTGTTTGGGGTGTAGTTCGTGTCTTCTGGTCTCTTGTGACCGTTGTAACCCTGGCCACCACTATATAAGGTGGCATAGGGAGCCCTGGTAAAGGGTTGGTCACTCTGTGTTCCTACACTTAGAAGTTGATCTTCCTCCTCTAGCAGAGAGCTTGGAAGCACCATTGTTGTATACTCCATCGATCCAAATATATAACCAGTAGAGCAGGAGTAGGGGTGTTATCTCCTTACGAGAGCCCCGAACCTGGGTAGATCTGTGTTCCTTTCTGTCGTGCTCTTTAGCTCGTTCCCCTCTCCCGAATCCTCCAGCATCTAGTTCGGCCCCCATTTAAGCCATCCTATGGCATATGTTGTTTCACCACGACGACATATTCCAGTCGCATCTTCCTCTCTCCTATTTCCTCTCTTACTCTGGCGGTTGCGGCGGCGTGGATCTGCAGCGTGCGTGCGGTGGCGCGGATCTAACCGTGCGTGCGGCCGCGTGGAACTGCAGCGTGCGTGCGGCGGCACGGATCTAACCGTGCGTGCGGCCGCGCGGAACTGCAGCGTGCGTGCGGCGGCGCGGATCTAACTGTGTGTGCAGCGGCGCGGATCTAACCGTGCGTGCGGCCGCGTGGTTCTAACCGTGCGTGCGGCGGCGCGGATCTAACCGTGCGTGCGGCGGCGTGGATCTAACCGTGCGGCGGCGTGGATCTAAGAGTGCCGGTGAGGATCTAACCCTCAGAAATAGTTGAAATGTCTCTCTGTCTCACTTTCGTTTCTCTTCTCAGATCTGTTGATGATGAAGAACACCAAGACGGCGGCCGTGCCGATAGTGGTCATCGATGCCAAGATCATTGAAGCCATCGCCTACAACATCGCTGCGACGGCGCAGATCCAGCCTTCAATGTCGGAGCCTGCCGATGTCTCACTTCCGTTGCCCTCCTCAGATCCGTTGCTGATGAAGGACACCAAGACGGCGCCGTGCCGACAGTGGTCATCGATGCCAAGATCATTGAAGCCATCACCTACAACATCGCTGCGACGGCGCAAATCCATCCTTCAATGTCGGAGCCTGCCGATGTCTCACTTCCGTTGCCCTCCTCAGATCCGTTGCTGATGAAGGACACTAAGACGGCGGCGGTGCCGACGTTGGTCATCGATGCCAAGACGATTGAAGCCATCGTCTACAACCGCGCTGCCCTCCTCAGATCCGTCGCTGATGAAGTACACCAAGACGGCGGCGGTGCCAAGAGTGGTTGCGAAGCCGCAGATCCAGCCCTCCTCCATGTCCGAGTTTGCGGATGGTGCAGATGACCACCCCTCAGCCGCCCGTCGTCCCAGCCCTTCTAGCCCATCGCTGCGCAGCCGTGTTTGACGCCGCAAATTGGGATAAATTATGACAAATTTGTATTTTTCAATTTCAAATTGGGATAAAATTGTTCGAACTACTACCTCCGCCTCAAAAAAAGCTTTTCCACTTTCTCGATGTGTCCATGTACATCCGTATGTATGATTTGATTTCTATCCCAACTTGATTGGGAAGATTGATATGTATTTGATCCGAGAGGCTGGTACATGCTTTCACTTTTGGGATCCCTTCACTTTTATAAGATGTTCATGCATGCTAAAATTATCGCGCGCATTACTTAGCACAACTAGGAAATTGTACGCCAAAATACAGTGGTTAGAGCCACACCAAAATACAGTGGTTAGAGCCATCTACTGAATAATAATTCTATACTATCCAAATCATCTACCACAACCACATAACTGCTAGGACAGGGATGACACCTAATAAAACTGCCCAGATGAATCTACTTTTCTCCTCTCCCATCACTTGAAGTTCATGTTCTAGATTTTCTACCACTTGATCAAATACGGCAAGATCTGTCTCAAGTATCAACTTCTCCTTACAAATAAGCTCTGAATTCTTTGTTTCTTCCTCCACAGTACGCTTCAGCTCAAATATCATCAGGTTTTTATGGGCCAATTCATCACCTAAATTGGCCACCTTCTCCTCCAAATCCATCCTCTGGCTACTTCACTGGGTTGATTCATCTTGGTATGCAATGTACCATAGATCATCGGCTTGTCTGCCAAACTGTAACAATAACGGAAAAAAGAACAACTGAAATCACTCCAACAGGCCATGGCGGCACTTCAAATTCAACGGTAGTACAGAGAGCAGAAGCTAGATACCTGCACTTCCGACGAGGTAGGAGAAGTAGAACGTGGCCACGACATGATCGAATCCCCACCCTCGCCGGTGTATCCGCTACGACCAGACATTGAGGACTATTTCGCACCTGCAAACTCCAATAAATTACGGGAACCGAATCGATTAGGGGGCGGGGGAGGCAGAAGCAGAGGTCTTACCAAGTTATACTACCAATTGGTGCGCGGAACAAATCCCGGTCGTCGTGGCGGCGGACCTGCTTGTGGCGGACTTTCCTGCGGTGGGTACAATGCGTGCGGACAAAACAAGTACTGGAGCCATGGTTGACGTGCAGCGCCGTAGTCCGTTCGACGCCGCCGGGGGACAGAGCCGGCGGCGCGATGAGGCGCCAACGATGGCTGCTCCGTCCGAGGGTGGGGAACGAGCTGCCAGCGGTTCTCCGATGACTAACGAGATACACAACACTAGGTTCCAGCCATGTTTAGCATAAGATTTACTTTAGATTAAGCTGCAAAAATAGTCACCTGCTGGGTCTAGCTTAAGAAAAATTAATTAGCGAACTTGTTGCTTCTCTCTAACTAAAAGCAGGGATATATACCTTTTCACTAAGGGCGACCCCAGCGGTCATTGGCTGAGGCGGCCCCACAGAGCGGCTCTATATGATTTTCTCTAAATAAATAGACGACCCCAGCGGTCATTGGCTGCGGAGGCCCCATAGAGCGGCAATATATGATTTTCTCTAAATAAATAGACGACCCCACTGTTCATTGGCTACGGCAGCCCCACAGAGCGGCAATATATGTCTTTTCCTGAAAAATACATGACCCCACTGGTCATTGGCTGCGGCAGCCCTATAGAGCGGCCCCATTTGTCATTGGCAGCACCGCGTATACAATCAGGAAATAAAACGGCCCACATGTCAGCGATAGATTGATGGCTGCTCCGACGTGTCTCCTGACCCTACCCGTCAGCACCATTCAAAAGCATCGGTCAATTCACAACCACAATGGCTCCCTAGCCGTCACCGGTAACGGTCAAGGCCTCTGACCAGGCGGTAACCCTCCCGTCCGAGCGTCTGCGAGGGGTTTCAAACTAGAGGGAGGGGAAAACTGAGGAAAAGTTAAGCGGCTGGGGAAAACTAAGCACAACTAAGGACCCGAGGGAACGAAAATAGAAATCCCAACATTCTTATCATGAGCCACATGCATAAAAGAATTAATACTCTCCACATAAACATAGTCATTCTTATTATTCGTAGTGGGAGCAAATTCAACAAAATAGCTAACATTATTATTCTCATCACCATAGTCATCAAATATAGGAGGCATATTGTAATCATAACTAATTTTCTCCTTAATAGTAGGTGGACTGAAAATATCATAATCATCATTGTAACCATCATAAATTGGAGGTATAGTATCATCAAAGTAAATTTTCTCCTCCATGCTTGGGGGACTAAAAATATCATGCTCATCAAAACCAGCTTCCCCAAGCTAGACTTTTCCATAGCATTAGCAATAATGGTGTTCAAAGAATTCATAATAATAACATTGCTATTAGCATGCAAATAAAGTTGCATAGTTTTTTAATTTTCTCTTCAAACACTTCATGTCCTAACTCAAGATAAATACTATAAAGCTCTCTAATTTTGTTGTTGTTTTCCATTAAGCCTAAATAGTGAAAATAAAATAAGAAACAAAAAGATATAATTGTAGAATATAAAGGAAATAACTTCGAGCACTCACACACCAGCAACAGTACTAGAAGATAGCTTAGTAGCCAGAGGATGTGAGTACCTTTTACCTTACCTCCCCGGCAACGACGCCAAAAAAGAGCTTGATGTCTACGAACGCTTCTATTCTTGTAGACAATGTTGGGCCTCCAAGTGCAAAGGTTTATATAATAGCAGCAAGTTTCCCTTAAGTGGATCACCCAAGGTATATCAAACTCAGGGAGGAAGAGATCAAAGATATCCCTCTCAAGCAACCCTGCAATTATGATACAATAAGTCTCTTGTGTCCCCAACACACCCAATACACTTGTCAGATGTATAGGTGCACTAGTTCGACAAAGACATAGTGAAATACAAGTAATATGGATGATTATAAGTGGTAATTGCAATCTGAAATAAAAATTGATGCGAGCAAACATGTAGCAGAACTTGTTGTAAACAGTGTTTCAATGCTTAGAAACAAGGCCTAGGGATCATATTTTCACTAGTGGACACTCTCAACAAAGATAACATAATTAAACACATAAATATCATTCTTCACTGTGCTACACTGAACTACTCTCTGATTGGATAACAAACACTAATCATGCATAGGGCTATGAAAGCTCTCCTTAAAGTTCACATTCCCCAATCTAGATTACCCCACACTGTCACCTTGAGTGCACTAGATGGTTCGAGACAAACACTAACAATTCATAGAGACATCCAACTCAAATCATAACTCATGATAAGTAATTACTGTAAAATTTAGCCTAAGAGCCACACACGATGCACACACTGTCAACTTCACATCGTGGGACAAGGTGTCTCCGGAGATTACATTAATAAAACTACTTGAGTAGCATAATAGATGAAGAGTAACATCTACCAATTCAACTAGATTACAAAGCTCATGATCACATAAAGATCACACCATGGGAGAGAGAGATGAACCACATAGCTACCGGTAGAGCCCTCAGCCCCGGGGGAAAACTTCTCCCTCCTCATCATGGGAGACAGCAACGGCGATGAAGATGGCGGTGGAGTCGATGGAGATGGCTCTGGGGGCAATTCCCCATCCCGATAGGGTGCCGGAACAGAGACTTTTGTCCCCCAAAATTGGCCTTCTATGGCGGCGGCGCTGCAGAACTTTTCATGGACGGAGACTAGACTATTTAGGGTGTTCGCCTCAGAGAGAACATATAGGCATAAGGGCGATGTCAGAGGATGGACCAGGGGCCCACACCACCTGGTGGCGTGGCCAGGGGTGGCCCGCGCCACCCTATGGTGCGGCCGCCTCCTGGTCCTCCTCCGTCTCTCCTTTGGACTCCGTCTTCGTGTCAGGAAAATAGGAACTTTGGCTTTCGTTTCGTCCAATTCTGAGAATATTTCCTGTGTAACTTTTCTAAAACACAAAAACAGCAGAAAACAGGAACTAGCACTGTGGCATCTTGTTAATAGGTTAGTTCCGGAAAATGCATAAAAATGCCACAAAGTGTAAACAAAACACAAAGCAGTTGGTGTAAAACAAGCATGGAGCATCAAAAATTATAGATACGTTTGCAATTTATCAATGGGGGAAGCCAGAATTGTAGAGGACATGCCCGATGGCGACGGTGTAGCCGATGCCTGCGAAGGCGGATCCCGCCTAGATCCGCGCTCCTGACGCACGTCGCCCCACGGTGGGCACCAACTATCGTGGTTTCGTCATCAGATCTGCCATAGGGGTAGGTGTATGGCGGTTTGTGGAATGGGGTGAACACGACGGAGCGATCCGGGACAGTGGTAGCACGAGTTTACCCAGCTTCAGATCCCGCAATAGTGGCGAGACCCTACGTGCTGCTAGAATTCACTATATGGCAACAAGTGCTTGGTTACAATGATGAGATTGTCTGTCTGCCTCAAGGGCTCCTCCACGCCGGCTTATAAAGGCACCTAGCGTGGGCATTATGGCGGTTTCGGGGCGGATACTACATGAAGTCCTAGACTAAGTCCTATACAACATCGTACACTACATGGCAATCCGCCACGGGCCTAATCTAGGCAATCCGCCATAAGCTCCTGCAGTCCTAGAATCGGCCATGGGCTTCCAGCAACTGGGCCGCCCGGTGAGGCTATCCACCACACCACCGTCTTGGGCCACCCGGACTTGCTGGTTTAGGACTACGTCGCTGGTATACCTATTTGGTATATCCCAAACAATACATGCTTAGAAATCCGTCTGCCGAATAAATCCATGCCGCCCCTGGGAACATTTGTCGCTTATTGATTACACTTGAGCTTGTCCTCTTGCTGCATAGAGGATTGGGCTTTCTCTGAAAAGAGCATTTACTTTATTTCAGTTACATTTTCCGTATTGTTTCTTCTGCACCTTTACACAACAAAAATCCAAAAACACTTTTATTTATTATTTCATGTTAAACTTGCTAACTAATACCCTAGCTCCTCGTGATTTTGACAACCTTTTCTCTATTTGAAAGGTACTACAATTGATCTCCTCCACTTGGGAGACATTAGGTTTCTAGCTTAACTTATTACCACATGCTCGAAGGCAAAAGAATAGGCCGCAACACTTGCGACTTACAGAACCATAACACAAAGTTTCGCTAGCAAAACAAGGACTAAGTAGAATTGGTAGAAGAGATGAAGCAGTTGCTGGAGCAACGTAGGTTTCTTGATATAACTTGTGAATCATCTCCAGCAACAACTCCACCGCAACGTTGTCTTTACTTCTAAACATAGGGCACCACTGCGGCAAAAATGATTGATTTAAAGATAGGTTGTTTTGAAAATAGATTTTCATTTGCAAACTTATGGTGGATGTGCCAGAGAGCGCCCAACTCTGGGTCACTAACCAAACTTATCACCTAGCTTTTTCCTATTATGGAAAGAAACAATCTCAAATAAATGAGCAAAGGACGAGGGGTTCTAGTTTATATCAAGCATAGATCTCATTCCACTCCACATGAATTTGGCTAGGGCACATGTGAAGAAGCTATAATCTACTGATTCAACCCTACCATAGAGGGCACACTTACTGTCTGTCAGCCCATGTCAATGGTTAATTTGTTTGCTGCAAAGAAGGCGCCCTATAACCATGTTCTAGGTAAATATTTAAATTTTCAGGAGGAGTCCAGCTTTCTAAATGATTTTAGCTTTTGGCCAAGTATTGATGTGTAGCATTTCCCTGATATCAAGGAGACATAGTCCTTCCCAGAATGTTCCAAGGCCCAGAAAACCCCATTGACATGGGCATGCCCTTCGGGTACCCACAGATTAGTATACCTGGCTCGGTCCGTTATGGAGGTGGATCGGTACAAGGACACGACAAGTTGGACCCGCATGTAATATCGATTTGGATTACAAGACGAAGAATTTGTATTCGACTAGGACACTTGTAAACCCTAGGTTGGTTGCATATATAAAGCCAGGCAGGGGCGCCCCTAGAGGGACAACTTAGACGCATCATAGATTACATAACTCATAGATTAGATACAAAATTTCACATGCGGCGGCTCCCTATAAACACCATTGTGATCATATACTAGATTGCTAGCAGGACGTAACGATCCTCCGCCGCGGGGACTTGAACCTGGGTACTTCATGTGCCATCTCGCTCCCAGAATCTCCATCGTCGCCTTTCCCCCAATCCAAAGTCCTTCATCTGAGTCCAACTTGTCGAGTCCTTGTACCGATCCGCATCCATAATGGGCCGGGCCAGGTATACTAATCTGTGGGTACCCGAAGGGCATGCCCACGTCATTTCCTATTCCACACTAGGTTGGATGGGCTCCAGTTCGATGGTAAGTTCGTTCCACAAATTTTTCTCGGCCGGCCCAAGGAGCGGAGAAAGGCAATGTTCTAGCCCTCGTGGGGTATGCCTTGGGAACCATGATAGAAGCATCAAAAAAAATTGAACAGTCTAGTGAAGCTAGTTCCTAAGGGAGCATCCACCTGTTCAGAAACAGATCATGTCCTTTACACAGAATGTTCTTAGCACCAAGATTGAAGGGATGTTTGGTTTTGTTTATGCTTTGCCAAAACTACGAGCCACCCTGGCTTGTTTCCATAAGAACGTTTTTAGTATTCACATATTTGGCTATAATTCACCTATGCCAAAGGTTCTGATTTTCTCGTTGGTTGCAACAGGCGCCACATCCATTTTAACATTAGGTAAATGTTTAATTAGGACCCTAGTATTTATGACTATGAGTCTTAGGACTCCTGGATCCTTGGGTTTGTAGACCTCGGTAGATTTGACTTCTTGTCCCCCACCCCTTCCCAAAAGAATCTGCAGGTGTTTATCGGAACCGGCATGGGTGCCCTCAGCAAGGAGGAACACAGCCATATGATAGATGGGAAATTTGGCTAAGAAAAAATTAGTGAATATTACGCACACTGTCGAGGAAAAATATCTTCCTTGCCATGGGTCCACTCGATGTCCTACCAAATCAACTAGGTCCACCCAATCTGACATAGTTTGTTTCCTATTCGCAATAGGAAACCATAAGTAGGCAAAAGGAAAGCTACCCTCTTTGCAGGTAAGCATGTTAGCCACTCTGTCCTGCTCCTATTGGGAAACTCCCACTGGGCCTCTGGGACACGTATCCGGTGTTTCAGAACCATGACATGTAACTACTTGTGAGGCCAGTCGGAGCCTCACCTTCTGCTTCTCCCTCACCCAGCAAAGCATGATCTTCATGTGCATCTTGCTTGTCAAACCCCTCAACCCTACGTCCTAAAAAATATTAACAAGCAATCTTCGCTATTAGAAGAGGCGTGTTCTCAGTGACAGAGGAACGCTTCCAAGGATGTTGTCATCTTACACCAACATAGGCGTTATGTCAAATAGGTCTCCTTCTTCATCATGACATAGAAGATGACAAGGGTGATGGAGTGCGCCTGCTCCGACGGGGCCGTGAGCTTGGCTACGCCATTTTGGGCTTCCCCTTCTTCATCGCCCATCGTGCTGCCATCGTAAACATCTAGGCGTCCATTGGCTAGTATGCATGAGTGCTTGACAAGAAACCCAAATGTGCAACGTAGCCGGTTAGCACCCACGTCAAGTGTCGAACACCGCTGCTCGCTCCTGGCTTGCTCCCCCGCTAGCCGGAGAGTTCCAAAGATCTTGGGGATGAATGCAATGGAGTGGGTAGAGGGATAAAAAGGACTAGCTCAGGTCGATTGGTTCGGGTGAAGGGCCTTGAGATCGAGGCCGTACATGACAAAACTATATGTACTCCCTCCGTCCCGGTGTATGAGTCTTGCGTGTATCCCTAGGTTGCCATTTTGACTAATGTAATATAAGATATATACTACAAAATATATATCACAAGAAACTTTAGATTATGTACTTTCTGATGGTATAATTTTTATGTTGTAAAATTTATATTACATTTGTCAAAATAACGATCTAGGGATACGCGCAGGACCTATACACCGGGGACGGAGAGAGTAACCTTCTCTGTTAAGCAACAAATGCAATATCCCTTTTGTGAAAGAATCGAGAGGTCTTAATTTGTCCCATTTGTTGATTATTTAATTGTGTGATTGTGTACCTAGTTTTTTAGAGAGAGTGTCACACTTTATTGATCAAATAATATTGCAACACTGTTTAGCCCTGATACACCGGGGATAACACCAGAAAAAACAAATAGAATGCTAAGAAGAGTGAGCTAACCAATGAGCTACGCCATTCAAATTAACGAACATGTTTGAAGTAACATGAAACAAACCCATCTATGAGGGTTTTGATATCGTTCACCACAATGCCAACCAAAGATTGGTCCCAAGCTGGAGAAGAGATGCGTCGAACTATAGTGAGATAGTCTGAAACGAATACCATGTTCAAATATTAAGAATAACATTCCTAGGGGAATCTGGGCTCATCCACAACATGAAAATCCTGGCCGTCCATTTGAGCTGCGTGGCCGCTTGCTGGCCATCCATTTTTCCGATCACGCGATATCAGCCGTCCGATCGGCATCTCACTCCTGCTCACGTGGTCCGCGCCGTCCATCCAGAGAGGCACAACGAGGCAACCCTTCACCGCCACTTGTCCTACTCCATTTCACTGATCGGTGGGCCTGCTTTTCGCGGGGCTAGCTTGTCAGCGAGAGGTGGTACGTGGTGTTCTGTGAGTGATGAAAAAAGAGAAGAGAGACGCGGTGGCACCCTGAGGTTCTGCTCGCCCGCCAAGGGCAAAATTGTCATTTCATATCCTCATTCGTCCTTCTCCTCCCATGTCGTACAAGCGTGGCGATTGGCGACACGCCGCCGGGTACCCTCGCTACAGCGGCGGTGTCGCCATGGGTAGCGAGGCTTGTATAGATCTCTCTCACCGCACAGCGCAAACCCTATCCTTTCCCGTTGCCTCCTCTCTTCCCCTCACCTCTTCCATGGTGTGGCGGCGGATGGCTCGATTTTTAGGGTTTCTTGCGGCGGCGCGAGAAGGGGCCGAGGTGGAGGCTAGCGACGGAGGAGCGACCACGGAAGTCTTCTCGTCTACCTCGAGCCCAAACCGGAGCATGGCTGCAGCGGCAGGGTCGCGGCGCCCAGCCGCGTGTTTCTCATCGGCAGACGGCGGGAACCTTCGACAATGGCCATGGCGGCATGATGCGCTGCCCCAAGCGTCGCATGGTGCCTCCCCGACCACAAGCACGACCATGGGCGCGATGACCTCGTGTGTCTGTAGCCGTCCTCGTGCTGCTCGTCCGCCCAGATCCCCATCAACCAGCTGGCCTCCTCCTCATCTCCTCCATCTGGTATGGTGCCTCATTCCCCATCTTTCTCCTACCTTTGTTTATCACAATGGCTATGTTTAGAGTTTTCTTGAGTTGTAACACGCCGGGACAGAAGCAATCCCTTAATTATGCTCCATGCTCGTAGTTTTTCCACAGATTTGCATGCTGAAGCAGTTGTGTTGATGGGATTACTTATGTGCTTTGAGAATCAACAATGAATGTTGATGAACCATCATTGTATTTCTTAAAATTAAGCATCATGCTTAGGAATTCTAATCAGAGCAGGTATGTGTGCATCATTGTTCTTATATTTGACCTCCTCCATCTGATGCTTTACTCACTAAATTAATCTGATCCATTCCCTGCATAAACTTAAACAGAAGGGGTTAGTTATCCATGAATTTTATTTATGGTTACTAGCAAGTAATATTTCATACTGTTTATTAGCCAAGATTCAAGGAATTAATCTCTTCTAGATGCTAATCCATGTCATGGATTTTACAAGGATCACGTGGCAAGGAATTAATCATATTAGTATGGCAATAACTAGCTGTAGCATATGAATGTCTTTTTAATTATTAGATTCTAAAGTTTGGTTCAATCCATTTGCTTATATGGCAGAGTAAAAAATGTCATTAAACATGATTTTTAGATGATTTATTGTTTTACAGAAATTTATGTGGTCCACAAAGTTGTAATATTGCTAATCAATCAGAACCTGTCGAATCACTCTCAAGTGGTCTGACGCTGCTAGACATTACGACTCATTGTTTGCTACTCTATTAGTTTTACATGTTCCAGTTGATTGAAATCGTCCTCATAAACTTTGTATGGTTTAACTTTCAAATGTGGAAAATAATTTGGGGACCATGGAATCTGAATAGAATACGTTCAGCTTATGGTGAATTTTAAAGCTTGTGTTGTCCAACTTTTACTTGAATGTTTTTTTGCCCTTAAAGTTTTTCTTTCAAAACATGAACTCGAACAGAAGATAGATGTTTCACAATGTACGCAGCATCATGAGGTCAGTCTCTTTGTCATTCACGAATGGCGGCTGAGTTTCATTCTCTGCTCCTTTTCTTTGCCCCTTCACCGAATTCAGAAGTTTCTTGCATGGCTGGTTTATTCAATTATAGGCCCTAATGACAGCTTCAGTACACATGAGGTGGGTAAGCGCTCTAACCCCATCTTCTTATTGTTGTTAGATAGAAATTTTTAATCTACATAATGTTCTGTGCATAATCTTATCAAAATAAGATTGAAGTCAAATTACTATCCAGGAACATAAAATGCCAACAAAAGATGGTACTGTTCCAAGAAAAATCGTAATTGGTGGTATTCCATAATTTCTAGCTGAACTCTTATGCCACTTGAAACCTCGCCACCGCTTCAGGTACTTTGCCTATTTAATTCAGATATATACACTGTTCTTCATCTAATTTTGTCTATTTCTGGAGTAAGCAATTGATGAGGAAATATAATTTCTTGTTGCAGCTTAACATAGAAGAGGATGTCTCAATTTCTCGCTATGTGGTGCAAGAACAAAGCAGAAGCTGCAGTGATTCCAAGTTAGTATTTGGAGCTTCTGGTGCTAATAGGAGTTTCCCTGCTCTGGTTTGACTGAAAAAAAATTGTTGGGCTTCCCGGAGTGGTCTCAACCAGGAAACAAAGGATGATTTTCCAGAGTCAAAGTGCTTTTTAAAAGGCTTAAGCACAAAGGTAATAAAAATGTTGGGGCTATTGTGGAATAAAATAGTGGGTGCACCACACAGAGCAAAAGGCGTATAGACAAGTAGAATGGAATTACCAATGTATGTTAGGAAATAGAGCAAAGCACCACACAGATTTTGATTTGTAGGTGGCCAAGCCATTATCTGATTTTGACTTTATATGTGTTACACTTTGATACTGAATATTAAATATTAAAGCAGTTAATATTACTTGCTATTGTGACACGAAGAATTTCGTTTCTTCTTTATACAGAGACAAGGAGGCTGAGCAAACACGGGTGTGTGCTTGAGCTCCTCGATTGCGGTGGCCACTGCCACGAGCTGCTGCCACTTTGGTCGATGTCCATGTTGAGCCTCCATGGACCGGTGGCCCTGTTCAATGGCTTCCCCGATCATGAATCTGGTTGAGGTGATCTTGCGGTGCATTTTTTTCCAGCTTGCTTTTTTTATCTGTGTTGATTTTGTCTTTGATTTCCCTGCAGGTTTTCCCCACTACTGTCTCTGATCCGTCTTGTTTGACTTCGAAATACCTAGGTGTTGGTGGACTTCCTGTGGCTGCTCTCTCCACGGATCTGTAGGTTGAGACATTTTCCCCTTCCAGTTCATTAGGTTCCTGTAGACAATATATGTGTGTCTGCCTGGCGAGTGCGGCGTGTACATTTCTTCATAGATAGGTTACCTTTGTGATATGTATTGGTTGGTCCTTTTGAATCAGCCATTCGACCGGTGTCTCTCTACTTTTATTCAAGCTATTTGTTGCAGCGCATCTTAAAGGAACATTGTGTATGTGAGTTCCTAGCCGTTTGAGGCAAAGACCACGCTGGTCTGTTGAATGACCCGTTGGTCTATGAGTGGTTTCTTGTTATGAGTTATCTTTCTTAATCTATATGGAGAGGTAGTATTTAGCCTTGAGTGTTAGCACACATTATCTGAAACATCGCTATGTGAACTGAAGCATTGTGCACCAGGATTGCAATTGTCATGTGCGTGTTGAAGAAATCACGAAAGCTAGGTGGTGGGCAGGTGTGCCAGATCGACAGTGATGGCGTGCTGAAGGGGTATAATTTGAACAGGTAAAGCATCCAAGCTTGCCCATTGAATTGAATCTGCAGTTGTTATATTTGTTCCCTGTTATTTTGCACCTGTGTGCCTTGCTTTTGTTTTTTTCTAATTTTCCACATATATTAGTATGAATCTAGAGCACCATTGAGCAGATACCACAGTTAGATTACCATAGTCATACTAAAAATTTGCGTACTGTATGGGTTTAGAACATTTATGTGAGGAGGTAAGAATTTTTTGATCGGCTCTATGGAAGTGGTTTTCTAAGGTAACTGGTTCTTCTTGCAAATATATGGCAGTGCAAATCAACCTCCATATGTTCTGCCTTACTAAAATGAATATATAAAAGGGCACAAAAAGATGGTGCCATCAGATCCTTCCAAACGAGATCAGATTCTCTGTTCTTTTACCAAATCATTTCTCTTGTATCATGCCACTGGCTGAGTATTTATGGGAGTGCATGACTTGAACTCAGATTTATGGGAGTGCATGAATTGACACTAGGGCATGATATAGCCGGCTCCAATTTATGATGTCATATACATATGTGCTAAAAACTTGGTACTGCCAACTATCCTTATATATTTTATACTGCCTTTTGGCTTGCTGAGGCTGGAACGTACCGCACTCGTAATGTATGTATTTTCCATTTTTCAAAGATGCTTTTTACCGCCGTTCGAATCACCAGAGACTGGGTAAGGTGCTGCACAACAATCCCACCTCCAATAATTAACTTATAACACTAGATACATAGGATGAATCTATATTTTCTACTCCTTGGTTACTTCTGGTTTGATCAAAAGTGACCCCAACATTTTCTATCGTGCAGTTCTCTAAATATAATGTGTAACTTGGCACCTTACTGGTTCTGAGTACATCAATATGTGGTGAAAAGGTTTTGCTAAGTCGATTTTATGTCTATCATCTCTACATGGTAGGAAGATATTTGTACTATCATAACATGTCATCCTTGCTCTTTATCTTATCTTATCTTATTGTTTCTTCATTTACCTTTGGAAATGACAAAGCATGGCTTTCTTTTGCAGCTTGCTGGAATTCTTATTCGAGAAGAGTTGGTCAATAAATGAAATTGTCAGATTTTGTTTAGACTGATCAAAGAAGGGAGAAGAGCAATGAGAATCTGGAATTTTCACATAACACGAAACAAGAGGTTGGGATTTCCCACATATTTTATGGATAATATCTTCTTGTTTATCCTTTTAGGTAATATCATAATAGCACACTTTGTGGCTTAATTTTGTTCGATCCCAAAATGTATTTTTTCTTGCTAGCACGTACGAGGTTAATAGCGATATATAACGTCTGACTGCATTATCTGCTTGCAAGCACAGAATGCCCCATAATAAAATTACTTTCAGTTTGAATTTAATTTAATTTTGGCAGAGTTGTGTTTTTTTAAGATACTAAGTGTAATATGTAGAACACAACATCGTTCTTTCAGTTGACATGCTATGTAGAAATTGGTGAGAAGGCATGAAAGTGTACATATTTTAGACCAGCTTTTATTCTCTTTCTTTCTCAGGCAAGCTCAGCAATTGGTGCACTCTAATATTGTTTTTTCTATTTTTGCCTATTTGGTCACCTACGGAAACACTATCTCTACTATGTTCGTTTGGTTAGGCAGTTCATAGTTTTGCGTACTTCCTCTTTTGCAGTGCCTATTGTAGAAGCTCAGAATTGTCTCGGCCACTTACTGTTTCTTGTACATCAGAAAGCACTCTTCTAAGGTCCCCCACTCCCCCTTCATATGTTTCTGGTACAGATCTACATATGCTAAATTGTTTCTCCAACATAGATCTCTTTCCTCTTTATATTCTTCTCTACTTTGGTTGATTTGTGGAGGCTTTTCTACAAATAATCAACACCCAAACCACCAATATATGAGGTGGTCCACGCATTGGTTCGTCTTGTGTAGAGGGCCAACATGAGAAGAGAATGCTCGACGGAAACACTTGTTGGCGAGGTGATCATCAGGACCAAGATTCTATATGACGCAAGCAAAACCCCTCAATCACCTGTGAATGATGTTGTTCTTGCTCTACTGTCGCTTATACATGCCAATGTCTAGATATCTGTTGAAGGAGTAGGTTGGTGTCACAACAACGTCTATTACTAGATGAAAATAGATTTGAGCTTGTTGCTGATCTGTTTTAGATTTATGACTAATCTGAATATTTGTGTGCTCTCAAAATTCGCCATGCTAAGTGCCAAGAAAATCGGTAACCTAACATTGTATCTTAACATGTGGCAGATTGATGGTTCTTTCATCCTTTGGGAACAAGCGACTAGGATAACAACGTCACGGTGTAATATGGGCCTCGATCCTGGACAATTATTACATATAAAGGTAGCAGAACATAGTATCAAGATTAAACTCTTTACTCGAGAAATTTGATTATATTTACCTTTTTCTGATGATAGAAATATTCTACAACTCCCAAAGATCTTAAGAACGGTTCCGGAAGTTGAATTCTAGGCAAAGACCTGTGACAGTCTATACAAGTTTGTGCTCACGTACCCTTTAAGTAGCTTTGCAATTTTTTCTCTAAAATATTCAAGCTTTTATGTTGCTATGCAACTTCATATTATTAATTTGTTATGTACTTCAAACAATTCATCTATAGCCTAAGACCTAATGCAACTGCTTGTGTACTTATGGCATGTGCGTTAGCAGTTTAATAATATTGTTGATATCCAATTGTCAAACTATTATTGATATCCAACTGTATGTGGCTTATGTGCATTGCCCGGCAAGCATAATTTCCTATGTACTTTGCATTTCTACATGTGTACTTCAAGAAACTTTTCTATTTTGTATATACTACCTTAGTTTTGTGTTTTGTATATTAGCTTTATCTTATTTCAAAGTGTTTATTTATAACCAGTTGTCCATAATTTTCGCAGTAAAATCGCATAGATCTTCATGGCAAATTAGTGAGAGAGCAAAGAGAAAGTGAGCTTGCAAAAGGAATTGGTTTCTTGCTGCTAAAAAGAATGGTATTGTTTTCTTGCAACATCTTTGATCTCACGACTAAAAACTGTTCTCTATGACAAGATGATGAAGTCAAAGACCACTATATAACAAGTAGCTTTTGATCTTCAGCGGGCTGGCCTACAAGTAAAAATAGATTTGAAAAATGGCAGGAAATTACCGTGACTTTAAGAACTCATCCCCTTCTTGGTTCTGCAAGATCAGTTTAACTATGGAAAAGCATCTAGAAAGAATCAAAAGGAGTTCCCGGATACATGATGGATTGCCATTGCTGCCCACCTGGGCATCTTTTTGTAGGCAATTAAGCTATTATGTCTTTTGGTTACGTTCTTATCATGTGCTCAATGCTCCCTGAATTTATTTTTCTACTTTTGCCTTAGTGGTCATCCTATTGTAAAAAGGGTATCTCCTGTATTATGCATTTATATGTAAATTTTCTAATGCTTGTTTATTATCAACTTATGCTTGCTTAATTTAATTCTTTTATGCTTGCTTGCACGCTGTTAGGCGGGCAAGCGCGCGGCAAGCCGCGCTTTCCTACCTAGTTGATAATATTTCAGCACTGATAGCACTCGCCAGATGACTAGGCCTTCCGCTATTTCGGGGTGAGTGAAACTCGTCCAATAGTTCAGTGCAAGAGAGAATAAACATACAATTATGATCATGGAAAATTGCACCCCATCTCATCCGGTGTTCAAGCATGAAGAGGGAAGTATCAACATTCATGCAAACCATACCGGCAGATGGTGGAGTCGAGCATGGTGTTGAGGAGGTGGCTTCACACCTCGTATCAGGCTTGTTTCCGTAGTTGAATTAATGATCATTTGAACATAAGCTTGGAACTGCATTGCCACACGCTGTGTCCTTAGTTCGCCATGTATTAAAATGCTCCGAGCGAAACCCTATGCATGTACTTACGAGTGTAAATTGTTTGTCCTTCCCTGATTAATAGCAACAATTAATGATACTAAAAGGAGGGATTTAGAGCTCAACTAATAGAGCTTTTCACATATAGGACCTTGCCTTGGTCGCATCGTGTTGCATAGTAAGACCAATAAACTGGTATATGAAGCCCGTAAGCCAATGTATGCATTTACCTCTAGAGACAGTAGGGATTTATTTAGAACACCCAATTTTAGGAAAAAAAAACTGAAATAGACAAGCATAAAATACAACACTACATGAAACAAACAAAATTAAGAATCTAGCGGTGTAACCTACTTAAACTTTTTAATACAACTAATACATTGACTTGATGCACCAATTAATAGGATGCATGTAAATGGATCACCAGAAATTATTTGACCCTTGGTAACAGAGTCCGGTAGACCACCGCGCGGGGATGGCGTCACCGACTATGATGGTCTCCTTCGGCGAGAATCCACCAGTGATCCTGACGGCGAGGGCCTTGGATTTGTCCATCATGGTGAAAGCCTGATACGTGATGCCCCAATTCTGCGACATTTGTACCCAGTCGCCGCCGGCCATCCTGACGGCCATCTCGCCAATGTCACCGCCACCGGCGACGTTCATGACGTGGAGTAGAAGCCAATTGTTGTTTCCCTTGACGCAGAACCTGACTCCACCAGACCTCTGGCAGGGGACGCGGCGAAACTGGACATTGATAATGCCCGCTTCCCTGGCGGCAAGCTTTTTGAAGGATGGCGGTGCCAAGTCGAAGTGTTGCCGCGGTGGGTTGCACCAGCCACCATTGTCGCTGGGCTTATTCCAGTTGGGCGGGCAGAGGTTGGTTCCTGTGATGGTGATGGAAGGGGAGCCCTTAGTGCACCACTTGGACTTGGCACACCGGATCTCGTAACACCGCCCACACCCATCGCCATCTGAGAACATTGGTGTGCTCAGCGCCGCTGTCCTTGTTGAGTAGAGCTTCGCGATGTCACTGCCACTGTACCCGCAGGCACCTCCTGCAATCATGTTATAATTAATAGTATGAGCTTTCGAAACAATACATGTGTTCTTCATACATGTCTTTCGGCAAACTCAATTTGGTTTTTGCACACAGAGAGAGATGATATGTCCATACATGAATCTTTTCTCTAATGCTAACGGTAGGAGAATCGACGTAAAAGACTAGGAAAATCCAAAACTGCCAAAATGTTTGCTGATTGGACTCACACGAATACACGATGCGAGGTTGTACGTACGTCAAATTCCATCTCTCCGATTTACTTGCATGCATGTGGTGCACGTAGGATCGATGTACGTACCGAAGTTGTCGCCTTGGCCGGAGTCGTCCCCGTAGAAAGTGGCGCTGCCGTCCTGCCAACCTGACGCTTGGAATCCCCCGTAACCGCTAGGACTAGCCGGACTCGGACTTGGAGTCGACGGTGGCGGTGGCGGCGGGGACTGATTTGACTGGGGTGGCGGCGGCGGTGCACTCGGCTGTGGAGGCGGCGGACTCGACTGGGGCTGTGGAGACAGTGGACTTGACTGAGGCGGCGGCGGCTGTGGACTCGGTTGAGGCGGCCGCGGACTCGACTGGGGCCGTGGAGGCGGTGGACTCGACTGGGATGATTGCGGCGGCGGACTTGACTGGGGCGGCGGCGGCGGACTCGACTGGGGCAGTGGAGGCGGTGGACTCGACTGAGGCGGCGGCGGCTGTGGACTCGGCTGAGGCGGCGGCGGCGGCGGACTCGACTGGGGCCTTGGAGGCGGTGGACTCGACTGGGGCGGCGGCGGCGGCGGAGAATAGTACTGCTCAGTTAGGCTGGCGCCGGCCAGCTGGGCCGCCGCCATCACGACCACCGCGACGACAATCGCCGCCTTCTTGGCCATGGTTGATCGGTCGTTGCCCTGGCCGGCCTGATCGCGAGCGAGGGAAAAGAAAGTTTATAGAAGAGCGCGCAGAATCAGTAACTGAGCTGGCGGGCGCGCATGAGTACGTCGCCTCCACGTCACACCTGCTCCGTGAACGATGGAGTCCGATCATGGCCGCACGTCTCGATTTCTTTCTCCTCTCCGAAGATACGGATCAAATCCATGGGAGCACGTCTGCCTGTATAATTCCGGCGGGATAGGGGGTGAGGGCGTTTGCGGCCGTCTAGCAGGCCCCGTATTCGGGCCGGCCCGTATCGGCAGAATACGGGGCCTGGCATTTCCACCCCGCCGCCCCCTACTTATACTGGGCGAGGGTGCGAGTGGGGGGCCAACCCCTCACTCGCAACCCTAGCGCCGCCGCCGCCACTTCCTACTCCGGCGAGAAATTCCCAGCACCTCCCGCCCCGCATTTCCACCGCCGCGAGCATGAGCGGACGAGGAAGAGGCTCCCTGTCGCCCGCCGCTGGATCGAAGCCGGAATCGCTCGAGGAGGCGTGGCGCGTCCGCTGCAAGTACTCCGCCGCCGGGAGTCGGCGTGCGGCGTGCAAATACTCCGCCGCCGGGATGCCGTCGTCGCTCCGGGACTTCGCGGAGGGCGGCCGCTACTACAAGGCCGACCCTCCGTTGAAGCCGATGAGCGGCGCGGATTTCGAGAAGTGGCGGCGCCGGTGGGAGCAGGAGCAGGCGTGGAAGCACGCCTGGGAGAAGAAGCACGCCTGAGAGGGGAGCTCCAGCGGCGGAGCCCCGCGAGCCGGCGACGAGGAAGAGGAGGCGGAGGAGGGGGAGGACCCCCTCTTCTTGGAGGCGGTGGCCGCGTCCAAGAAGGACGCCGCCGACAAGGCTCGGGCGGAGGCGGAGGAGGCGGCGGCGGCCATCGCCGCCATCAACGAGCTGATTGCTCGGGAGGCCGCCGCCACCACCCCGGGCGTCATCCTCGACGAGTAGGTTAGCAATGAAGAAGTCGCGATCCAGTAGGATCGCGCAATTTTGTAAATCCCTATCTATGATCAATGAAGAACTACCTATGAATTTTCCCGGGGTTTGCTTTTTTTAAATATACGGGGTGAGATAAGGGGTCTGTTAGACGGATTGATGACCTCTCTATTAGTGGCGACCAATTTTCCTGATAGAGGGCCCTCTACTCGCGTTTTACGGGGCATAAATATAAGGGGTCTGTTAGACATGCTCTAAGCATGTGATTCTGTCAAACATGATCAAATCAATTCAGTGTTCAATCAACCAAATTATAAATTTTGCATGTAAGAAACGCGCACAATAAAGTAAGGAGGCGCCTAGAGCTAGACTGATCGAAAGAAAACCTCTATTTAACCCAATTCCCTTTGATCCCCATTCCACTAGGTAGAGGTAGTGTACTGATTATTGGAGAAAATACAAAAGTACTTGGGAAAAGTCAGGATTAAATTAGCTCAGTATAATAATACCAAACGTGCTTTTACGAATAACTAGCATGATGGTTAACAAGGACACGATTCATCGGGTCCTCACTCTTAACATACTTGAAAAAAAACATACCTAGTATCGGCCAAGGAAGAAGCCCGCTCAAAAGATTGCATGAAGCCCACCAGTTGATGGCGCAACACATGAAGTCCTCATCTTGACGTGTATCGCAAGAACGCAGATGGCTGAAGATTGGTGCATCCGTATCAATCTAGGGTTTTCTCCTACCACGCAAACTTGTAACTGACTCGGTCAAAGATCCTGAGACCTAGCTTTATCCTATAAAAAGCTAGGAGGGACCTCCGGGATCTGGACACCTTGCTTTCACCTCCACCTGGGCGCTCGTAATCTCTAGAGCTCGCCACCTTCGGCTAGATCCAATCTACGCCTTTGTTGTAAACACCCATGCTGTAATACCCAAATCAATACCAAGTCAGACAAGCAGGAGTAGGCCTTTACCTCACCTCGAGGGGCCGAACCTGGGTAAATCCTCGTGTGCTCCCTGTTGTTGTCCGACCACCGTCGAGTTCACCGGATCTCTGTTCTCACGAAATCGAAAGTCCTCAAGCATGGACATTGTCGGAGATAAACCTCGTCAACTGGCGCCGACCGTGGGGACGACGGGATCTGGATCTACGGGCTCGCCGGCTTTCTCGCCAAGCAGTATCGACTCACCGTCTTCAGTCAGCATCAACTTCTACCCACGCTCATCAGTATCCCCTCTGGTAGTATGTGGGGGTACAACGTGACTTTCGAGACTTCCACGTCAACGACGCAGGTGCAGTCCTGCTGCTGCCCGCGCCCGAAGCCGCGTCTCTCGTGGTTGACTCCGAGTCATCATCGCATGTCACTGACACGTCCATTTTGCATCACTATTTTGTATCATAATTTACTGTTATTCATTGATATATTTCATATTTAGAGATGATACTTATGTTGTATCCTCTGCTTTTGCATGATCGATGATATTTGAAGGATTTGCTGCCGGAGTCAGGATTCTGCTGGAAAAATGATCGTCAAGACACCATGTTTCGGAAGATCAAGAAATTCCAGAAAAATACCAGAAAATTATATTTTGCCAGAAGACTGAACAAGCCAGAAGGAGGAAACGAGAGGGGTAGCAGGGTGGGCTCACCACCAGGGGGCGCGGGCCCACCCCTGGCTGTGTCGCCCTGTGGTGAGGCCACCCTGGCCCGCTACTGCCATCGCCCCTTCGCGTATATTGTCGTCCCCGAAAACCTAAGTGAGGGGGGGCATCAGAGATAGACTCCGCCGCCTTTGTGGGGCGAAAAACAACAGAGAGAGAAAAGCTCTTCGGCAGGCAGGAATCTGTCGGGGAAATTCCTTCCCGGAGAGGGGAGATCGCCGCCATCGCCATCACCATCGCACCAGACTTCATCGGGATCATCATCATCACCACCATCACCAGCACCTTCATCTTCACCATCACCACGCCATCCCGCTGTAACATCTTGAGTTGAATCTTGTCAAATTCTTAGGGGAAACTTTCCCGATGTTGATTACTCTTGTGGTTGATGCTATTGAGTGGAACCATTGACTTAAGGTTTATTTTCAGATTGTTATTTACCATTATTTCACCTCTGATCATGATCCATATGATGTCTTGTGAGTAGTTCATTTAGTTCTTGAGGACATGGGAGAAGTCAAGATGTTAGTAGTGGAATTATGTTGAGTAATATTTAATGGTTTGATATTTATTTATTGTCGAGATTGTTAGGGCATAGTGCCTAGTATCTTTTATTAGTGCTTATGACATTGTTGCAACTTGTTGTGCTTAATGCTTGTCACTTTGGGCCCGAGTGCCATGATCTCAGATCTGAACTTGTTATTATTTTATGATGATACTTGTTGTTTATGATCTCACCTGCAAGTTGTTTACACATATTGTTGTTCGAAACCCGAGGCCCCAAAGTGACAGAAATTGGGATAACTGGAGGGGATGGCTATGATGTAAGGATCATATGTGTTCACCGAGTGTTAATGCTTTGCTCCGGTACTTTATTAAAAGGAGTACCTTAATTACTAGTAGTTTCCCTTGACGCCCTGCTGCAACAGGCTGGTAGAACAAAAGATGTCGTGCAAGTTTCTCATTGCAAGCACGTACGACTATATATGGAACACATGCATATGATTGTTTAGTACTAGGATGCTTTATTATTATTTATCTGCAATTGCCCATGTCTCACTGATTTCATGAATTAGCTTATCCATGCAACGCCCGTACATCTATCCCTATGCCTACAGTCTTTAATCCTACTGTTTACTATTGCTACTATTACTGCTTTTATTTTACTATTGCCGTTACTGTTTCGCTACTATCACCACTATAAAACTGTTGCTACTGATAAACCGCTACGAGCAAGTCTGTTTCCAGGTGCAGCTGAATTGACAACTCATCTGCTAAGGCTTATAAATATTCTTTGGCTCCCCTTGTGTCGAATCAATAAATTTGGGTTTTACTTCCCTCGAAGACTGTTGCAATCCCCTATACTTGTGGGTCATCAAGACTATTTTCTGGCGCCGTTGTCGGGGAGCATAGCTTTATTTGTAAGTTCACTTAGAATTCATATTGTTCGCTGCAATCCATTCATCATGGGTAAACCTCGTGATGGAAAAGTTCCTATATTGCCATCCACTACAACAAGAGGTACGACTCTGAATACCTCTGTTGCTCTTGATTCACCATCTGTTATGAGTAAGTTGCTTACACCACCACATACACACGCTACTGCTACTTCTTCTGCTGAGTTTGAAAATATCACTGACAATTTAGATGATGCTTCTGCTGTGCTTGATGAGAGTGGTTCGTTAGGTTCCTTTTTAGATGCTACAATTGCTAGGACTAAGCAATTGGGGAACACTACTGTTACACCTGTTAGTTCACCTGAGTCTAGGGAATGCCCTAGTGATGATCTTGATGACACTTATATTGAGCTTGACGATGACTTTATTGCTGAAGCTCATGCCACTCGTGATGCTAATGCTGTTAAGGAACTTCTAGCATGACGTGCTGTTAGATATAAATTATCTCCTGATGCTAAGTTTGCTGCTTCTCCCATAAATATTAGAGATAAGGATTATGATTTCTCTTTAGATTTATCTTATATATCTATTGTTGAGAAAGACCCTTTTTGTGGTACTGAAAATGAAAGTGCTATGACACATATGAATGAGCTTTCTACTTTGAGTAATTTGTTTTCTGATGATATTAAGCTTCGCACTTACTTTGTTGCTAAGATTTTCCCTTTTTCATTGAAAGGTGCAGCTAAAACTTGGTTTCATAATTTTTCTCCTAGATCTATTGGTAGTCCTATTGCTTTGGTTAATGCTTTCTTTTGGAAATCTTTTCCTGCTAGTGCTCAACATGCTGCTGTGCAGAAGATCTTTGACTTTGAACAGGGAAAAGGAGAGATATTGCCTGAATCTTGGGCAAGGTTTTGTTCTTTAATTAGAGCATTGCCTAAAGAGCCATTGCCTAAAAATGAACTCCTTGATATATTTTATAATGGACTAACTGATGAATCTAAGCCATATCGGGATAGTTGTGCTGGTTGTGTTTTCAGGGAAAGAACTCCGGCTGAAGCTGAAGAACTAATGGCTAAAATAAGCCGAAATCATGATGATTGGACTATGGCTGAGTCAACACCAACACCAACACCAACACCAACACCAACACCAACACCAACACCAACACCAGCGCCAACTACAGAGCCAACACCAAAGAAGAGAGGAATGATTGAATTAAATGATGAAGTTATGAGAGAAGCCAAGAAATCTCTTAAGGAGAAAGGGATTAAATCCGAAGATGTGAAGAATTTACCTCCTATAGAAGAATTATGTAAGCCAATCCCTCACTCATCTACTATTGAGGTACACTCTCTCCAACGCTTTGATGATAGAGATATTCCTTACTCTAAACCTCCTGATCAATGCTTAGATGAGTTTGATAATTTTATTGTTAAGCAAGATAATTTTAATAGAAGGGTGCAGAATCATTTGTTGGAAAATTCCAGAGCTATTAACAAGTTGCAGGATATTGTGGAGAGAACTTCCAATGATGTGAAGATGCTTGTTAAACATTTTCAAATGGTTCAGACTCAAATTGATCAGCTTACCAAGGTGGAAAAAGATTTGTTTGTTAATACTTCAAGAGAAAAACAAGCGTGTGAAATACGCACAAGAGGAGGTGCTACCACTCAAGACCCCTTATATCCTGAAGGACATCCTAAGAGGATCGAGCAAGATTCTCAACGTACTTCAAGAGATGATATTCCTTCCAAGAAGAAGAAGAAGAAGCATAAAGCAGTTGCAGAATCTGCTGAAATAGGTAAAGATCGTAACAGTGTTTCTATTTCTGATGCTAAAACTGAACCAGGTGATGCTTCCGATAAAGAAGAAGTTGAAAAGGAACCAGAAAAGCTTGCCAAGAATGCAAAGTACACTAAGGAAGACTTCATTGCCAACAAGCATGGTAATGAGAGAGAACCTTGGGTGCAGAAACCAATGCCTTTTCCTGGTAAGAAACATAAATCCAAGGAAGAAGAACAGTACAACAGGTTTTGTGAATGGATGAGACCTTTATTTTTGCAAATTCCTTTGACTGAAGCTATTAAAATGCCTCCTTATTCAAAGTATATGAAAGATATTGTTACTAACAAAAGGAAGATTCCTAATGAGGAAATTACCACTTTACTTGCTAATTATTCTTTTGATGGTAAAGTTCCGGAGAAGCTTGGAGATCCAGGTATACCAACTATTCCTTGCTCCATTAAAAATAACTATGTTAGAACTGCTTTATGTGATTTGAGAGCTGGAGTTAGTGTCATGCCTTTTTCTCTTTATAAGAGACTTGATCTAGAAAAATTGGTATCAACTGATATATCTTTGCAAATGGCTGATAAGTCTACTACTATTCCTATTGGTATATGTGAAAATGTTCCTGTTCAAGTTGCTAACAGTTGTTTGATATTAACTGATTTTGTTGTGTTAGAAATGCCTAAAGATGATAATATGTCCATTATTCTTTGGAGACCTTTTCTAAACACTGCAGGTGCGGTTATTAATTGTAATCAAGGAAAAGTAACTTTTAATGTCAATAACAAAGAGTACACGGTTTATTTTCCCAAGAAGATTGATAGAAAGAATGCTCTAAATTCAATCAAGAATGTTGAGACCATCAGAGTTGGTCAGATTATTTGTTCAGAGCAAAAGCCCAAGGAAGAATATAAAATTGTCATGATTGGGACTATGCCTATCAAGGTCGAGGTAACATAATCATATAGTGAAATGCAAAGTTTTGCTTCATAAGAAAAGTGGTTTGGTAACAAGACCTGATCAACCTTGTTAACAAAGCAGTTTTCAAATGAACGAAACTATGTTTTCACCGCATTTACTTTTGTTTCTACCTTATTCATTTTTGTTTCCGCTGTTTAGTTTCATATTAGAATATCTTAGAGCTGCTGTAAGGTTAAGTTGGATTTGCTTTCTATCGCTCCACCATCATTTTCCTGAGTTTTATTCTCTTATCATTTTTCTGAAAAACCCTCAAAAATAAAGTTTCTCGAAAAATTCTAGAAAAATCTTTTTAAATTTTTATGTCAAAAATGGGGCAGAGAGGCACCTGGGAGACCTCAGGGGGACCCACCATGCCACCTCACCACCAGGGAGCGTGGCCCAAGCCTGGTCGCGCCCACCTATGGTGAGGGGGGGCCTGGCCTATCACTTATCTCTTCATCCCCACCTCTTTCTCTCTCCCAAAAAATTATGACACCCCAGCTCAAACCCGTGTTCTTGCTGCTCTCCATCTCAATTTTTTGATCTCCTTCTCAGCCCATCTTTGTTGCTGAAATTTAGAGCATTTGTTCTCTGGTATGTGACTCCTCCGATTGTCCAAGTAGAATTTTGTTTAGTGGAGTATTTCTTGAGTATTTTAGCTCTATAGGTGAGAGGTGAAATGAGTTTGCATGCTTGTTCTATTGCTTAGAAATGTTATTTTGATGCATGTTAGCCCTCTAGTAACTCCCTATAGTAGTTTCCTACATTTATTTGTCTCAAAATCATTTTTATGAGGTTTGTTAAAAATTTCAAAAATGGAGGAGAATGCATACCAACTCTTTCAACATGAACTAGAAGTACATGAGGTCATGAGAGTTCACCGTGAAGAGAGGGTCTTTCCCTCAATCTATCCATGCTCAGAGTTCATGAATGCCGCTGGAATCCTGTAGTATTTCCAAACTCTAGTCTCCAATGCAGGATTGGAACATTTTATTGATGGTGAACCGCCCCAATATGCTAAACTAACAATGTCTGTGGTGCAGGATTTCAGATTCAATTGGTCCACATCTAACCCCATGGTTCATTATAAAATTTACAATAAATCTGTGGACTTGCCCTTTGATTTTTGTGTGCAGCCATTAGAGTACCATAGTGGGGATTGCGCGAAAGGATAAAGGAACGGCCTAGGCCATTGATGGACCTATATGAGGAGATTTGTCAAGGAAGAAGCTTCACGGGAGATAATGGTAAAATTCAGAATATTCATTTTCCATCCATTCGATATTTTTCCTACTTTATTACCAAGTGTGTTCTTGCTAGGAAAGCTGCAAATAAGTTATCCTCATGTGATCTAGCTTTTATTGCTGCTGCTTTGAGACATGATAGGACTTACAATTTGGGTGCTTTAATAGCTTTCCGTCTTGATGCTAACCGTGAGAAAGGGGGAATCTGTGGAGGTCTTATAGCTTCGCGCTTATTAGCTTTGCATGGTGTACTGCCTCATATTTTAGATCTGTAGTTCCCCTTGGAGAGACTTGATTTTAACTCTATGTTACATCATAAGTTTGTTTCTCCTCATGCCTATTTGAGTAACTTGAGATTTGAGATAACCTTTTTCAAGAAATCTACCTGGAAGGTAGTGAAGACTGATCGATCAGTCCATTTGCCTGCACCTCTTTTGTTTAACCTTGATCGCAGGAATGGGTGGTCACTCACAGAGGATGAGATCGACGAGTATATAGAGGAGCACCCGCCGCCCGTGCACGATGGGGAGGGGACCGAGGAGTCGGGCTAGCCCTCCAACATTGCGGAATTTCCATACCAGCAGCCTTATTATGATTATACACCATCTGCTTCATCTTCACAAGGGCCAGGCTATGACTGTGCCAATGATGACCCACCAGCATGGGGCATGTATTGGAGACGAGATTGATCTCCACTTAGGCCAAAAGCCTAAGCTTGGGGGGAGGTACGCCGACGATTTACTCATCTACATATCATATTTTGTCGGTACTTTGTATATCCATGTTTCACTTTCTTTTCTCTATTGTTCTTGTTCTATTGTTTATTTTCCAAAACACAAAAAGACCAAAAATATTTCCGTTGTTTCTCTTAGTTTGTCTTTTTAGTTTCTAGCTTTGGTTTACTTTACTTGCTATTTTTGGTTTGATATTTGAAAAATCCAAAAATATTTTACTTTGTTTGCTGTTTCCTTCTGTTCTTGTTTCAAAAATCGAAAACCCAAAAATATTTGTTGTTCTTCTTCAGTTTTGTAAAGTTTGTTGCAGAGTTCAGTTTTCTGTGACTCCATTGGAGCTTGGTATTCACTTCATATTATTCAAGCCACACAAGTGAAAGGCAATAATGATGACATATGACAATCCGAGATGTGGTAAGAGGCTGGTATCAACTCTATTTGTTTTCATTTTTTGTACATATACTCATCTATGTGGACATGCTTAGTCAGTTCATGTAAGGTATATGTTATATAATGGACGCTTTGTAGTTCTTGCTCTCATATGATTAGTTCCAATTTACTAATAGTTTGTAGCATGTCATGTAGACGCTTGCTTGCATTGTTTTATTCATAATATGGTATGATATTGTGGTATCCTCCTCTGAAAGTTTCAATTGAATCGACTTGGCACATGCTCAAGCATGCATATGACTGAACAAAAAGTCAATTAAGCCTCGATGATTTACTTTTCCTCAGAGTTCTTGTATCATTTTTATGCCTATATTAATTTTGTTTTGTCGCAAGCATGATTATGACAGCTATTGCTCTCTCGATTGTCGCTTCCCAGTCTTTTGCTAGCCATCACTTGTACTGAGAGGGAATACTTCTCGTGCATCCAACTCCTGAAAACCAAGTAACCCCAAAGAGTCCACTATAAATCCCTATGCATGGTATTTTCAAGCCATTCCAAGTAAATTTTCATGTGCTACCTTTCAAAACTTTCAACTACTTCTCATTTTGTGCCACTGTTTTTAGCTCATGAGGACATAGTGGTCGGAATTGCTATCTTCCATATTAAATTAAGTACCCCTCGACTAGGCAGCTTCATCTGCTCGTCATTAATTTTGCAAGGGAGCTGGTCAGACCACTGTAATCTAATCTAAAAAATAAAAGAAAAAAAAGGCAATCCTCCATGGTATGTGAAAGTTGGTGGGCACCCGATGGAATCGGTTAGCCATGGTTTGAGAAAGGAAAAAATGTGGGGAGGAGTGCCAAAGCTTTATAAAAGAGCACCAATGTGCCAAATTTTCAAAGAACTCAGAACCGCTCTCACTTGTTTAGTATGGAAGATAGCAAGTTTCCATTGCCAGTCGTTGACATGAAACAACCACCTCTCAAAATAAATTTTTATCTCTGTTTTACAAATGAAAAGCTCTAGCACATGTTAAATCACTGCTTCCCTCTGCGAAGGGCCTTTCTTTTACTTTTATGTTGAGTCTTCATCTTCTAACTTTAAGAACCTTCTTGAGAGCATAGCTGTTATTCTTAGTGTAATGTGCTTGTCCCAGAACACGGTTAATTGTGGTATAACTTTGATGCTTGTATCTTTGATATTTTTACTTCTAGTCTTCCCTTGAACTTCAGAGGTGCCTCAGCATTTATGTTTTGCTCCACAAATAAAGGCAAGCGAGATACCACTCTTTCATATCATTTATGAACACTACAATCTTGTAGCTTCTTATGTCCATGTTACTTGTTATTAGTGCATTGGCACTCTTTCATAGCTTGCTTTACTATGAGGTAACATTAGTTGCATATTTCTTATTATGAATTGCCTGAGTACTTGATCATATAGTGAATATATATACATCTTATGAAGCAAATGTGTTCGTGAAAGTTTCTTTTATCGCTCTCAGTTGTTAAATGAATTGCTTGAGGACAAGTAAATAGCTAAGCTTGGGGGGAGTTGATACGTCCAAAACGTATCTACTTTCCCAAACACTTTTGCTATTGTTTCTCCTCTAATTTGTGTGTTTTGAATACAACTAACGCGAACTAACGCTGTTTTCAGCAGAATTGCCCTGGTGTCTTGTTTTTGTGCAGAAATCTGACTTTCAGGAAAAATCCCGGAAAATATTGCAAAAATCCTATTTTACCAGAAGACCCATGGGGCCAGAAGGGGAGACGAAGAGAGGCAGGGAGCTGGGCTCACCACCAGGGGGCGCAGCCCAGCCCTGGTCGTGCCCACCTGTGGTGAGGCCAGCTCGGCCGTCACCTTGACCCCTCCTTCCGCCTACATATACCCTCTGACCTGAAAGGAGCAGGGGTTCGGCGTTTTTCTCAGATAGACTTCCGCTGCGCCGCCACCATCAGAAACTGCGATTCGGAACCAGAAACTCCGTTCTGGCACCCTGCCGGGACAGGGATTTGGAGGAGATCTTCATCACCATCATCACCGACGTCTCTCCATCAACCATCCATGACTCCCCCATCCATGTGTGAGTAATTCCTGCTGTAGGCGAAGGGGATGGTAGGGATTGGATGAGATCATTCATGTAATTTGCTATGAGATTGTTAGGGCATAGTGCCTAGTATCTTTTATTAGTGCTTATGACATTGTTGCAACTTGTTGTGCTTAATGCTTGTCACTTTGGGCCCGAGTGCCATGATCTCAGATCTGAACTTGTTATTGTTTTATGATGATACTTGTTGTTTATGATCTTACCTGCAAGTTGTTTACACATATTGTTGTCCGGAACCCGATGCCCCAAAGTGACAGAAATTGGGATAACCGGAGGGGATGGCTATGATGTGAGGATCACATGTGTTCACAGAGTGTTAATGCTTTGCTCCGATACTTTATTAAAAGGAGTACCTTAATTACCAGTAGTTTCCCTTGAGGCCCTACTGCAACAGGCTGGTAGGACAAAAGATGTCGTGCAAGTTTCTCATTGCGAGCACGTACGACAATATATGGAACACATGCCTATGATTGTTTAGTACTAGGATGCTCTATTATTATTTATCTACAATTGCCCATGTCTCACTGTTTCATGAATTATCTTATCCATGCAACGCCCGTACATCTATCCCTATTCCTACAGTCTTTAATCCTACTGTTTACTATTGCTACTATTACTACTTTTATTTTACTATTGCCATTACCGTATAGCTACTATCACCACTATAAAACTGTTGCTACTGATAAAACACTGTGAGCAAGTCTGTTTCCAGGTGCAGCTGAATTGACAACTCATCTGTTTAGGCTTATAAATATTCTTTGGCTCCCCTTGTGTCGAATCAATAAAATTGGGTTGTACTTTCCTCGAAGACTGTTGAGATCCCCTATACTTGTGGGTCATCATGAAGCTATTCTCTTTATCACTGAAAGGCAGAGCTGAGGAGTGGCATAGGCTGCTAAAGGATGGTCCATCTATTGCTTGGGAGGAAATTGTACCTCTCTTTTATTCCAAATTTTATCCTCCAAGTGAGATTCATAAAGATCGTAATCAAATATATAATCTTTTGCCTCATGATGGAGAGAGTATTGCCCAAGCGTGGGGGAGATTGAAGTCACTAATGCTCAAATGCCCCACTCATGAGCTCCCCAGCAATATTGTTATTAATAATTTTTATGCAAGGCTCACTCTTCACGATAAGGATTTATTGGATGCTTCCTGCTCTGGATCATTTACACGTATGAAAGAAGAAGCTAAGTGGAGTCTTCTTGATCGTATTCAAGAAAATACTGAAGGATGGGAGAACGACAAAGGTAGGACGTCAGGTATAAATTATGATTATGAATGCATTAAAGCTTTTATGGGAACCGATGACTTTCATAATGTTAGCACTGTTTATGGTCTTGATTCTCAGATACTTGCTAACTGTTTTAAGGCCTTTGCCTCTTATCTTGATGTTCCAAAGAAAGATTGGAACAAGTATCATGCGCCTTATAAAGATTTTATTAGTTGTATTCCTGCTAAAACTACTGAAGTTTGTACTGTTGATCGCATTTTGCCTGAACCTTATTTTGAGAAAACGCCTTTCCCTACTAAGGTAAAGGAGCATTCCACTTTGATAAGCATGCTTAATAAAAGTACCAAGAAAGCTGTAGAACCTGATGAGCAAATTACTATTAAGTCTCCTGTAGCTATAGTGAAGGACCTTGTTACTAAAAATGTGGGAGATGAACATATTGTCTTTTATGAATATGCTTCTAACATTGTTTCACATCCTAGTAGGCCTAGGAAAACAAGTGTTCCTGTTATTTCTGTCAGGATTGGCGATCATTGCTATTATGGTTTATGTGACATTGGTGCAAGTTCAAGTGCTATTCCTTTAGAGCTTTATAGAGAAATCATGCATGAAATTGCCCCTTGTGAACTAGAGGAGATTGATGTGGTTATTCAGCTTGCTAATAGATGAACTATCTCTCCACTTGGTATTGTTTGAGATGTGGAAGTTTTATGCGGTAAGACTAAATACCCTACTGATTTTCTTATACTTGGTACTGAAATTAGTAAAACTTGTCCTATTATTTTCGGTAGACCCTTTTTGAATACTTGTAGTGCTGTGATAGATTGTAAGAAGGAGAAAGTTGTGACTAAGTTCTACGGAGAATCTTATGAGTTTAATTTTTCTAAGTTCGCTAAAACTCCTTATGAAAATGAATTGCCTAATGAAAAATTTCGAGTTGACCAGCTTGCCCTCTATTGCTCTTGCTCCTAACAATGCTTTGCAGCAATTTATGGAGGATCATGAAAGTGATATTTTCAGGGAAGAAAGAGAAGAGATTGACAATATTCTTCTTCATCAACCACCGTTGATTAAGCACAATTTACCTATGGAGGATCTTGGTACCACTTTGCCACCTAAGGAAGATCATGTTTTTGATTTAAAACCTTTACCTGATGATCTTAAGTATGCTTATATACATGATAAGAAAATATATCCTGTTATTATCAGTTCTAAACTTTCAGGAAAGGAAGAAGAAAGGTTATTGGAAATATTAAGGAAACACCGAGGAGGTATGGGATATACTCTTGATGATTTAAAAGGGATTTCTCCTACTATATGTTAGCATGCTATTAACATGGAACCAGATGCAAAGCCAGTTGTTGAACATCAACACCGCTTAATTCCCAAGATGAAGGAAGTGGTAAGAAATGAGGTATTGAAGCTCCTTGATGTTGGTATTATTTATCCTATTGCTGATAGTACATGGGTTAGTCCTGTTCATTGTGTTCCTAAGAAAGGAGGTATCACTGTTGTGCCCAATGAGAATAACGAGCTTATTCCTCAAAGGGTAGTAGTTGGTTATAGGATGTGCATTGATTTTAGAAAGGTTAACAAAGTAACTAAGAAGGATCATTATCCTTTAACGTTTATAGATCAAATGCTAGAGAGGTTATCTAAGAAAACTCATTTTTGTTTTCTTGATGGTTTTTTTGGTTTCTCTCAGATTGCTGTTAAAAAGCTAGATCAAGAGAAAACCACTTTTACTTGTCCTTATGGAAGTTATGCTTATAGACGTATGCCTTTTGGTTTGTGCAATGCTCCTGCTACTTTTCAAAGATGCATATCTGCTATTTTTCATGGATTTTGTGAAGAAATTGTGGAGGTTTTCATGGACGATTTCTCCGTCTATAGAACTTCTTTTGATAATTGTTTGCACAATCTTGATAAAGTTTTGCAGAGGTGTGAAGAAACTAATCTTGTTCTTAATTGGGAGAAATGCCACTTTATGGTGAATGAAGGAATTGTTCTTGGACATAAAATTTCTGAAAGAGGTATTGTAGTTGACAGAGCAAAGATCAAAGCAATCGAGAAAATGCCCTGTCCTAGGGATGTTAAACGTATTCGTAGTATTCTTGGTCATGCTGGTTTCTATAGGAGGTTTATTAAAGATTTCTCTAAGATTTCAAAGCCTCTTACTAATCTTCTTCAAAAATATGTACCATTTGTTTTTTATGATGACTGTAAGGAAGCTTTCGAAACTCTTAAGAAGGCTTTAACCACAGCTCCTATTGTCCAACCACCTGATTGGAATTTACCCTTTGAAATTATGTGTGATGCTAGTGATTATGTTGTGGGTGCTGTTCTTGGACAGCGCGTGATGGCGACCAGTTGATGAGGGTGATTATTCTTTTTCGTTCCCCGGCAACGGCGCCAGAAAACTAGTTGCTGCGTGTGGTGGTGTATAGTTGACGTGGGAGCAGACTGTCCTTGTGCGTGGTGGATAACCAGCCCGTTGGGAACCCCAAGAGGAAGGTATGATGAATATAGCGGCGAGTTTTCCCTCAGTTAAGATACCAAGGTTTATCGATCAGGAGAGGAGAGACAATGACGACTGAAGGTTATGCGGAACCTGCACACACACAAACAAATACTTTGTTCCCAACTTGCGATGAGGTTGTCAATCTCACCGGTTTGCTTGAAACAAAGGTTATGAGCGTATCGAGTGGAAAACAATATAGTATGCGAGTAAAGTAAACAGTACGAGTAAAGTAAACAGGTGATAGCAATATGATGGAAATAGGACCGGGGTCCACAGTTCACTAGTGGTGTCTCTCCAAAGATAAAATAACACATGCTGGGTAAACAAATTACAGTTGGGCAATTGATAGAATAAAGATAAACGTGATATGTCAAGAAGATCACTATGAGATTTACTCTGGGCATTACAACAAAATACATAGACCGCCATCCAACTGCATCTATGACTAATAATCCACTCCCGGGGATATCAATCTGAACACCCTAGAAGTATTAAGTTGCGAACAACAGATAATTGCATTAAGCAAAGTGTGTAATGTAAACAAAGCATATGCCCTTGAGCATATGAATGTTGTTTTCTCCCTAGTAGCAACAGCACATCTACCACCTTAGAGGTTTCTGTCACTCCCCCAGGTGAAATAGAGGCATGAACCCACCATCGAGCATAAATACCCCCTCTTGGAGTCACTAGCAACTACTCGGCCAAGATAGCTACTAACAACGGAGAGCATGCAAGATCATAAACAACATAGAGATAACAAAAGATAATATTCAGTACAGCAACTTAATCATAAACAACAATATTCATCGGATCCCAACAAACCAAACATGTAAAATTATATAACGGTGATCTCAATCATGTAGGGCAGCTCATGAGATCTAAACATGAAGCACATGGTGGAGGAGACAACCATCTAGCTACTGCTATGGACCCATAGTCCAAGGTAGACTACTCACTCATCGCTCCGGAGGCAAGCATGGCGATGAAGAAGACCTCCGGTGGCGATTCCCCTCTCCGGCAGGGTGCCGGGAAGAGCTTCTGGACCCTCCCGATCTTCGGGTCGACGGCGGCGGCGGATCGCGATGTGTTCTGGAAATCTGATCGGGTCCTTAGGTTTTTTCTGTCGGGGGGTCTTTATAGGCGAAGGGGCGTCGTCAGAGGTGGGGCCAGGTGGCCTCACACCACGGTGGCGCGGGCCAGGGGCTGGCCGTGCCACCTGTGTGTGTGGGCCCCTGGTGGCCCCCCTCCTACTCCTCTTCGGATCTCTGGAAGCTTCCGGGTAAAATAAGACTTCAGGATGTGGTTTCGTCCAATTCCGAGAATATTTCCTATGTATCACTCTGAAACACAAAAACAGCAGAAAACAGGGAACTGGCACTGTGGCACTTCGTTAATAGGTTAGTTCCGGAAAATGCATAAAAGTGCCACTAAGTGTAACGAAACAATAGGCAAATGGTGTAAAAACAAGCATGGAGCATCAAAAATTATAGATACGTTTGAGACGTATCAAGCATCCCCAAGCTTAACTCCTGCTCGTCCTCGAGTAGGTAAGTGATAACAAAGAATAATTTTTGAGGTGACATGCACCTACACAATCTTGATCATCTATGTAAGCATTTGTGAGCTGGGATCATTAGAACTTAAAACATGGGCATGAAGATATAATCATGACAATAAGAAACTTAGCAACCATGTTGTAAACATGTAAATAAACACAAACAAAAGATCATGAAAATGAAACAATGAAAGTCAAACATGTGTTCAAATCATAAGGAAAAACATACAAATGGTTTTCAGCTTGTCCTTCAAAGAGAGCAAAACATAAATGCATAGGACACCTTCAAGTTTAAGGGGGCGACTAGATACAAATAATTTAAGAACAAGTGAAACCAACAATATGAATCAATCAGTGAACTTTGGGACAATGCATATCACACTAAGAATGACAACTATGCTCTCTTAATGGTGCATAAATAAAGAAGGTGGTGACTCAACATAAAAGTAAAAGAAAGGCCCTTCGCAGAGGGAAGCAGTGATTGCAAGTTTTATAACCTTCAAAAATTATGGTACTTACCGGCTTTGAGCTCTCATTGCCCCCATCATAAGCATCTTGAATGGTTAAATTTAATGCGAGAACAATTATGATGCATATGCTTGACAAATCATAAGTTGAAAACCTCGTGCCCCGTGAATACGAGTACCCAAACCTCATGCTACTTTACTTAGAGTCCCAAGCAAGGCTCTTGTCATTGTAAGTATATGCATATCATTGAGAACCGCCAATGGGGTACCTCCGTGCCCGATGACATGGAACAAGCCCACACCAAAATGACAGGACAAGCAGACAATGAACACCTCGACATCTCTTTTATTTGCCTTTTATTTAGCTTTTTATTATGAGATGCGTCGTCGAATGTTCACCATGGGTATGCTGCAAATTTCCACCATGAATTATGCATGGCTTAGATTGGCGGCCCGGCGTTTCCCTAACACATATACAAACTCCATGATCCCCACAAGATTCGCAATTCATTTCACACCGCGGGCATCCATAAACAAAAGATCACGATATCAACTCAAATAAGAAGTGCAATGTTGAAAGCTTGCCCATGACAGCATGGCTGGGCTAGTCTCCAACTTACAACTTGCAAGCATAACAACTCAACATAAGAGACCACAATGTCAAATTTTTAAGAACAGGAAAAAGTAAAGTGTGCCTTCCGGTTCGTGAGAGCTTTACTAACCGAGTTTCGCATAACACTGGTAAGAGTTTAATTTGAAGAGAAAATAAAAGCAAGTCAAATTTACTTGGAATAGCAAATTGCTAGTAGGTATGTATGGTGGACACTTTGGAAAACTTTGGCTTTTAGGAGTTGGATGCACGAGTAGAGCTCATACTCAGTACAAGGCGAGGGCTAGCAAAAAACTGGGAGCGACCAACTAAGAGAGCAATAATGGCCATAATCATGCAAAGCGACAAAGCGACATTAAAAGAAGCATAAGATGGCATCAAAAGTCAAAAACTAAATGATCATGAAGGCTATTGGCGACTTTGTAAGAGTCTAACATGTGTGAGCATGCGCCAAGTCAACCCAAATAAAGCATCAAGGAGAAAACCAAAATAATGCTTCCATACAATAAAAACAACGCATGATTTTTTCAAAGGCTCATTAAGCAATCTCAGTTATTTGAGACAAGTCATGCTACAGCAAAACCACTAAGCATACTATCAAAAAGACATCAAGCATGACATGAAAAAGCCTAAGCCGCAGTCTACACAAGCTCCTTCTTGTACCACTATTTTGCACAAAGCTTTTTCTCTTTTCCAACACCATTTGAAATTTTTAAAGACACCTCTTTTGATGAAAACCAATAAAGATCAGAGGCAAAAATACACCTTGATGAAAAGATATGACAAGGTCTGAACACAAATCAAGGAGGAAACGAAAACCAAAAGCAGTAGCAGAAAAAGAAGAACACTCAATAAACGATAAGAGTGAAAAACTGAGTGTTCTTTGCAAATGAAAACGAGTACATCTCCTCCAAAAGAAATTTGTTGGGGTCCAACCATTTATTGCAGCAAACAAACAAACTAAACCAAATAAGAAAACTGAAACAACTGACGCTCCAAGAAAAACACATAGTGCATGAAGCAATAAAAATATAGTGTTTTGAAAGGTGACCTGATTTTTGCCGATGAAGAAGGGGTGCCTCGGGGGCATCCCCAAGCTTTGACGCTTGTACTTCTTGGATATTTCTTGGGGTGATGCATGGGCATCCCCAAGCTTGAGCTTTTGTCCATTCTTCAACTCATCTCATCATTCTCCAATCCCTACACTTGAAAACTTCCTTCGTACAAAACTAAACACAATTCTATTAGCAACATTAGTGCAAGCATAACATATAATCATTCCTCTATTTGCTTCAGGTTTCAACTCAAAACCACCACATATATAGCATATACTACTGTAGCAACCTCCCCAAAAGTTCCATGATCAAAAGAACTCAAAAGAAAGCGATAAAGTGGCAAACACAAATATTGGCAGAAATCTGTCAAAACTGAACAGCTGACAAAGGTCGAATTTTTGAGGGATTTTCTGTTGCTCAAATCAAAAGTGTTCAACTAAGAAAAGTTTGTATATAACCTGGGGCATATGCACAAGAAATCGCAGGTCCAAAAGATAAACAGAGAATTTTCACGAATTTTTACGGTGCAGCACCGAAAACAGTTTCAGGACAGCAACATCCCCAAATCTTTACCTCACTCAAATTAGAGGCTTCTCTTGGCACAAAAACGAAATAAACAAGATAAGGAGCGGTCATTACAGTAGTAATGACTTCCAAGACTCAAATAAAAGAAAAATTACTGAAAAGAAAACATTGGGTTATCTCCCAAGAGTGCTTTTTCTTTAACGCCTTTGAGCTAGGCGCAGAAAATTGCGAATCAAGTAATATCAAGTGATGAAGCACTAGGATCAGCACGTGCCTTACGTCTCCCTTTCTTACCTTTGCTCTTGACTCTAGGGAAGATGTGGTTATTGCAAGGTGGAGAGGTAAATGTTATATTGCCTTTTCCCACATCGATGACGGCGCCCAGGAGCTTCAGAATGGATCTTCCAAGTGTGATTTGTCCTTTTCCTACACATTCAATAACAAGATAATCAGTAGATATCATTCTTCCTAGGACTTTTGTAAAAACTCCTTCAGCTATTCCAAGGGGAAATATAGTGGCATTGTTAGTAAGAGAAATTCCTTCTCCTCCCTCAGAAAGCTTCCAAAGGCTCAAAGATTCATAAACATCCTTTGGCATGAGACAAAATTTAGACATAATATCACAACGAGCATGAAAAGTTTCACCACTAATGGTGACTTTTATCGTAGGATACCAAGTCGAAGGTTCAGTATTTGTTGGCACATAATCAAAATGCTGGCGCAAAGTATTGTAGCAAGAATTCAAACTAGCAGTTTGAGTCTCAAGAGTATTAAGTCTATTAAAACTGCACACAAGAGAGGAATCAAAATAGGTTGGCATGCTATAAATTGTAATCAACTTTTTTATAATATTGAAGGCTTGATCTCCATCACAATGAAGGAAATCTCCTTCTGCAGTAGCATCCAAAGCATATCTATAACGAAGAGAAAGTCCAAAGTAACTACTAAGAAGCAAACTCAAAGTCATTTTAGGTTCAGTTTTTCCATGCCAATCATAAATTCTAGACCAAGCTTCTTTAAAGCTTTCCTCATCTTTCTGCTTAAAAGTAAAGATCATGTCCTCGGGGGACATAGTAGTAGCAACTGAACTAGACATAATAAACTAAAAGTAAAGAAATAGCAACTACCAAGGATTCTAATTTTTTTGGGTTTTTGATAAAAAGCAATGCAGGTAAAATAAATAAAGTAAAGCAAAACAATAAAACAAAGTAAAGGATGTGTGTGCGAAAAACTCCCCTCGCAGAAGTCTTCTCTTCCTCCCCGGCAACGGCGCCAGAAAACTAGCTGATGGCGACCAGTTGACGAGGGAGATTATTCTTCTTCGTTCCCCGGCAACGGCGCCAGAAAACTAGCTGCTGCGTGTGGTGGTGTATAGTTGACGTGGGAGCAGACTGTCCTTGTGCGTGGTGGATAACCAGCCCGTTGGGAACCCCAAGAGGAAGGTATGATGAATATAGCGGCGAGTTTTCCCTCAGTTAAGATACCAAGGTTTATCGATCAGGAGAGGAGAGACAATGACGACTGAAGGTTATGTGGAACCTGCACACACACAAACAAATACTTTGTTCCCAACTTGCGATGAGGTTGTCAATCTCACCGGTTTGCTTGAAACAAAGGTTATGAGCGTATCGAGTGGAAAACAATATAGTATGCGAGTAAAGTAAACAGTACGAGTAAAGTAAACAGGTGATAGCAATATGATGGAAATAGGACCGGGGTCCACAGTTCACTAGTGGTGTCTCTCCAAAGATAAAATAACACATGCTGGGTAAACAAATTACAGTTGGGCAATTGATAGAATAAAGATAAACGTGATATGTCAAGAAGATCACTATGAGATTTACTCTGGGCATTACAACAAAATACATAGACCGCCATCCAACTGCATCTATGACTAATAATCCACTCCCGGGGATATCAATCCGAACACCCTAGAAGTATTAAGTTGCGAACAACAGATAATTGCATTAAGAAAAGTGTGTAATGTAAACAAAGCATATGCCCTTGAGCATATGAATGTTGTTTTCTCCCTAGTAGCAACAGCACATCTACCACCTTAGAGGTTTCTGTCACTCCCCCAGGTGAAATAGAGGCATGAACCCACTATCGAGCATAAATACCCCCTCTTGGAGTCACTAGCAACTACTCGGCCAAGATAGCTACTAACAACGGAGAGCATACAAGATCATAAACAACATAGAGATAACAAAAGATAATATTCAGTACATCAACTTAATCATAAACACCAATATTCATCGGATCCCAACAAACCAAACATGTAAAATTACATAACGGTGATCTCAATCATGTAGGGCAGCTCATGAGATCTAAACATGAAGCACATGGTGGAGGAGACAACCATCTAGCTACTGCTATGGACCCATAGTCCAAGGTAGACTACTCACTCATCGCTCCGGAGGCAAGCATGGCGATGAAGAAGACCTCCGGTGGCAATTCCCCTCTCTGGCAGGGTGCCGGGAAGAGCTTCTGGACCCTCCCGATCTTCGGGTCGACGGCGGCGGCGGATCGCGATGTGTTCTGGAAATCTGATCGGGTCCTTAGGTTTTTTCCGTCGAGGGGTCTTTATAGGCGAAGGGGCGTCGTCAGAGGTGGGGCCAGGTGGCCTCGCACCACGGTGGCGCGGGCCAGGGGCTGGCCATGCCACCTGTGTGTGGGCCCCTGGTGGCCCCCCTCCTACTCCTCTTCGGATCTCTGGAAGCTTCCGGGTAAAATAAGACTTCAGGATGTGGTTTCGTCCAATTCCGAGAATATTTCCTGTGTATCACTCTGAAACACAAAAACAGCAGAAAACAGGGAACTGGCACTGTGGCACTTCGTTAATAGGTTAGTTCCGGAAAATGCATAAAAGTGCCACTAAGTGTAACGAAACAATAGGCAAATGGTGTAAAAACAAGCATGGAGCATCAAAAATTATAGATACGTTTGAGACGTATCAGCGCGTAGATAAGAAGTTAAATGTTATTCATTATGCTAGTAAGACTCTTGATGATGCTTAGAAGAATTATGCTACTACTGAGAAGGAGTTTCTTGCTGTTGTTTTTGCATGTGATAAGTTTAGACCTTACATTGTTGATTCTAAAGTTACTATTCATACTGATCACGCTGCTATTAGATATTTTATGTCAAAGAAGGATGCTAAACCTAGACTTATTAGGTGGGTGTTGCTTTTACAAGAGTTTGATTTGCATATTGTAGATAGGAAGGGTGCTAAAAATCCTATTGCTGACAATTTGTCTAGATTAGAAAACATTTCTTTTGATCCTATTCCTGTTAATGATAGTTTTCCAAATGAACAGTTGGCTTCAATAAATGTAACTTCGCGAGACCTTCCTTGGTATGCGGATTATGCTAACTTTATTGTTTCCAAGTATTTGCCTCCAACCTTTACAGCTCAGCAAAAAAGAAAATTCTTTTATGACATGAGGCATTATTTTTGGGATGACCCACACTTATATAAAGAAGGAGTAGATGGTATTATGTGAAGATGTGTTCCAGAATACGAACAAAAAGAAATATTGAGTAAATGTCATGGTAGCGCTTATGGAGGACATCATGCTGGAGATAGAACCGCACAAAAGGTTCTACAATCAGGTTTTTATTGGCCTACCCTTTTTAAAGATGCTAGAAAGTTTGTTTTATCTTGTGTTGAATGCCAAAGAGTTGGTAATATTTCTAGATGTAATGAAATGCCTATGAGTTATTCTCTTGTTATTGAACCATTTGATTGTTGGGGATTTGACTTTATGGGTCCTTTTCCTACTTCAGAAGGTTATACTCATATACTTGTTGCTGTTGATTATGTTACTAAGTGGGTAGAAGCCATACCTACAAAGAGTACCGATGGTGAGACCTCGTTAAAAATGCTTAAGGATGTTATTTTTCCTAGGTTTGGTGTACCTAGATATCTTATGACTGACGGAGGTTCTCATTTTATTCATGGTGGTTTTAGGAAAACTCTTGCTAGATATGACGTTAATCATAGGATTGCTTCTTCTTATCATCCGCAAACTAGTGGGCATGTAGAGCTATCGAATAGAGATATCAAGTCTATCTTGCAGAAGACTGTCAATAGATCTAGGAAAAACTGGGCTAGCAAGTTAAACGATGCTTTATGGGCTTATAGAATTGCTTATAAGAACCCCATGGGCATGTCCCCTTACAAGATGGTTTACGGAAAAGCATGTCACTTGCCTTTATAATTAGAACACAAAGCTTTTTGGGCAGTGAAAGAGCTTAATAGGGATTTTAAACTTGCCGGTAAGAAAAGGTTGCTTGATTTGAGTTCTTTAGATGAATGAAGAAACGAAGCTTATGATAATGCCAGACTTTTCAAAGAGAAAGTCAAATAATGGCATGATAGGAGAATTCTTAAGAGAGAGTTTCATGTTGGTGAGAAAGTTCTATTGTATAGGTCTCGTCTCAGATTTTTTGCAGGAAAATTACTCTCAAAATGGGAAGGACCCTTTATTATTGAAGAAGTGTATCGTTCAGGTGCTATAAAAATTGCTTCACTTAAAGTTAACACTACGCAAGTGGTGAATGGGCAAAGACTCAAGCATTATATTTCTGGAGATTCTTATAATGAAGATGTTGATGTTATTCAAATGGTGACTCTAGAAGAATTCATCCAAGACAATATGCAGGAACCTGCAGAGTTCGTTTTCGAATAGGTAACAGTTCTAGTTAGAAAAGGTTCGCGTTAAACTTTTCCATTAATATATATGAAAAATCACGAGGCGAAAACGGGCAGGAGACGGAGTCCGGTGGCTCCTCACCACCAGGGGCGCGGGCCCACTCCAGGCCGCGCCGCCCTGTGGTGAGACCACCCCGGAGCTCGTTTCCGTCCCGGTTTCCTCCTGTGACTTTGTTTTGATGTTTAATTTTCGCCTATATAACCCCCCAGATTGCCCGAGGTTTGTATATCGTGTTTTCGTCGTGTTTTCATTTCGAGCTGTTTCTGTCAGGAGTTGTTCTCAGTTAAGGAGCCGCCATGTCTTCGTCTGGTTCGTCCGAGGAGAACCCTCTTGCGGACATCATTAATCCATACATAAGGGAGCTGAAGATGCATCCAAAGGAGTTGTCGCTCAAGGATGGGAAGTTGCAGATAGAAGATGTTCAGGGCCCTACAGGAGAAGGTAGTCTCGAAGCCAGGATGGAAGCGCTGGAACAAGAAGTTTTTAAATATAAGAAGATGGCGGAACGCGAGGTGGACATTGATGCGGCACGGTGTGTTGATGTAAATCACCGTCCAGTTGGGAACCCCAAGAGGAAGGTATGATCAGTACAGCATCAAGTTTTTCCCTCAGTAAGAAACCAAGGTTTATCGTATCCAGGAAAAAGCCAAACTCAAGAAGGTGATGCTTGCTAGCTTCGCGATAGCTCCGGACAATTTATAAGGCGCCTCGTCCAGTGCTTTGCTTTGCCAGCTGCAACGCGAAACCTGCACACAACACAACCAAGTACTTTTCTCCCAACTTACGATGAGGTTGTCAATCTCACGGGTTTGCTATAAACAAAGGAATGAGCGTATCGAGTGGAAAACAGTAGTAGTATGCAAGAAAGTAAACAGTGCGAGTAAAGTAAACAGGTAATAGCAATATAGAGGAAATAGGACCGGGGTCCACAGTTCACTAGTGGTGTCTCTCCATAAGATAAATAACGACATGCTGGGTAAACAAATTATAGTTGGGCAATTGATAGAATAAAGATAACATGCATATGTCGAGAGGATCACTATGAGATTTACTCTAGGCATTACAACAAAATACATAGACCGCCATCCAACTGTATCTATGACTAATAATCCACTCGCGGGGAATCAATCCGAGGACCCCTTGAGTATTAAGTTGCGAACAACAGATAACTGCATTAAGCAAAGTGTGTAATGTAAACAAAGCATATGCCCTTGGACATAAGAATGTTATTTTCTCCCTAGTGGCAACAACACATCTACAACCTTAGAGGTTTCTGTCACTCCCCCAGATTAAATAGAGGCATGAACCCAACTATCGAGCATAAATACCCCCTCTTGGAGTCACTAGTATCTACTCGGCCAAGATAGCTACTAAGAACGGAGAGCATGCAAGATCATAAACAACATAGAGTTAACATAAGATAATATTCAGCACATCAACTCAATCATAACACCAATATTCATCGGATCCCAACAAACACAACATGTAGAATTACATAACTGTGATCTCAATCATGTAAAGCAGCTCACAAGATCTAAACATGAAGCACATGGTGGAGAAGACAACCATTTAGCTACTGCTATGGACCCATAGTCCAAGGTAGACTACTCACTCATTGCGCCGGAGGCAAGCATGGCGATGAAGAAGACCTCCGGTGGCGATTCCCCTCTCCGGCAGGGTGCCAGGAAGAGCTTCTGGACCCTCCCGATCTCGGGTCGACGATGGCAGCGGATCGCGATGTGTTTTTGGAAAAGTGATCGGGTACTTAGGTTTTTCCTGTCGGGGGGTATTTATAGGCGAAAGGGCAGCGTCAGAAGTGGACCAGGTGGGGCTCACCATAGGGCGGCTCGGCCAGGCCCTGGGCCGCGCCCCCTGGTGGTGAGACCACCCCCTGGCTTGGCTCCGTCTCCTCTTCGGTTCTCTGGAAGCTTCGTTAAATATCTAGATGTTTGGCTTTTGTTTTGTCTAATTCCGAGAATATTTCCTGCGTAACTTTTCTGAAACACAAAAACAGCAGAAAACGGAGAACTGGCACTGTGGCATCTCGTTAATAGGTTAGTTCCGGAAAATGCATAAAAATGCCACAAAGTGTAACGAAACACTAAGCAAATGGTGTAAAAACAAGCATGGAGCATCAAAAATTATAGATACGTTTGAGACGTATCAGACATCATCTATAGGATAAATCAAGAGCTCGTCGCCAAGCACAAGAAAGAGACTGCAGAGCTCTGGGATGACATCTTGTCACTCCATGAGACCACCAACAAATTACAAGCACAACTCTATGACTTGCAAAACAAAAAACCATGAGTATGAGGCCAGGTTTAAACAAATGAGTGCTGCTGCCAGTTTCAGGATATTGGAGACCAAGACGTCTTTTCTTGATGGGGAACCTTTGCCTTGAAATTTTGATGATGACAAAGACTCACCACCACCGCCGAGGGAGTAATTCGTCATCGGTATAGGCATCCCCTTTGCTTGTTCCAAGCTTGGGGGAGTGCCGCGGTATCACTTCATTATCTTTTACCCATTTACTTTTCAAGTAGAGTCATATCATGAATAGAGAAGTTATATTATAGGATAGTTTGCAGTGTGGAAGTATCCTCCTTAGTTGGTTATCTATGTATCCCTTGGTGTGAGTTGCGGTAATGAAATATTAATGAGAAGTCCTATCATTTACTTTCCGCACACTTTATTTTAGTTTGCAATTTTTCTTATATGATTAGTCTTGTTGATTAGTATTGGTATCACTTTGGGAGCATGAGTAAATCTAGTTGGTTTTGGCAAACTTAGCAGTGGTCAATAGCATATTACCTTGAAGTTTGATTAGGAAGAAGGAAACACTAGTAGATACATCATTTCAGCTTTACTTCATGATTGGCTCATAAGCATTAGTATTCTCAAAGTTAAAATCAGTTGTGCCTTCAAGGAAGTTTGCATGATTGTTTTCTATTACATATATGTTTGTTTGTTTCATGCAACTCTTATGCTTGCTATACAGCCTTGCTAGCCAAAAACCTGTACTAAGAGGGAATACTTCTCGTGCATCCAATTCCCAAAAACCAAGTTACTTCCAAAGAGTCCACTATAAATTCCTAAGCATGGTATTTCAAGCCATTCCAAGTAAATTTTCATGTGCTACCTTTCACAAACCTTCAAATACTTCTCATTTTGTGCCACTGTTTTTAGCTCATGAGGACGTAGTGGTTGGGTTTGTTATCTTCCATACTAAATTAAGTACCCCTCGACTAGGCAGCTTCATCTGCTCATCATTAATTTTGCAAGGGAGCTGGTCAGACCATTGTAATCTAAAAAAGAAAGGAAAGAAAAAGGCACTCCTCCATGGTATGTGAAAGTTGGTGGGCACCCAATGGAATCGGTTAGCCATGGTTTGAGAAAGGAAAAGGTGGGGAGGAGTGCCAAGCTATAAAAGAGCACAACTGTGCCAATTAATCAACATCTCGGAACCGCTCTCACTCGTTTAGTATGGAAGATATCAAGAACTCCGTTGCTAGTCGTTGACAAGAGCAACCACCTCTCAAAACAACTTTTACCTCTGTTTTACAAATGAAAAGCTCTAGCACATGTTTAATCCCTGCTTCCCTGTACGAAGGGCCTATATTTTACTTTTTATGTTGAGTCAACCTATTCCCCTCTATCTCAAGCAAGCATTTGAGTTGTTATATTTCATTCATTCATATGTTCATCTATTCAATCATGTTTACTATCTTCCTTTGTTTAGTAGAATGCTTTTATCTGAAGGAATATATCTTTGAAAGCTTTCTATGATTGTAAAGAGTTTGTTTTGTTGAGCATATGGTTTTTGCTATATTAGCTTTGTTATAAAAGGCTCCGTTCAAAAATAAGTATAGTTTGTTCATTGTTCTCTGACCAAGAACAAAGGTTTGCCATAACCAATCATGATTTACCTTGTGCATCTTTATTGTAATTCACATTGCCTATTGCAAGTCAAATTATATGAAGGGAAGTTGTTGTTTATTATGATTTGTGCCTTGGTAAGTGTGATGCTTCTTGTCCGTATTTTGTTTATTGACACTTAACTCCATAAACCCGTGGTCATGTTTACCGAGTTCAGTTTTCTCTTGGGGACAAGCGAGGTCTAAGCTTGGGGGGTTGATATGTCCATTTTGCATCACTATTTTGTATCATAATTTACTGTTATTCATTGATATATTTTATATTTAGAGATGATACTTATGTTGCTTCCTCTTCTTTTGCATGATCGATGATATTTGAAGGATTTTCTGCCAAAGTCAGGATTCTGCTGGAAAAAGGACCGTCAAGACACCATGTTTCGGAAGATTAGGAAATTCCAGAAAAATAGCAGAAAATTATATTTCGCCAGAAGACTGAAGAAGGCAGAAGGAGGAAACGAGAGGGGCAGCAGGGTGGGCTCACCACCAGGGGCGCGGGCCCACTCCTGACCGCGCCGCCCTGTGCTGAGGCCACCCTAGCCCGCTACTGCCATCGCCCCTTCACGTATATTGCCGTCCCCAAAAACCTAAGTGAGGGGGGGTATCAGAGATAAACTCCGCCGCCTCTGCGGGGTGGAAAACACCAGAGAGAGAAAAGCTCTCCGACAGGCAAGAATCTGCCGGGGAAATTCCTTCTTGGAGAGGGGAGATCGTCGCCATCGTCATCACCATCGCACCGGACTTCATCGGGATCATCATCATCATCACCACCATCACCAGCACCTTCATCTTCACCATCACCATGCCATCCCGCTGTAACATCTTGAGTTGAATCTTGTCAAATTCTTAGGGGAAACTTTCCCGGTGTTGATTACTCTTGTGGTTGATGCTATTTAGTGGAACCATTGAATTAAGGTTTATTTTCAGATTGTTATTTACCATTATTTCACCTCTGATCATGATCCATATGATGTCTTGTGAGTAGTTCGTTTAGTTCTTGAGGATATGGGAGAACTCAAGAAGTTAGTAGTGGAATTATGTTGAGTAATATTTAATGGTTTGATATTTATTTGTTGTGGTGCTATTTCACTAGTGGTGTCATGTAAATGTCGACTACATGATACTTCACCATTTATGGGCCTAGTGGAATGCATTGCGTATTTGGCTACTAATTGTGGGGTTGCTGGACTGACAGAAACCTAAACCTCCATTAAGAAACCATTGCACTGATACGTCTCCAACGTATCTATAATTTTTGATGCTCCATGCTTGTTTTTACACCATTTGCCTAATGTTTCATTACACTTTGTGGAACTTTTATGCATTTTCTGGAACTAACCTATTAACGAGTCGCCACAGTGTCAGTTCCCTGTTTTCTGCTATTTTTGTGTTTCAGAAGTGATACACAGGAAATATTCTCGGAATTGGACGAAACAAGTTCCTGAAGTCTTATTTTGTCCGAGAGCTTCCAATCATCCAAAGGAGAGTAGGAGATGGGCCACCAGGGGCCCTCACGCCAGGCTGGCGCGGCCCAGGCCCTGGCCGCGCCGCCATGGTGTGAGGCCACCTGGCTCCACCTCTGACATCGCCCCTTCGCCTATAAAGACCCCCCGACGGAAAAAACCTAAGGACCCAATCACTTTTCCAGAACACATCGCGATCCACTGCCGCCGTCGACCCGAAGATCGGGAGGGTCCAGAAGCTCTTCCCGACACCCTGCCGGAGAGGGGAATCGCCACCGGAGGTCTTCTTCATCGCCATGCTTGCCTCCGGAGCGATGAGTGAGTAGTCTACCTTGGACTATGGGTCCATAGCAGTAGCTAGATGGTTGTCTTCTCCACCATGTGCTTCATGTTTAGATCTCATGAGCTGCCCTACATGATTGAGATCACCGTTATGTAATTCTACATATTTGGTTTGTTGGGATCCGATGAATATTGGTGTTATGATTGAGTTGTTGTACTGAATTATATCTTATGTTATCTCTATGTTGTTTATGATCTTGCATGCTCTCCGTTGTTAGTAGCTATCTTGGCCGAGTAGTTGCTAGTGACTCCAAGAGGCGGTATTTATGCTCGATAGTGGGTTCATGCCTCTATTTAACCTGGGGGAGTGACAGAAACCTCTAAGGTTGTAGATGTGTTGTTGCTACTAGGGAGAAAACAACATTCATATGCTCAAGGGGCATATGCTTTGTTTACATTACACACTTTGCTTAATGCAATTATCTGTTGTTCGCAACTTAATACTTGTGGAGTTCTCGGATTGATTCGCCACAAGTGGATTATTAGTCATAGATGCAGTTGGATGGCGGTCTATGTATTTTTTTTGTAATGCCCAGAGTAAATCTCATAGTGATCTTCTTGACATATCACGTTTATCTTTATTCTATCAATTGCCCAACTGTAATTTGTTTACCCAACATGTGTTATTTATCTTATGGAGAGACACCGCTAGTGAAATGTGGACCCCGGTCCTATTTCCATCATATTGCTATCACCTGTTTACTTTACTCGCACTATTTACTTTACTCGCATATTCTACTATTTTCCACTCGATACACTCATAACCTTTGTTTCAAGCAAACCGGTGAGATTGACAACCTCATCGCAAGTTGGGAGCAAAGTACTTGGTTGTGTTGTGTGCAGGTTCCGCGTTGCTACTGGCCGAAGACGAGTCAACAAGTGCGCCCTTTTTGGAGTGCTATTAAGCCATTCTGCATCACCTTCAGTCGTTTGTCCCTTCTCTCCTGATCGACATAACCTTGGTTTCTTAACTGAGGGAAAACTAGCTGCTATACTCATCACACCTTCCTCTTGGGGTTCCCAACGGGCTGGTTGTTCACCACGCACAAGGACCAGCTGTTTTCTGGCGCCGTTGCCGGGTAGATTAGAAGACTTCTGCGAGGGGAGTTTTTCGCACACACATCCTTTACTTTGTTATTGTTTTGCTTTACTTTATTTATTTTACCTGCATTGTTTTATATCAAAAACCCAAAAAAATTAGAATCCTTGGTAGTTGTTTTTACTTGTTTACTTTCGTTTTGCTGAAATGGCCAATCCTGAAAACACCAAGTTGTGTGAGTTTACTAGCACAAACAATAGTGATTTTATCTGCACTCCTATTGCACCACCTGCTCCTGCTGCAAACTTTTATGACATTAAGCCTGCTTTGTTGAACCTTGTTATGAAAGAGCAATTTTCTGGTGCTAGTACTGAAGATGCTGCAGCTCATCTCAACAATTTTGTTGAGCTATGTGAGATGCAGAAATATAAGGATGTAGAAAGTGATATTATTAAGCTCAAGTTGTTTCCTTTTTCTTTGAGAGGAAAAGCTAAAGATTGGTTGCTGTCTTTGACTAAGAATAGTATTGATTCATGGGCTAAGTGTAAGGATGCTTTTATTGGTAGATACTATCCTCCTGCTAAGATTATATCTCTGTGTAGCAATATTATGAAGTTTACTCAGTTTGATAATGAACATGTTGCTCAAGCTTGGGAAAGAATGAAATCTATGATAAAGAATTGCCCCACTCATGGACTGACTACTTGGATGATTGTCCAAACTTTTTATGTAGGACTGAATTTTTCTTCGAGGAACCTACTTGATTCAGCTGCTGGAGGCACTTTTATGTCCCTTACCTTGGGCGCCGCAACAAAGCTACTCGACAACATGATGGTAAATTACTCCGAATGGCACACTGAGAGAGCTCCACAAGGTAAGAAGGTAAATTCTGTTGAGGAAACCTTTTCCTTGAATGATAAGATTGATACCATTATGGCTATGCTTGCTAATGATAGGACTCATGTTGATCCTAATAAGATTCCTTTAGCCTCTCTGGTTGCTCAAGAAGAGCATGTTGATGTGAATTTCATTAGAAACAATAATTTTAACAACAATGCTTATAGGAACAATTTTGCTAGTAACAATTATAGGCCGTATCCTTCTACCAATAGTAATGGTTATGGTAATTCTTATGGTAATTCCTACAACAACACTAGGGCCGCGCCCTCCGAGCTTGAGGTAATGCTCAAGGACTTCATCGGTAAGCAAACTGCTTTTAACAAGTCTGTTGAGGAAAAGTTAGGCAAAATTGATATTCTTGCTTCTAAAGTTGATAGCCTTGCTCATGATGTTGAAATTCTGAAATTAAAAGTGTTGCCTAATGATGTGAAAGAGAACAATGTTTTTTCTACTGCTAACGCTATTCAAGTTGGAATTGATGAAAATATTAGATTGTTAGCGGAATTGCATGCCAGGTGGGAAAGAGAAGATGAGATGGCTAGAGAGATGAAGGTATGTACTATTACTACCTCTAATGATGTTGCTCCTAATGCTAGCAATCCTCTTACTTTGATTGGGGTAGAGAAAACTCCCACTCCTTGTGTTAAAAAGCCTAAAACTGCCAAAACTTTTTCTCAAAAGAGTGCTGAAATTTTTCTGAGTGTAGGAGATGATAGCTCTACTTCTTTTAATGATTTTGATGTTGATGGCTGCAATATATCTGAAGTTATTTTGTTCTTGCAAAAGCTTGCTTTGACTCCCAATGCTAGTTCTTTAAATGTTGCTTTTACTAAGCATATTACTAATGCTCTCATAAAAATTAGGGATAAAAAGTTGAAGCAAAAAGTTTCCGTTCCCAAGAAGTTAGAAGATGGTTGGGAACCCATCATTGATATGCATGTTAATGGTTTTGATTGCCATGCTTTATGTGATCTAGGTGCTAGTATTTCTATCATGCCTAGAAAAATTTATGGCATGCTTGATTTACCACCGCTTGAAAAGTGTTATTTTGATGTTCCTATTGCTGATGTTGCTAAGAAGAAACCTTTGGGAAGGATTAATGATGTTCTTATTGTAGTTAACAATAACCTTGTTCCCGTTGATTTTCTTGTTATGGACGTTGAATGCCATGCTTCATGTCCTATTATTTTGGGAAGACCTTTTCTTCGAACTATAGGTGCCATAATTGATATGAGAGAAGGCACCATCAAATATCAATTTCCACTAAAGAAATGTATGGAACACTTCCCTAGGAAAAGAAATAAATTACTTTTTGACTCTATTCTTAGAGCAAATTATGAGCTTGATGCTTCATCACTTGATGTTACTTGATTCGCAATTTTCTGCGCCTAGCTCAAAGGCCTTAAAGAAAAGCACTCTTGGGAGATAACCCAATGTTTTATTTTCAGTCCTTTTTCTTTTATTTGAGTCTTGGAAGTCATTACTACTGTAATGACCGCTCCTTATCTTGTTTATTTTGTTGTTGTGCCAAGAGAAGCCTCTAATACGAGTGAGGTAAAGATTTGGGGATGTTGCTGTCCTGAAACTGTTTTCGGTGCTGCACCGTAAAAATTCGTATAAATTCTCTGTATATCTTTTGGACCTGAGATTTCTTGTGCATATGCCCCAGGTTATATCCAAACTTTCGTTAGTTGAACACTTTTTTATTTGAGCAACAGAAAACCCATAACAAATTCGACCTTTGTCAGCTGTTCTGTTTTGACAGATTTCTGCCAATATTTGTGTTTGCCGCTTTATCGCTTTCTTTTGAGTTCTTTTGATCATGGAACTTTTGGGGAGGTTGCTACAGTAGTATTTGCTATATATGTGGTGGTTTTGAGTTGAAACCTGAAGCAAAAAGAGGTTGATTATATGTTATGCTACACTAGTGTTGCTAATAGATTTGTGTTTAGTTTTGTATGAAGGAAGTTTTCAAGTGTAGGGATTGGAGAATGATGAGATGAGTTGAAGAATGGACAAAATCTCAAGCTTGGTGATGCCCATGCATCACCCCAAGAAATATCCAAGAAGTACAAGCATCAAAGCTTGGGGATGCCCCCGAGGCACCCCTTCTTCATCGGCAAAAATCAGGTCACCTTTCAAGACACTATATTTTTATTGCTTCATGCACTATGTGTTTTTCTTGGAGCGTCAGTTGTTTTAGTTTTCTTAGTTAGTTTAGTTTTGTTTGCTGCAATAAATGGTTGGACCCCAACAAATTTCCTTTGGAGGAGATGTACTCGTTTTCATTTGCAAAGAACACTCCGTTTTTCATTCTTACAATTTCACCGGGTGTTCTTCTTTTTCCGCTACTACTTTTGGTTTTCGTTTTCGCCTTGATTTGCATTCAAACCTTGTCATATCTTTTCATCAAGTTGTATTTTTGCCTCTGATCTTTATTGGTTTTCATCAAAAGAGGTGTTTATAAAAATTTCAAATGGTGTTGGAAAAGAGAAAAAGCTTTATGCAAAAAAGTGGTACAAGAAGGTCCATGTGTAGACTGCAGCTTAGGCTTTTTCATGTCATGCTTGATGTCTTTTTGATAGTATGCTTAGTGGTTTTTCTGTAGCATGACTTGTCTCAAATAACTGAGATTGCTTAATGAGCCTTTGAAAAAATCATGCGTTGTTTTTATTGTATGGAAGCATTATTTTGGTTTTCTCCTTGATGCTTTATTTGGGTTGACTTGGCGCATGCTCACACATGTTAGACTCTGATAAAGTCGCCAATAGCCTCTATGATCATTTAGTTTTTGACGTTTGATGCCATCTTATGCTTCTTTTAATGTCGCTTTGTCGCTTTGCATGATTATGGCCATTATTGCTCTCTTAGTTGGTCGCTCCCAGTCTTTCGCTAGCCCTCGCCTTGTACTGAGTATGAGCTCTACTCGTGCATCCAACTCCTAAAAGCCAAAGTTCTCCAAAGTGTCCACCATAAATACCTACTAGCAATTTGCTATTCCAAGTAAATTTGACTTGCTTTTATTTTCTCTTCAAATTAAACTCTTACCAGTGTTATGCGAAATTCGGTCAGTAAAGCTCTCACGAACCGGAAGGCACACTTTACTTTTTCCTGTTCTTAAAAATTTGACATTGTGATCTCTTATGTTGAGTTGTTATGCTTGCAAGTTGTAACAACTCAGAATTTGTAATCCAACTCTTATTAAATAAAGTGTCAAATTTTGGACCCAAATAAAACTTTTATCTATTATTGTATGCATACATGCATCTTCTCTTATATGAATTCTATGATTTTATGTGTGTTGTTTTTGTTTGAGCATTGGTTATATAATCCTAAGTGAACCAACAGAATCAATTGGGAAAGATTATAGGAACCAAAGCAACAAGAAATAAAAATAGGTAAGAAAGAGAGAAAGCTAATAGGATCTAGAAATTGTTATTGACTGCACCACTTTGAGCCACTAGATTAAGAATTCTGTAAATCAAATCAGTATTTTGCCAACTAGTTGAGCTTAACCAAGTTATGGACTAACTCAACCAACAAAGAGCTACCAAAAATTCAAATTGGAACATCACTCAAACTTGAGCCAAAGTCTGAATCTGCAAACAGAAACCAAACCAAATTTGAATTATAAATTTTTGCAAAACTCATTATTTCTCCAGAACAAAAATATGCCTGGGTACCTTATCCAATATGATGAGCACCCAAAGTGGCAAATTTGAAAAAATTCGAATTTTGAATTCTTGTAAGCATTTCGTCGAACACTGGCAGCAACAAATCGAGGTGAGATCAAAGTTACTGGAGCTGCACTGTTTGAGCTCGCCCAGGCACTGCTGCCATGCCCTCTGGCCGCACCTCGATCGATCCCAGCTCCCCCAGGCCCGACCCAGGCCGTGAGAAGGGGAGGGAGAAGGAGAAAAACACCCAGGACCCCCTCCCAGTAACCCACTGTCCCGCGCGATGCCGACCATCGGGAAGGCGCCAGAGGAGACCCACAGCGCCCCGCAGCCGAGTCGACACCAGCCCAGCACCACCCCGAGGCCGCCGTGACCGGAGCAAGCTCCAAACGCCGCCAGGACCCCCGCGACGGCAAGCTTTTGGTCGCCTTGCTCCCGGCCACCTGAGGCTATAAAAAGCCCCTCCGATCCAACGGAGATACTCACCCAGCCACCAGCTACCTCCCAGACATCACCGCTTCTTCCCTCTCGCTCTGCTTCGCCGTAGCCAACCTCGCCGGCGCAGTACTGGACCGGAGGAGCGCCGCCGCGTTCAAGCACCGGGGAGCGAACTTCTGCAGGGAATCGGAGGAGGAGAAGCACCGCAACCGATCCCGATCATCGCCGTCGAGTTTCGCTTCCTCTACGCCCCGCCGCCGCCGTCGAACGCCGTCGCTGCTCGCAGGTGAGATCCCGCCCGTGCTGAGAAAGAAGATGACCCTGAGCCGTTGGATCCCGATCGGACGATAGCATACCGATTCGGGTTCGTAATTAGATCTGACAGCGCGACCCCACCTGTCAGCATCCATTTTTATTTCTCCCGCCCTGCGCGAAGCGTTTTCTGGGCCGGCCCGTTCGGGGTCTGCTCAGGCTGGGCCCGTTTGGCGAGAAATCGGTCCGATTCGTTTTTAAATTAATTCCCGCCCGTTTTATTTATTTCAAATATGTTTCAGATGGTATTTTCAAATTCAAATTCCTCGAGTTTTATAAATCCAAATTGAGCAAATAAATATTCATTGGAAAGCTTATAAAATACTCTATCCAATAGTACTGGTTAGATTTCAAAATCAGTTAAGAATAAAATTGGATATGAATAGTGTGACCATAGCTTGTTAAATAATGAAAGATTTCTAGGAAATTATTTAAGCCATCAAAAATTATAAAAATTAGAATGTGAACTTGCTAATGACCCCTCTTACTGTTAGTCAACACTAATCTACCCCAAACCCTATTAGTGTGATCATTTAGATCCTAACCCAAACCTATTTGTTAGCATAAAATGATAGATCACTAGTGCACACTTAGAATTAATTGCCCTCATTACCAATTCACTTAGTGGATCATTCCCACTTAAACTTGCCTTAGCAACCCTAAATCAACACCAATGCTGCACAAGTGAACCACCTATGCCACCTAGTAGAGTATCTAGCTTGCACACTTGAAGAAAAACTTCCCATCCAACACTATAAAAATGCAACATGAATACTTTGGTTAGCAAACAAAGATGTGTGCTTGGTGTGTTGTTAGCTTGGTGAAGTGATGGTGTGCTTCGTGTTTATTCGTTATTAGACGCTAGTGTTGCCGAGGAGGATATTGGAAGGGATTATTATTATCAAGAAGAAGAAGAAGCAAACCCCGGACACTTTGCCAACCAAGGCAAGCCATCTTTTGATTCATACTCCCACTACCTAGTTTTAATATTGCATTCTACTTGTTTTAAGTAAATTGCATGATTGAATTGCTAGAGTAGAATGATAGAAGCATATTGATGTCTTGATTATCAAGAGCATCAAGCTGAGTTTATCCAACCCTAGTAGTAGTACTATCACTCAATGTAGTTGCTTAGCCGCTAATAAAAGTTGAGGCTATCTCTGGAGGAACCCCATTTGAAAGGTGGTGACTTGACATTGAAACTTGAAATGGGAGATTGCTCCTACATGATGGCTTTATGAAAGAAAATAATCTTGACTAAGAACTATGAAATGTATTTCTCAATTGACAAAGAGTGATGTACATGGGTGCCAATTATAACGTACAACCACGTTACCCCTATATGGGAAGGGGCTAAATCCGTAGCTTGTTTATCTTAGTATGGGAGGTCTTGCATCAAATCTTCATGGAAGGACTCCACGGGCGGATACTTCTTGACCAGGTGGATTCCACTAACCCGGTCTCCGGGATGGGCATAACTAGAGGCGCCGGAGCGGGATTCCGTATTCCGGGCTCTAGGGAAGGATCCTATACTAGGATGAGCAAGTGAAAGGCTTTGTTTGATTATCTGAAATCCGCATACCTTTGTGTATAGCGAACCGTGGATTTCTCCCGGCAGATGTATCGAATCTTGTGGGTAAAGTGTACCCCTCTGCAGAGGTTTCAAACTATTCGAATAGCCGAGTCCTCGGTCATGGACGGTTGGCAAACTCTACCTGGCTTTTGTCAAGACTAAAAATAACAAGGGTAAACTTGGTGAATGACATGAATTTGAATTGACATGACTTGACCATGATCTTGACACATTGAAGTTCCTCTTTAGAATGAACTTAGAGAACTAAACCTCTTTTCTACTAATGAACATTCTTGGGAAATAAAACTAGCTTTTGCAAACCAACTTAGTGCTTAGTCCACTATACCCAACCTTGCATATCTACTTCATCTTTTCATTTATAAGATGGTTTGCGAGTGCATCCAATGTACTCACGGCTGTGTCCCTGGCTATCAACTTGGCCAGAATATGGGGAGGAGTACCAGGAGGAAGGGTATGAAGAAGAGTACCAGAACTAAGCTCGTCTCCGTGAGTCGCCATTTGCCTGTAGGGTGAAGGCATGGGCCGAAGACGTTAATTCCGCTGCTATATTGTGTTGTAATATGAACTTGGTCAATATGACCATTGTATTTGAGCTACCGTATTGTAATGTCTATGGAACTGGTTACCAACTACGTTATGTATATCGCAACAATGGTTCTGGGATTGCGGTGGAATACATAACGGGCACTTCGAATTTGTATCAAATTTGAGGTCGTTACAAGTTGGTATCAGAGCCTAGGTTGACCATAGGAGACCTTAGTTAGAATGGGCGTTAAAACAAAACCTTGATAAAAGAAAGATACAAGAACGGTTGCAAAAAAATTGCTTAGTCTTTCCTCTCTAGTTGCAAAATTTTATACATACTTCAGTTTTTGCTTACTTAAAATTTTGCACACTTGAGTTGATCACTAACTTGAACTAATTTAAAATTTTGTAGATGGCCCTGGTATTCACTGAGCAGTACCAGTTGGGCCAAGGTGGCAGCCTTTGTTTCGAGCGTGACCTCACCACTTTGACCTTGTTCCTGAACCGTTTGTACCCGGAGTTCAAGGGAGCCGTGCTCAATGAGCACCCGGATGGAGAGCTACGGTGGCTCATCCGAGCTAGTTGCCGTGGCAAGAAGGGGATGTTGGGTTCTCCAAGGGTCAAGTTTGAGCTTGTGGAGAACACTTGGGCCGATGGTTTGGTCCGAGCGATGCAGGAGATGCACGCCCGCTTGTGCGGACTGCATGTTGAGGAGGTTCAGGGAGGACGCTTCAAGGACTTTGCTCGGCGTGATGCGGATGGACGTCCCGCAAACATGCCCGGGCAGAATGAGCCGAGTACCTACATCGACCACATGGACTTCTTGCTGTACTCCACTCAGCAGGAGGCCGACCGTGCCCGTACTAGGGCCAACCTCGAGCACGTTGCACTGGTGGAGGCGAGGAGCACCATCAGGATTCTTGCGAAGGAGCGCAAGAGCCTTCGTCGCCAGCGCGATGAGAAGGAACAGGACCTTGAGGAGTTGAAGGCCAATGTGGCGGAGTTGACTGCGTACATTGAGAGTCTTGAGGATCACCTTGGTGAGGAGGAAGGCATTGATCTCCGCAAGGAGGATAATGCCCTCATTAGTGATGAGGATGACTTCATGGAGGACCTCGATGACCTCGATGATCCGGAGGATGGTGGACACAATGGATTCATTGTGAGTGACGAGGAGGAAGACCCCGAGGAGCCCGCTGTTTAGACTCGAGCTCCATGTGTTATCTAGTATGAGTTCCACTTTAGTCTTCACTTCGTATAGGTGTGAGTTGTATCCCCCTCTCTAGTAGACGAGTCGCAATGGTTTGAGGTAAACCATTTGTAATACGTGAACTCGTGTGTATGATATGTTTGATGAGTGATGAATGAAATTTGAATTTGGCCTCTAAGGCCTTAGTAAAACAAAATTGCATCATCCATGTTACCTTTAAATCTTAGCAAGTTAGCTTTTTCCCTCTTGTCTTACACACCTTATCTTCAGATGCCGCGAGCACCCCCACCCCCGAACCCGGAAATGGCCGAATTGCTAAGGTTGATCATGGAAGACCGGGAAGCAGCCCGAGCTGAGCGCCAAGCCAGCTTGGCCACTCTTCAGCAACTAACCCAGATGGCGATGAACCACAACAATGGCAATGGTGAAGGAGAAAACCATGGCAATGGAGAGCACCGATCCAAGTTAAGGAGTTTCCAAAACACCAACCCTCCTATATTCACTAAATCTGAAGAGCCCTTAGATGCCGATGACTGGCTTCGTACCATGGAGAACAACTTGGCAGTCGCCGAAGTTGGTGAAAATGAGAAGGTCTTATACACCACCCACTATCTTGCTGGAGCAGCAAGAGCTTGGTGGGACAGCACCCGTGCCATGCAAGCCCCAGGGTATGTGATGCCTTGGGAGGAGTTCAAGAGCAAGTTTAGCAAAGCCCATGTTCCCATGGGATTGGTGAAAAGGATGAGAGATGAGTTCAGAAATCTGAAGCAAGGTTCCATGTCTGTGGTAGATTACCGTGACAAGTTCCTTACCTTGTCTAGGTATGCCCCAGATGACACCAACACCACTGAAAAGAAGCAAGAAAGGTTTCTAGATGGACTTCATGATGAGATGCAATGTGTCTTGGTCAGCATTCCCTTTGCCGACCTGGAGTCATTGGTTGACTCTGCCATTCAGATGGAAGGCAAACTCAAGCAAGCCACCGAGAACCGCAAGCGCCGTATGATGTATCAAGGCAACTCGAGCAACTCGCAGAAGCCAAGGGGAAATGCACCAATGGGTTTCACCCCTAGACCAATGAGGCCGTCTGCACCTGCTCCGCGTCCCAACTATCCTAACCGCCCACCCGGCAACAACTTTAACCGTGCACCCCCAAGACCTAGTGGCAACAACTTCAACACTAATACTCCAAGGCCAAATGGCGCCCCTGTGTTACCCAAGCCTGGTGACAAGTCTGGTGTTACATGTTATGAGTGTGGACTAAAAGGGCATTACTCCAATGAGTGCCCCAAGAAGCTGAATGATGCATCCAAGACTGCTGCTCCTGCTCAGCAGCAGCGTCGTGTGGGAAATGGCAAGAACTATCCACCAAGGAACCAGCATCATTCTCATGGCCGTCTGAATCACATGAATGTTGAAGAAGCTCAGGAAGCAACCGACGTGGTGCTTGGTATGTTCCCTGTCAACTCAGTTCTTGCAAGAGTCATGTTTGATTCTGGAGCTTCACACTCATTTGTTACCCAATTATTCGTTGATAAAAGTGGACTTCAACCCACACCCTTGAAAGATGTCATGTCTGTGCAAATTCCCGGGTCAGTAACCAAAGCTAGTTGTACCTGCTTGGCAGTGCCCATAGAAATCCATGGGATAGCTTTCTTAGCCAATTTGATAGTGTTGGGAACCAAAGGTTTGGAAGTAGTTCTTGGTATGAATTGGATGTCTTTACATCAAGGAGTGATAGATTGTCCCAAAAAGACCATCACCATGAAGAGTAGCAATGGAATCATAGTCAAGCATGTGTCCGTAAAACCACCCCAAACCACCCGATGTCATAAGAGTATCTCAGGACCGACTTTGGAGCAAGTCCCCATCGTCTGTGAGTACCCGGATGTCTTTCCCGATGAGCTACCCGGAATGCCACCGGATCGGGATATTGAGTTTATCATTGAGCTTATCCCCGGAACTGGATCAATAGCCCAATGACCCTATCGTATGAACCCAGCTGAATTAGTTGAGTTGAAAAAGCAATTGGATGACCTTTTGAGCAAAGGATTGATTCAGCCAAGTTCTTCTGCTTGGAGATCACCCGTTCTGTTTGTGGATAAAAGTGACGGTTCTAGCCGACTGTGCACCGATTATCGCAAGCTTAACGATGTGACCATCAAGAACAAGTATCCTCTCCCGAAGATTGAAGATTTGTTTGACCAACTGACTGGAGCAAGAGTATTCTCAAAGATAGATCTTAGAACTGGATACCACCAACTGAAGATCCGTGCAACGGATATCCCCAAAACAGCCTTCACTACCCGATACGGATTGTATGAGTACACCGTAATGTCATTTGGATTAACCAATGCCCCTGCGTATTTCATGAATCTCATGAATAAGGTTTTTATGGAGTTCTTGGATAAGTTTGTTGTCGTCTTCATTGACGACATTCTTATCTACTCCAAATCCGAAGAAGAGCATGCAACCCATTTGAGATTAATTCTAGAAACCCTAAGAGAGCATCAGCTGTATGCTAAGTTCAGTAAATGTGAGTTCTGGTTGAAGGAGGTTGGATTCTTAGGCCATGTGCTGTCAGTAGGAGGAATATCGGTAGATCCCAAGAAGATCAAATCAGTCCTGGAATGGGAAGCCCCTACCACTCAAACGGAAGTTAGAGGTTTTCTCGGATTAGCGGGATATTACCGCAAGTTTGTTGAAGGATTTTCCAGTATTGCCCGTCCGATGACCCAATTGTTGAAGAAGGACAAGAAGTTTGAATGGACCCCTAAGTGTGAAGAGAGTTTTCAAGAGCTCAAGAAGCGATTGGTGACCGCCCCTGTCCTAACCATGCCCGATATCACCAAGAATTTTGATGTCTATTGCGACGCTTCCAAACTTGGACTTGGTTGCGTACTGATGCAAGAAGGAAAGGTCATAGCTTACCTCTCTCGGCAGCTTAAACCTCATGAAGAAAATTATCCAACCCATGATCTAGAATTAGCAGCCGTGGTCCTAGCTTTGAAGACTTGGAGGCATTATTTGATGGGCAACCGCTGTGAGATCTACTCCGACCACAAGAGTTTGAAGTATATATTCACCCAGAAGGAGTTGAACATGAGGCAACGGAGATGGATAGAGTTGATCAAGGATTATGATCTAGAAATTCACTATCACCCCGGTAAGGCCAATGTAGTGGCCGATGCGTTGAGTAGGAAGCCGTGTTCGTTGAATATGAGGATCAAGGAAGAGCAACCTATGTTGCACCAAGAGTTTGAAAGATTTGGATTGGAGCTAGTCAGTCAAGGATTCCTCGCCAACCTTGAGTTTCAACCCACCTTGATGAGCCAAATCAAAGAAGCCCAGAAGGGAAATGAGAGTATTGAAGGAATCAAGCGCAGAATTGGTTCCGGCAAGGTGCCAGGATTTGAAGAAGATGATCAAGGAGTTCTTTTGTATAAAGGCCGTATTTGTGTGCCTGCTGATTCAGAATTGAAGGAAGTAATTATGAAGGAAGCCCATGAGACACCTTACTCCATCCACCCCGGTGGAACTAAGATGTACCAAGATCTGAAGGAACAATTTTGGTGGCATGGAATGAAGCGCGAGATTGCATCGTTTATATCCAAGTGTGATATCTGCCAAAGAGTCAAGGCTGAACATCAACGTCCTGCTGGTTTGCTGCAACCTTTGCAAGTTCCGGAATGGAAGTGGGAATCTGTTGGAATGGATTTCATCACTGGATTTCCAAAGTCTAGCCGTGGAAATGACTCTATTTGGGTCATTGTGGATAGACTAACCAAAGTGGCCCATTTTATTCCTGTCAAGACCACTCATCGCTCAGATCAGCTAGCAGATCTGTATCTATCCAGAATTGTCAGTTTGCATGGAATCCCTAAAACCATAGTTTCTGATCGAGGAACCCAATTCACCTCGAGATTTTGGAAAAGCTTACATCAAGCTTTGGGAACCAAGTTAGCCTTCAGCACCGCTTACCACCCTCAGACTGATGGACAGACTGAAAGAGTGAATCAAATACTTGAAGATATGTTGAGAGCCTGTGTCCTAGCTTATGGAGCTAAGTGGGAAGATTGTCTGCCCTTCGCGGAGTTTTCCTACAACAACAGTTATCAAGCCAGTTTGCAAATGGCCCCATTTGAAGCTTTGTACGGAAGAAAGTGTCGTACCCCTCTGAATTGGTCAGAAACCGGAGACAGTCAGATTTTTGGACCAGATATGCTGCAAGAAGCCGAGGAGAAAGTTCGCAGAATTCGTGAATACCTCAAGGCAGCCCAATCAAGACAAAAGAGTTATGCCGACAAGAGACGTCGAGAACTGACCTTCCAGATTGGAGATTTTGTTTATCTCAGAGTATCACCCCTCAAGGGAATGCAAAGATTCCAAGTAAAAGGAAAGCTTGCCCCAAGATATATTGGACCCTTCAAGATACTAGACCGCAGAGGAGAAGTGTCTTATCAGTTGGAAATGCCCCCGGAATTGTCTGAAGTGCACGACGTCTTTCACGTGTCGTTACTTCGGAAATGTCTGGAAGTTCCGGAGAAGCCCGAGGTCTTCAAGAATATTGATCACCGGTCTGTGGACATCAACAAGGACTTGACCTATCGTGAAATGCCTATCTGTATCCTCGAGGAAGCTTATCGAACCACTCGAACCCGAAGCATCAAATTTCTGAAGGTTCAGTGGAGTAATCACACCGAAGATGAAGCCACTTGGGAACGAGAAGATTACCTTCAGAAAGAATTTCCCAATCTTTTCAGTTCTTAACTAGTGAATCTCGGGGATGAGATTCTTTTTAAGGGGGGAAGATTGTAACAACTCAGAATTTGTAATCCAACTCTTATTAAATAAAGTGTCAAATTTTGGACCCAAATAAAACTTTTATCTATTATTGTATGCATACATGCATCTTCTCTTATATGAATTCTATGATTTTATGTGTGTTGTTTTTGTTTGAGCATTGGTTATATAATCCTAAGTGAACCAACAGAATCAATTGGGAAAGATTATAGGAACCAAAGCAACAAGAAATAAAAATAGGTAAGAAAGAGAGAAAGCTAATAGGATCTAGAAATTGTTATTGACTGCACCACTTTGAGCCACTAGATTAAGAATTCTGTAAATCAAATCAGTATTTTGCCAACTAGTTGAGCTTAACCAAGTTATGGACTAACTCAACCAACAAAGAGCTACCAAAAATTCAAATTGGAACATCACTCAAACTTGAGCCAAAGTCTGAATCTGCAAACAGAAACCAAACCAAATTTGAATTATAAATTTTTGCAAAACTCATTATTTCTCCAGAACAAAAATATGCCTGGGTACCTTATCCAATATGATGAGCACCCAAAGTGGCAAATTTGAAAAAATTCGAATTTTGAATTCTTGTAAGCATTTCGTCGAACACTGGCAGCAACAAATCGAGGTGAGATCAAAGTTACTGGAGCTGCACTGTTTGAGCTCGCCCAGGCACTGCTGCCATGCCCTCTGGCCGCACCTCGATCGATCCCAGCTCCCCCAGGCCCGACCCAGGCCGTGAGAAGGGGAGGGAGAAGGAGAAAAACACCCAGGACCCCCTCCCAGTAACCCACTGTCCCGCGCGATGCCGACCATCGGGAAGGCGCCAGAGGAGACCCACAGCGCCCCGCAGCCGAGTCGACACCAGCCCAGCACCACCCCGAGGCCGCCGTGACCGGAGCAAGCTCCAAACGCCGCCAGGACCCCCGCGACGGCAAGCTTTTGGTCGCCTTGCTCCCGGCCACCTGAGGCTATAAAAAGCCCCTCCGATCCAACGGAGATACTCACCCAGCCACCAGCTACCTCCCAGACATCACCGCTTCTTCCCTCTCGCTCTGCTTCGCCGTAGCCAACCTCGCCGGCGCAGTACTGGACCGGAGGAGCGCCGCCGCGTTCAAGCACCGGGGAGCGAACTTCTGCAGGGAATCGGAGGAGGAGAAGCACCGCAGCCGATCCCGATCATCGCCGTCGAGTTTCGCTTCCTCTACGCCCCGCCGCCGCCGTCGAACGCCGTCGCTGCTCGCAGGTGAGATCCCGCCCGTGCTGAGAAAGAAGATGACCCTGAGCCGTTGGATCCCGATCGGACGATAGCATACCGATTCGGGTTCGTAATTAGATCTGACAGCGCGACCCCACCTGTCAGCATCCATTTTTATTTCTCCCGCCCCGCGCGAAGCGTTTTCTGGGCCGGCCCGTTCGGGGTCTGCTCAGGCTGGGCCCGTTTGGCGAGAAATCGGTCCGATTCGTTTTTAAATTAATTCCCGCCCGTTTTATTTATTTCAAATATGTTTCAGATGGTATTTTCAAATTCAAATTCCTCGAGTTTTATAAATCCAAATTGAGCAAATAAATATTCATTGGAAAGCTTATAAAATACTCTATCCAATAGTACTGGTTAGATTTCAAAATCAGTTAAGAATAAAATTGGATATGAATAGTGTGACCATAGCTTGTTAAATAATGAAAGATTTCTAGGAAATTATTTAAGCCATCAAAAATTATAAAAATTAGAATGTGAACTTGCTAATGACCCCTCTTACTGTTAGTCAACACTAATCTACCCCAAACCCTATTAGTGTGATCATTTAGATCCTAACCCAAACCTATTTGTTAGCATAAAATGATAGATCACTAGTGCACACTTAGAATTAATTGCCCTCATTACCAATTCACTTAGTGGATCATTCCCACTTAAACTTGCCTTAGCAACCCTAAATCAACACCAATGCTGCACAAGTGAACCACCTATGCCACCTAGTAGAGTATCTAGCTTGCACACTTGAAGAAAAACTTCCCATCCAACACTATAAAAATGCAACATGAATACTTTGGTTAGCAAACAAAGATGTGTGCTTGGTGTGTTGTTAGCTTGGTGAAGTGATGGTGTGCTTCGTGTTTATTCGTTATTAGACGCTAGTGTTGCCGAGGAGGATATTGGAAGGGATTATTATTATCAAGAAGAAGAAGAAGAAGAAGCAAACCCCGGACACTTTGCCAACCAAGGCAAGCCATCTTTTGATTCATACTCCCACTACCTAGTTTTAATATTGCATTCTACTTGTTTTAAGTAAATTGCATGATTGAATTGCTAGAGTAGAATGATAGAAGCATATTGATGTCTTGATTATCAAGAGCATCAAGCTGAGTTTATCCAACCCTAGTAGTAGTACTATCACTCAATGTAGTTGCTTAGCCGCTAATAAAAGTTGAGGCTATCTCTGGAGGAACCCCATTTGAAAGGTGGTGACTTGACATTGAAACTTGAAATGGGAGATTGCTCCTACATGATGGCTTTATGAAAGAAAATAATCTTGACTAAGAACTATGAAATGTATTTCTCAATTGACAAAGAGTGATGTACATGGGTGCCAATTATAACGTACAACCACGTTACCCCTATATGGGAAGGGGCTAAATCCGTAGCTTGTTTATCTTAGTATGGGAGGTCTTGCATCAAATCTTCATGGAAGGACTCCACGGGCGGATACTTCTTGACCAGGTGGATTCCACTAACCCGGTCTCCGGGATGGGCATAACTAGAGGCGCCGGAGCGGGATTCCGTATTCCGGGCTCTAGGGAAGGATCCTATACTAGGATGAGCAAGTGAAAGGCTTTGTTTGATTATCTGAAATCCGCATACCTTTGTGTATAGCGAACCGTGGATTTCTCCCGGCAGATGTATCGAATCTTGTGGGTAAAGTGTACCCCTCTGCAGAGGTTTCAAACTATTCGAATAGCCGAGTCCTCGGTCATGGACGGTTGGCAAACTCTACCTGGCTTTTGTCAAGACTAAAAATAACAAGGGTAAACTTGGTGAATGACATGAATTTGAATTGACATGACTTGACCATGATCTTGACACATTGAAGTTCCTCTTTAGAATGAACTTAGAGAACTAAACCTCTTTTCTACTAATGAACATTCTTGGGAAATAAAACTAGCTTTTGCAAACCAACTTAGTGCTTAGTCCACTATACCCAACCTTGCATATCTACTTCATCTTTTCATTTATAAGATGGTTTGCGAGTGCATCCAATGTACTCACGGCTGTGTCCCTGGCTATCAACTTGGCCAGAATATGGGGAGGAGTACCAGGAGGAAGGGTATGAAGAAGAGTACCAGAACTAAGCTCGTCTCCGTGAGTCGCCATTTGCCTGTAGGGTGAAGGCATGGGCCGAAGACGTTAATTCCGCTGCTATATTGTGTTGTAATATGAACTTGGTCAATATGACCATTGTATTTGAGCTACCGTATTGTAATGTCTATGGAACTGGTTACCAACTACGTTATGTATATCGCAACAATGGTTCTGGGATTGCGGTGGAATACATAACGGGCACTTCGAATTTGTATCAAATTTGAGGTCGTTACACAAGTTGTAAGTTGGAGACTAGCCCAGCCATGCAGTCATGGGCAAGCTTTCAACATTGCACTTCTTATTTGAGTTGATATCGTGATCTTTTGTTTATGGATGCCCGCGGTGTGAAATGAATTGGAAATCTTGTGGGGATCATGGAGTTTGTATATGTGTTAGGGAAACGTCGGGCCGCTAATCTAAGATATGCATAATTCATGGTGGAAATTTGCAGCATACCCATGGTGAACATTCAACGACGCATCTCACAATAAAAAGCTAAACAAATGGCAAATAAAAGAGATGTCGAGGTGTTCATTGTCTGCTTGTCCTGTCATTTTGATGTGGGCTTGTTCCATGTCATCGGGCACGGAGGTACCCGTTGGCGGTTCTCAATGATATGCATATATTTACAATGACAAGAACCTTGCTTGGGACTCTAAGTAAAGTAGCATGAGGTTTGGGTACTCGTATTCACGGGACACGAGGTTTTCAACTTATGATTTGTCAAGCATATGCATCATAATTGTTCTCGCATTAACTTTAACCATTCAAGATGCTTATGATGGGGGCAATGAGAGCTCAAAGCCGGTAAGTACCATAATTTTTGAAGGTTTTAAAACTTGCAATCACTGCTTCCCTCTGCGAAGGGCCTTTCTTTTACTTTTATGTTGAGTCACCACCTTCTATCTTTATGCACCATTAAGAGAGCATAGTTGTCATTCTTAGTATAATGTGCATTGTCCCAAAGTTTTCATTGATTGATTCATATTGTTGGTTTCACTTGTTCTCAAATTATTTGTATCTAGTCGCCCTCTTAAACTTGAAGGTGTCCTATGCATTTATGTTTTGCTCTCTTTGAAGGACAAGCTAAAAACCATTTGTATGTTTTTCCTTATGATTTGAACACATGTTTGACTTTCATTGTTTCATTTTCATGATCTTTTGTTTGTGTTCATTTTCATGTTTACAACATGGTTGCTAAGTTCTTATTGTCAAGATTATATCTTCATGCCCATGTTTTAAGTTCTTATGATCCCAGCTCACAAATGCTTACATACATGATCAAGATTGTGTAGGTGCATGTCACCTCAAAAATTATTATTTTGTTATCACTTACCTACTCGAGGACGTGCAGGAGTAAAGCTTGGGGGTGCTTGATACGTCTCCAACGTATCTATAATTTTTGATGCTCCATGCTTGTTTTTACACCATTTGCCTAATGTTTCGTTACACTTCGTGGCACTTTTATGCATTTTCCGGAACTAACCTATTAACGAGTCGCCATAGTGCCAGCTCCCTGTTTTCTGCTGTTTTTGTGTTTCAGAAGTGATAAACAGGAAATATTCTCGGAATTGGACGAAACAATTTCCTGAAGTCTTATTTTGTCCGGGAGCTTCCAGTCATCCGAAGGAGAGTAGGAGAGGAGCCACCAGGGGCCCTCACGCCAGGCTAGCACGGCCCAGGCCCTGGCCGCGCTGCCATGGTGTGAGGCCACCTGGGTCCACCTCTGACATCGCCCCTTCGCCTATAAAGACCCCCCGACGGAAAAAACCTAAGGACCCGATCGCTTTTCCAGAACACATCGCGATCCGCCGCCGCCGTCGACCCGAAGATCGGGAGGGTCCAGAAGCTCTTCCCGGCACCCTGCTGGAGAGGGGAATCGCCACCGGAGGTCTTCTTCATCGCCATGCTTGCCTCCGGAGCGATGAGTGAGTAGTCTACCTTGGACTATGGGTCCATAGCAGTAGCTAGATGGTTGTCTTCTCCACCATGTGCTTCATGTTTAGATCTCATGAGCTACCCTACATGATTGAGATCACCGTTATGTAATTCTACATGTTTGGTTTGTTGGGATCCGATGAATATTGGTGTTATGATTGAGTTGCTATACTGAATTATATCTTATGTTATCTCTATGTTGGTTATGATCTTGCATGCTCTCCGTTGTTAGTAGCTATCTTGGCCGAGTAGTTGCTAGTGACTCCAAGAGGGGGTATTTATGCTCGATAGTGGGTTCATGCCTCTATTTAACCTGGGGGAGTGACAGAAACCTCTAAGGTTGTAGATGTGTTGTTGCTACTAGGGAGAAAACAACATTCATATGCTCAAGGGCATATGCTTTGTTTACATTACACACTTTGCTTAATGCAATTATCTGTTGTTCGCAACTTAATACTTATGGAGTTCTCGGATTGATTCACCACAAGTGGATTATTAGTCATAGATGCAGTTGGATGGCGGTCTATCTATTTTGTTGTAATGCCCAGAGTAAATCTCATAGTGATCTTCTTGACATATCACGTTTATCTTTATTCTATCAATTGCCCAACTGTAATTTGTTTACCCAGCATGTGTTATTTATCTTATGGAGAGACACCGCTAGTGAACTGTGGACCCCGGTCCTATTTCCATCATATTGCTATCACCTGTTTACTTTACTCGCACTGTTTACTTTACTCGCATATTCTACTGTTTTCCACTCGATACACTCATAACCTTTGTTTCAAGCAAACCGGTGAGATTGACAACCAAATCGCAAGTTGGGAGCAAAGTACTTGGTTGTGTTGTGTGCAGGTTCCGTGTTGCTACTGGCCGAAGACGAGTCAACAAGTGCGCCCTTGTTGGAGTGCTATTAAGCCAGTCTGCATCACCTTCAGTCGTTTGTCCCTTCTCTTCTGATCGACATAACCTTAGTTTCTTAACTGAGGGAAAACTAGCTGGTATACTCATCACACCTTCCTCTTGGGGTTCCCAACGGGCTGGTTGTTCACCACGCACAAGGACCATGCACCAGGGAGGGTAGGATCTTAGAGTTTAAGGCTACGGTTAGATTTATCTTAATTACTTTCTTGTATTTGCGGATGCTTGCAAGGGGTATAATCACAAGTGTGTATTAATCCTAGTAAGGGTAGTGCACTAGCACAGGTTCACCCCCATAACACTTATCAAACCAATAAAGATTATTTAGCGGCATGAAGCGAAAGTACTTGACAGAAACTCTCGTGTGTCCTCGAGAACGTTTGGTCATCATAAGTTACACCACGGGCTTGTCCTTTGCTCTAGAAAGGATTGGGCCACTCGCTGCAATTATTATTACTGTCTTTTATTTAATCATACTTTATTTATTTGCATTACCAAATACCCCTGAAAACCTGTTTGCTAGTATTTACAGTGAATCCTTGATCAAAACTGCTTGTCAACACCTTCTGCTCCTCGTTGGGTTCGACACTCTTATTTATCGAAAGTACTACGATACACCCCCTATACTTGTGGGTCATCAGTCACCACTCTGCATACGCCCGCAGTCGACTCAGCGCCATCATCACCAACTGCATCGCGGTCTCCCTCCGTCGGGCCTAGCGTCTCCCGCGACCCACCACTGTCCCCTACCACCGCCTACTGCATCGACTGCAACGCCTATCACTATATGGAGCCTGGAGATTTCTCCTCACACAAAATCAAAAGTCCTCAAGCATGAACATTGTCGGGGATAAACCTCGTAAACGGTCCTCGCAAATGAAAGGGCATCGTCTTTAGCATATGTAAAGTGGCTAATATATAAGTATTTTATTAAATAAATCGGGAGAAACATGGAAATACACTTTTGAACCCAGGTGGATATGCTCCCTTTATCGGGAAACTAATCTTAAAATGTAAAAAAATATAGGAAACAAAATTATTTGCATGCATATCTCCATATTCTATGTGCTTGGGCAGAGTTTCGTGAAAAGTGGACATATTTATGCGCTATGCAAAAAAACGTGTCACAAAAAGATTTAATTTAGAATGAAAGTTTGTTAATTTACATAGGCCACATAAATAGTTATTTTTTCTTAAAATCACTTCGTGGGCACGTAGGACATGGAGATATACACACAACATTTTTGTCTGAATTTTTTAACAAATATATTAAAAATTTATTTTAAATAAAGAGAGCGTATGCACCCCAGAGAAAAAACGCCACATTCGGAGAACCAATATTTATAATATGTTCCTAGATAATATGCGTGTGAAGTTTGGTTTTACTCTTTTCAGCCGGATAGGTTTTCAACACCTAGCACCACAAGTGTTCTATACCTTAATAACAGATTCTAACAAAGCTCAGGAGTGGATTTAACTCGCTGGTGCTATGCTCACTAATGACACATTTTATTTCAAGCGCTACAACAGGGTGTTCAATTCATGCATTTTGTTCCTGTGGATGATGGTGGATAGGGATCAAGTGTTTTTTTTTATAGAAACGGGACTGCTTCAGCCTCTGCATGAATCAATGCATACAGCTTTGATATTATTACAATTCAAGGATCAGAGAGAGAGCATACATGAATCAACCATTTAAAACTACATCGTGACTAGTCTAGACGAGTTCTCAACATGTCAATCTTCTGGCAGACCGCCAGCCGAATCGGCTATATATATATATATATATATATATATATATATATATATATATATATATAAAATATATATATATATATATCCCGCGCAACCATTGCTAAACGGTTGCACACAATATCTATTTCCCGGCGCTGCTCCACTGGTTGAAGAAAGGACACGTATGGATCCAGTGAGTAGCCAGAGGGATAACCTGCAAAAATGATGGTAAATTTGATTTGTTAAAGATAAATCATTTTGAATATGCCATATGATCCATATAATTGCACAAAATCCCACTCTTATATTAACATTCTCAGCCTTGCTAATACCATTAAGCCAATTACCAAAAAGATGTGAAATGCTGGTGGGAAGAGTAATATTAAAAGCCATATGCACAATTGTCCAAATAATTTTTGTGAAAGGGCATTCAACGAATAAATGTTGCACGTTCTCCTCGTGATCACATAAACAATAAGTTTTACTCCCTTGCCAATTCCTTTTTAACAAGTTATCTTTCGTTAGAATTTCTTTTCTATAAACGAACCACATGAAGATCTTAATCTTTAGTGAAACTTTCATTTTCCATATGTATTTTTTAAGATAAACCGTATTTCCATTTAACATTTCAATGTACATGCTCCTGACCAAAAATCTACCAGATTCAACTAGATTCCATTTGAATACATCGTTATTAGAATTTAGTTGAATGTGCATTAAACACTGAACCAAGTGTAGCCATCTATTCAATATTCCTCCAGTCAAGCAACACATGTGCCCTATGTTCAGCGGTGCCGACGCTAATGTTGAAGCTACTGTAACACTTTTATTTCTCACAATATTGTATAGGGAAGGGTACTGGGCTGCTAAAGGTCAATTACCTAACCAAGTACCCTCCCAAAACGGGTGTTCGTGCCATTGTTTACAACAAAAGATCCACGTTTAAAAACTTCCCCTTTAACCTTCATCAACCCACGCCAAAAGGGAGAATCATGTGACTGAACTATCACTTGCGACAGCATTTTGTTGTTATGGAGCAATTCCTGCCACAATCCCCTTTTCATTAATCAACTTATCAAGCCATTTGCTTAGGAGACATAGATTCTTGATTTCTAGAACTTCGATACCTAAACACCCTTGATCTTTCGGGCAGCATATGACATTCCATTATGTCAAACGGTATTTCTTTTTATGCCCATCACTTTGCCAAAAAAAACGGGATTTAAAAAAGTCTAATCTTTTCCGAACTTCCTTTGGAATTTCGAAAAAAGACAACATAAACATGGGTAGGCTTGTTAGGACCGAATTAATAAGAATAAGTTGATTCCCACATGACAGTAACTTGCCAATCCAATTGTTTATTTTTTTCAAATCTATCTTCGATTGGTTTCCACTGCCCCTTTGTTCGCTTGTGAAAATAAATTGGAATTTCAAGATACCTGAATGAAGCGAGCCTATTTTGTAACCAAATAGGATCTTGTAATCATTCTCTATTTCCTTTGCCTGGTCAACATAGAAAATTTTGCTCTTATAAAAATTTATTTTTAATCCAGACAATTCCTGAAAAATACATAAGAACAATTCATATTAAGTTCCTTTTCCAAATTGTCCTCCATGAAGATTATTGTGTCATCGTCGTACTGCAAAATGGATACACCCACATCCACTAAATGAGGGATGAGGCCATCAACTTGACCATTGTCTTTGGCCCTAACTATCATGATGGCTAACATGTCAGCCATAATATTAAAAAGAACTAGAAGAATACCCCGCGCGTTGCGGCAGAAATCTCTTTAAAAACATTACTATGTTAAGACACATGAAATGTGATATTGTCTATTAAATCTGAAGATTCCTTTTGGTCATAATATTCAAGGGATAAATATAATTAAAATGAATTCTTGTGTATTTTCTAACAAAAAATGTTGAAGTGGTCAATTCTATGGCTTATAAGAATTGATGAGGTAGAAATGTTGCATCCAAAGAATTACTATAATTAACTAATATTAGTAGGATGACATGGACAATTGATTGGCTAATAAAGTGGGTGATGTGGATAGCTGAGACGTCTCAGACGTATCCATAATTTTTGATGCTCCATGCTTGTTTATGCACAATTTGCTTTGTGTTTTGTTACACTTCGTGGTGTTTTTACACATTTTCCGGAACTAACCTATTAACGAGATGCCACAGTGCTAGTTCCTTGTTTCTTCTATTTTTATGTTTCAGAAAAGTTACTGATACGTCAAAAATGTATCTACTTTCCCGAACACTTTTGCTATTGTTTCTCCTCTAATTTATATGTTTTGAATACAACTAACACGGACTGACGCTGTTTTCAGCAGAATTGCTCTGGTGTCTCGTTTTTGTGCAGAAATCAACTTTCAGTAAAAATTCGGGAAAATCATCAAAAATCCTATTTCACCAGAAGACCCACGGAGCCAGAAGATGGGTCCGAGAGGAGGCTCGAGGGGCCCTCACACATAGGTGGCGCGGCCCAGCCCTGGCCGTGCCACCCTGGCGTGAGGAGGCCCCAGCAGCCCTCTCGCCTACATATACCCCCTAACATAATAATATCGGGGAGATGGCGTTTTTCCCAGATAGACTTCCGCTGCGCCGCCGCCATCAGAAACCGCGATTCGGAACCAGAAACTCCGTTCTGGCACCCTGCCGGGACGGGGATTTGGAGGAGATCTTCATCACCATCATCACCGACGTCACTCCATCGACCATCCATGACTCCCCCATCCATGTGTGAGTAATTCCCCCGCTGTAGGTGAGGGGATGGTAGGGATTGGATGAGATTGTTCATGTAATTTGATATGAGATTGTTAGGGCATAGTGCCTAGTATCTTTATTTAGTGCCTATGACATTGTTGCAACTTGTTGTGCTTAATGCTTTTCACTTTGGGCCCGAGTGCCATGATTTCAGATCTGAACATGTTATTATTTCTATGATGATACTTGTTGTTTATGGTCTTACCTACAAGTTGTATACACATATTGTTGTCCGGAACCCGAGGCCCCAAATTGACAGAAATTGGGATAACCGGAGGGGATGGCTATGATGTGAGGATCACATGTGTTCACCGAGTGCTAATGCTTTGCTCCGGTACTTTATTAAAAGGAGTACCTTAATTACCAGTAGTTTCCCTTGAGGCCCTGCTGCAACAGGCTGGTAGGACAAAAGATGTCGTGCAAGTTTCTCCTTGTGAGCACGTACGACTATATACGGAACACATGCCTATGATTGTTTGTACTAGGATGCTTTATCATTATTTATCTGCAATGCCCATGTCTCATTGATTTCATGAATTATCTTATCCATGCAACACCCGTAATCCATCCCTATGCCTACAGTATTTGTTCCTACTGTTTACTACTGTTACTATTACCGCTACTATTTTACTACTGCTGTTACTGTTTCACTACTATCACCACTATAAAACTGTTGCCACTGATAAATCACTGCGAGCAAGACTGTTTCCAGGTGCAGCTGAATTGACAACTCATCTGTTAAGGCTTACATATATTCTTTGGCTCCCCTTGTGTCGAATCAATAAATTTGGGTAATACTTCCCTCAAAGACTGTTGCGATCCCCTATACTTGTGGGTCATCAAGACTATTTTCTGGCGCCATTGCCGGGGAGCATAGCTTTATTTGTAAGTTCACTTGGTATTCATATTGTTCGCTGCAATCTTTTCATCATGGGTAAACCTCGTGATGGAAAAGTTCCTATATTGCCATCCACTACAAGAAGAGGTACGACTCTCAACACCTCTGTTGCTCTTGATTCGCCATCTGTTATGAGTAAGTTGCTTACACCACCACACCCACACGCTACTGCTACTACTTCTGCTGAGATTGAAAATGCCACTGATAATTTAGATGATGCTTCTACTGTGCTTGATGAGAGTGGTTCACTAGGTTCCTTTTTAGATGCTACTATTGCTAGAGCTAAGTTGGGAAACACCACTGTTACACCTGTTAGTTCACCTGAGTCTAGGGAATGTCCTAGTGATGATTATGATGATGATGCTTATATTGAGCTTAATGATGATTTTATTGCTGAAGCACGTGCTGCTCGTAATGCTGGTAATGTTAGAGAACTTCTTGCAAGACGTTATGTTAGATATAATTTGTCTCCTGATCCTAAGTTTGCTGCTTCTCCCATAAATATTAGAGACAAGGATTATGATTTCTCTTTGGATTTATCTTACATATCTATTGTTGAGAAAACTCCTTTTTGTGGTACTAAGGATGAGAGTGCTATGGGGCACATGAATGAGCTTTCTACTTTGAGTAATTTGTTTTCTGATGATATTAAGCTCCGCACTTACTTTGTTGCTAAGATTTTTCCTTTCTCGTTGAAAGATGCAGCTAAAACTTGGTTTAATAGCTTGTCTCCTGGATCTCTTACTAGTCCTATTGCTTTGGTTAATGCTTTCTTTCAGAAATATTTTCCTGCTAGTGCTCAACATGCTGCCGTGCAGAAAATCTTTGATTTTGAACAGGGAAAAGGAGAGATATTGCCTGAATCTTGGACAAGGTTTTGTTCTTTAATTAGAGCTTTGCCTAAAGAACCATTGCCTAAAAATGAACTCCTTGATATATTTTATAATGGACTAACGGATGAATCTAAGTCATATTTGGATAGTTGTGCTGGTTGTGTTTTCAGGGAAAGAACTCCGGCTGATGCTGAAGAATTAATGGCTAAAATAAGCCGGAATCATGATGATTGGACTTTAGTTGAGCCAGCACTAGCACCAACCCCTGCGCCATCTACAGAGCCTACGCCGAAGAAGAGAGGGATGATTGAATTAAATGATGAAGTTATGAAGGAAGCTAAGAAATCTCTTAAGGAGAAAGGTATTAAGGCCGAAGATGTGAAGAATTTACCTCCTATAGAAGAATTATGTAAGCCAATCCCTCACTCATCAACTATTGAGGTACACTCTCTCCAACGCTTTGATGAAAGAGATATTCCTTATTCTAAACCTCCTGATCAATGCTTAGATGAATTTGATAATTTTATTGTTAAGCAAGAAAATTTTAATAGAATGGTGCATAATCATTTGTTGGAAAATTCTAGAGCTATTAACAAGTTGCAGGATATTGTGGAGAGAACTGCTAATGATGTGAAGATACTTGTTAAACATTTTCAAATGGTTCAAACACAAATTGATCAGCTTACCAAGGTGCAAAAAGACTTGCTAGTTAATGCTGCAAGAGAGAAGCAAGCATGTGAAATACGCACAAGAAGTGGCGCTTCTACTCAAGATCCATTATATCCTGAAGGACATCCTAAGAGGGTTGAGCAAGATTCTCAACGCACTTCAAATGAAGATATTCCTTCCAAGAAGAAGAATAAGAAGCATAAAACAACTACAGAATCATCTGATGCAGGTAAAGATCCTAATAGTGTTTCTATTTCTGATGCTAAAACTGAACCAGGAGATGCTTCCGATAAAGAAGAAGTTGAAGAAGAACCAGAAAAGATTGATAAAAGTGCAAAGTACACCAAAGAAGACTTCATTGCCAACAAGCATGGTAAAGAGAGAGAACCTTGGGTACAGAAACCAATGCCTTTTCCTAGTAAGAAACACAAGTCCAAGGAAGAAGAACACTACAACAGGTTTTGTGAATGGATGAGACCTTTATTTTTGCAAATTCCTTTGACAGATGCTATCAGAATGCCTCCTTATGCAAAATATATGAAAGATATTGTCACTAACAAAAGGAAAATTCCTAATGAGGAAATTTCCACTTTACTTGCTAATTATTCTTTTGATGGTAAAGTTCCAGAGAAGCTTGGAGATCCAGGTATACCAACTATTCCTTGCTCCATTAAAAATAACTATGTTAGAACTGCTTTATGTGATTTGGGAGCCGGAGTTAGTGTCATGCCTTTTTCTCTTTATAAAAGACTTGATCTAGAAAAATTAGTATCAACTGATATATCTATGCAGATGGCTGATAAGTCTACTACTATTCCTATTGGTATATGTGAAAATGTTCCTGTTCAAGTTGCTAACAACTGTTTGATTTTAACTGACTTTGTTGTGTTGGAAATGTCTGAAGATGATAATATGTCTATTATTCTTGGAAGACCTTTTCTAAACACTGCAGGTGCTGTTATTAATTGCAATCAAGGAAAAGTCACTTTTAATGTTAATGATAAAGAGTATACGGTCTATTTTCCCAAGAAGATTGATAGGAAGAATGCTCTAAATTCCGTCAAGAATGTTGAGACCATCAGAGTTGGTCAAATTATTTGTTCAGAGCGAAAGCCCAAGGAAGAATATAAAATTGATATGATTGGGACTATGCCTATCAGAGTTGAGGTAACATAAGCATTCTAGTGAAGTGCAAAGTTTTGCCTCATATAAAGTTAGTTTGGGAACAAGACTTGATCAACCTTGTTAACAAAGTGATTTTATATGAACGAAACTTCGTTTTCACCGCATCCACTCCACCTCACTTGTATTTACTTTCATCAATTTTTATTCCTTCAGTTTAGTTGCATGATTAAGAGTATCTCAGAGCTGCTGCATGCTTAGTTTTGATTTGCTTGAAACCATTTTATCCTTGTTTTTCTGAATTTTTATCGATATGCCAATTCCTGAAAAATCCTCGAAAATAAAGTTTGCCGAAAAATTCCAGAAAATTCTTTATAAATTTTTATGTCAAAATGGGGCAGAGAGACACCTGGGAGGCACCAGGAGGGGCTGCCACGCCACCTCACACATAGGTGGTGCGGCCCAGCCCTGGCCGCGCCACCCAGGTGTGAGAGGGCCCCACCTGGCCCCTCACTTATCTCTTCTTCCCCTGCTCTTTCTCTCTCCCGAAAACAACGACACACTCAGCTCAAACCCGAGTTCTTGCTGTTCTTCACCTTGATTTTTCGATCTCCTTGCTCAGCCCAACATTTCTGCTGAAATTTGGAGCATTTGTTCTCCGGTATGTGACTCCTCCGCTTGTCCAAGTAGAATTTCTTTTGGTGGAGTATTTCTTGAGTATTTTAGCATTGTAGGTGGCAGGATAAATGAGTATGCATGCTTGTTCTATTGCTTAGAATTGTTATTTTGATGCATGATAGCTCTCTAGTAACCCACTATAGTAGTTTCCTACACTTGCTTGTCTTAAAATCACTTTTTATGAGTTTGTTAAAAAAATTCAGAGAAGGGAGATGGACAACTTCACATATGGAGAAGTGTTTGAAAGTGATGCACCAAGGTCATCAAGGCCCTCAAGATCCACTGCTCAATATAGGATGTCTTATAATGAGGATCTCATGACACCAAACCTTGAAGGGGACGATGGAGATGCACATCCATCCACCTTCCCTATTAACTTTTTGAGTGATGCAGGGATTCTTGATGATTTCTTGCTCCTTATTAACAGGGTTGGGTTGACTGATTACATGACAAATGAAAGTAACCAATATGCTATGCTTACAAAGCCTTTCGTTGAAAGTTTTAAATTTATTAACGCTCATTTCAATCCCTCCATTGCATTTAAGATTTATGATAAGTCTATCACCATGTCTTTGGGGAGGTTTTGTTCTATTTTAGGTATTCCCATGTTTGGAACGGCTAAGAGGATACAAAATCACCCAGCTGATTTGTTGGAGCTTTACCGAGGGGTGACCAATGATGATGACCGCACCGCACAGCGTGGCAAGATAAGAAACATTCAGCTCCCAGCTATTAGATATTTTACTTACTATCTTGCAACTAGTGTACTTGGTAGAGAAAACACTAGCAATATCTCCAACTATCATTTAGCTTTTCTAGCTACCGCTCTTGACGTTAGTAGGAAGTATAACCTCGGTGCTATTATTGCTTGTCGCCTAGCCGCTAGGGGACCTATTTATGGAGGTATTATTGCCGCGCGCATTATTGCTGAGCTAGGACTTTCTATTGCTCCTAATGATGTATTGTTGGCTACACAGAGGCTTGATCTTGCAGCCATGAAACTCCATCATTTTGTTACTGCTAACTCTTGTGCAGGGAAATTAGTTTACAGGATGTTATTTATTGATGGAGAGGAAAGGGAAGTTCCCTTGCCTCAGCCTAACTTGTTCAGCATTCACGTGAGGCCATGGTTGCGCACGAAGGAGGAGTTGGACGATCAGCTTAGGTTGCTTGGTTTCAATATCCAACACGGTGCGGTGGTCCAGGAGGAAGAGGAGGAGCCGGCCTATCACTTCACCACGTACCACTCCGGGGCGTCCTCTAGCTCATATCAGGACGATGGTGCTTCTTCGTCACACTACGGAGGCGCCACCTCATGGCCGAGTTGGCCGAGTTGGGATTGATTTCCACTTAGGCCAAAAGCCTAAGCTTGGGGGGAGGTACGCCGACGATGCACTCATCTATATATTATATTTTGTCGGACCTTTGTATATCCATGTTTCGCTTTCTTTATTGTTCTAAGTTTTTATTTCCACTTTTCCAAAACACAAAAAGACCAAAAATATTTCCGTTGTTTCTCTCTATTTGGTTCTTTAGTTTTCTACCTTTGGGTTGCTTTACTTGCTATTTTCAGTTTGCCACTTGAAAAATCCAAAAATATTTCACTTTGTTCACTATTTCCTTTCATTCTTGTTTCAAAAATCGAAAACCCCAAAAATATTTGTTGTTCTTCTTCGGTTTTGTAAAGTTTGTTGCAGAGTTCAGTCTCCCGTTACTCCATTGGAGCTTGGTATTCGCTTTATATTATTCAAGCCACACAAGTGAAGAGCAATAATGACGATATATGACAATCCGAGATGTGGTAAGAGGCTGGTATGAACTTTATTTGCTTTCATTTTTGTACATATACTCATCCATGTGGACATGCTTAGTCGGTTCATGTAAGGTATATGTTATCTAATGGATGCTTTGTAGTTCTTGCTTTCTTATGATCAGTTTCAATTTACTAATAGTCTGTAGCATGTCATGTAGATGCTTGCATGCATTGTTCTATTCATAATATGGTATGTTATTGTGGTATCCACCTCTGAAAAGTTTCATTTGAATTGACTTGGCACATGCTCAAGCATGCATATGACTAAACAAATAGTCAATTAAGCCTCGATGATCTAAATTGCCTCAGAGTTTTTGTATCATTTTTATGCCTATATTAATTTTGTTTTGTCGCAAGCATGATTATGATAGTTATTGCTCTCTCGATTGTCGCTTCCCAGTCTTTTGCTAGCCTTCACTTGTACTGAGTATGAGCTCTACTCGTGCATCCAATTATCAAAAACCAAGTTTTCCAAAGAGTCCACTATAAATTCCTATGCATGGTATTTGAAAGCCATTCCAAGTAAATTTTCATGTGCTACCTTTCAAAACTTTCAACTACTTCTCATTTTGTGCCACTGTTTTTACCTCATGGGGACGTAGTGGTCGGAATTGCTATCTTCCATATTAAATTAAGTACCTCTCGACTAGGCAGCTTCATCTGCTCGTCATTAATTTTGCAAGGGAGCTGGTCAGACCATTATAATCTAATTCTAAAAGGAAAGAAAAAAAAGGGCACTCCTCCATGGAATGTGAAAGTTGGTGGGCACCTGATGAAATCGGTTAGCCATGGTTTGAGAAAGGAAAAAGGTGGGGAGGAGTGCCAAAGCTTTATAAAAGAGCACCAATGTGCCAAATTTCAAAGAACTCGGAACCGCTCTCACTTGTTTATTATGGAAGATAGCAAGTCCCCATTGCTAGTCGTTGACATAGAACAACCACCTCTCAAAATAAATTTTTATCTCTGTTTTTACAAATGAAAAGCTCTAGCACATGTTAAATCCCTGCTTCCCTCTGCGAAGGGCCTATATCTTACTTTTATGTTGAGTCATCATCTTCTAACTTTAAGCACTTCTTGAGAGCATAGATGTTATTCTTAGTGTAATGTGCTTGTCCCAGAACACGGTTAATTGTGGTATAACTTTGATGCTTGTATCTTTGATATTTCTACTTCTAGTCTTCTCTTGAGCTTCAGAGGTGCCTCAGCATTTATGTTTTGCTCCACAAATAAAGGAAAGCGGGATACCACTCTTTCATATCATTTATGCATATTACAATCTTGTTAGCTTCTTATTTTCAAGATACTTCTTATTAGTATGTTGGCACTCTTTCATAGCTTGCTTAACTATGAGGTAGCATTAGCTGAATATTTCTTATAATGAATTGCTTGAGTACTTGATCATATAGTAAGTATATATACATCTATGAAGCAAATGTGTTCGTGAAAGTTTCTTTTATCGCTCTCAGTTGTTAACTGAATTGCTTGAGGACAAGCAAATAGCTAAGCTTGGGGGGAGTTGATACGTCCAAAACGTATCTACTTTCCCGAACACTTTTGCTATTGTTTCTCCTCTAATTTGTGTGTTTTGAATACAACTAACACGGACTGACGCTGTTTTCAGCAGAATTGCTCTGGTGTCTCGTTTCTGTGCAGAAATCAACTTTCAGTAAAAATTCAGGAAAAATCATCAAAAATCCTATTTCACCAGAAGACCCACGGAGCCAGAAGACGGGTCGGAGAGGAGGCTCGAGGGGCCCTCACACATAGGTGGCGCGGCCCAGCCCTGGCCGCGCCACCCTGGCGTGAGGAGGCCCCAGCAGCCCTCTCGACCTCCCCTCTCGCCTACATATATCCCCTGACATAATAATATCGGGGAGACGGCGTTTTTCCCAGATAGACTTCCGCTGCGCCGCCGCCATCAGAAACCGCGATTCGAAACCAGAAACTCCGTTCTGGCACCCTGCCAGGACGGGGATTTGGAGGAGATCTTCATCACCATCATCACCGACGTCACTCCATCGACCATCCATGACTCCCCCATCCATGTGTGAGTAATTCCCCCACTGTAGGTGAGGGGATGGTAGGGATTGGATGAGATTGTTCATGTAATTTGATATGAGATTGTTAGGGCATAGTGCCTAGTATATTTATTTAGTGCCTATGACATTGTTGCAACTTGTTGTGCTTAATGCTTGTCACTTTGGGCCCGAGTGCCATGATTTCAGATCTGAACATGTTATTATTTCTATGATGATACTTGTTGTTTATGGTCTTACCTACAAGTTGTATACACATATTGTTGTCCGGAACCCGAGGCCCCAAAGTGACAGAAATTGGGATAACCGGAGGGGATGGCTATGATGTGAGGATCACATGTGTTCACCGAGTGCTAATGCTTTGCTCCGGTACTTTATTAAAAGGAGTACCTTAATTACCAGTAGTTTCTCTTGAGGCCCTGCTGCAACAGGCTGGTAGGACAAAAGATGTCGTGCAAGTTTCTCTTTGTGAGAACGTACGACTATATACGGAACACATGCCTATGATTGTTTGTACTAGGATGCTTTATCATTATTTATCTGCAATGCCCATGTCTCATTGATTTCATGAATTATCTTATCCATGCAACGCCCGTAATCCATCCCTATGCCTACAGTATTTGTTCCTACTGTTTACTACTGTTAATATTAGCACTACTATTTTACTACTGCTGTTACTGTTTCACTACTGTCACCACTATAAAACTGTTGCCACTGATAAACCACTACGAGCAAGACCGTTTCCAGGTGCAGCTGAGTTGACAACTCATCTGTTAAGGCTTACATATATTCTTTGGCTCCCCTTGTGTCGAATCAATAAATTTGGGTAATACTTCCCTCGAAAACTGTTGCGATCCCCTATACTTGTGGATCATCAGTTACACAGGAAATATTCTCGGAATTGGACGAAACAAAAGCTGAAGTTCCTATTTTTCCTGACACGAGATGGAGTCCAAAGCAGAGACGAAGGGCCAGAGGGCAGCCGCACCATAGGGTGGCGCGGGCCACCCTCTGGCCGCGCCACCAGGTGGTGTGGACCCCTGGTCCACTCCCTAACATCGCCCTTCCGCCTATATATTCTCCTCGACGAGAAAACCCTAAGGGCCCGAACTCTTTTCCAGAAAACATACTACAAGCCGTCGCCGTCATCGATGCAAGATCGGGGGGTCCAGAAGCTCTTCCCGGCACCCTGCCGGAGAGGGGAATCACCACCGGAGGCCTTCTTCATCACCATGCCTGCCTCTGGAGTGATGTGTGAGTAGTCTAACTTGGACTACGGGTCCATAGTAGTAGCTAGATAGATGGCTTCTCCTCCATGTGCTTCATGTTTAGATCTTGTGAGCTGTCTATCATGATCAAGATCATCATTATGTAATTCTACATGTTGTGTTTGTTGGGATCCGATGAATATTGAGTACTATGTCAAGTTGATTTGTGATTTATCATCTCTATGTTGTTTATGATCTTGCATGCTCTCCGTTGCTAGTAGATATCTTGGCCGAGTAGATGCTAGTGACTCCAAGAGGGAGTATTTATGCTCGATAGTAGGTTGATGCCTTTGGTAACTTGGGAGAGTGACAACAGCCTCTAAAGTTGTAGATGTGCTATTGCTACTAGAGAGAAAACAACAATCTTGTGTTCAAGGACATTTATATTGTTTACATTACACACTTTGCTTAAGGCGATAATCTGTTGCTTGCAACTTAATACCCAACGGTTGTTTAGATGATATCCGGCGGGTGGATTATTAGTCATAGATGCAGTTGGATTACGGTCTATGTATTATGTTGTAATGCCCAAGTGAATCTCATAGTAATCCTCATGACATGTACATGCATTGCTTGCATTCTTTATTCTGTCAATTGCCCAACTGTAATTTGTTTACCCATCATGTTATTTATCTTTATGGAGAGACACCTCTAGTGAACTGTAGACCCCGGTTCATTCTTTTACGTTCATATTACCGTTTCCTTTTTCCAAGCATTATTTACTTTCTCGCAAACAAATATCTTTTACCATACGATACGTTTAATCCTTTGTTTACAGCAAACCGGTGAGATTGACAACCTCACTGCTAGTTGGGGCAAAGTACTTTGGTTGTGTTGTGTGCAGGTTCCACGTTGCTGCTGGTGCAAAGCTACGCCCCAGATAAGGCGCCATATATAAATTGTCTGGAGCTGTCGCCAAGCCAACTAGCATCAACCTTTGGAAGTTGGTTCTTTCTCCTACTGGTTCGATTAAACCTTGGTTTTATATTGAGGGAAACTTGTCGATGTGCTCATCATACCTTCATCTTGGGGTTCCCAACTGGGTGGCTAAGCACCGCCAATCAATAGTTTGCATGTTGAGATAGACAACTTAAATGACCTTTTAGTGAGTTTTACTTTATAAGAAGTATAGATAGGTGACGTCTCTTTCTAGTTTGAAAATAATGACATATGTCATTGTTAACTCTGGTGCCCACACTTCCTTCTCAACAAAATTTCTAATCCACTCACACCATTTCGGATAGAAACCTTTCATTCTTAGCGCTTGTTGCAAAAACGGCAATTTTACTTTATCATAAGCGTTTTTTAAATCGATTTTCATCGATGTGGATTTTTCGACACGCATAAACACAGTAAGTTCAAATGTACGGAAATTTACACGTACAAAAATAATTAGTCTTATTGAACAACTGAACAATGTATGTGTTGAATATATGTACGTATTTGGCTATAGGTGGATTTGTAATTAATTATACGGGTAAGTTACGTGTTGAAGTCGAACTCTGTAACTTGGGCCTAATAATATTGTTACAAAATAGCGCAGCAAAAGTAGATCAATCAAAGAATAAGAACACAGATTTTTACGTGGAAAATCCTTGCGAAAAAAACCATGAAACGCATGACGGCATATCACTATAATTGGTGGAGTATTACAATACACGAGAAGACAAACCCTCTATGTGCTATCAATATGGTGGAACTCTCTCATCTATTCTATGACTACCCGAGACTATATAAAGGGGCAAACAACTAACCCGGACTTTTGGCTCTCAGCTACGCCCCCGCCTGGAATCCAACCGTCCGTTATTAACTTCCTGATGTCTGCACAAGGTAGCGATGCATTCTTTTTAAAGCGAGAGGAAATGCGAATGTACGTGCCTCTGCAGGTCTAATACGCATTAAATGGGTCGTAGGTGGCGTCACTTGTACAGACCGGGACAGATAGTCGCATCATTCAGTAAATCAATTAGAACCGGAAAATTGCCCTCGATTATGATAGATTATCGTGCAGTGCACAAATGACACCAAGAAATTATTCTTTCCCTTCGCAACAAATTATTTCACATCATCAAGAAATTTATTTTGATAGTACTAACAAATTCTTATATGACCCAGAAATTAATTTTTGATATTAACAGAAATTTCTCATTTGATTTACATGTTTTACACATACAGATTAACAGATAAAATTATTCAAAACAAGCCATCCGTAAACATTTGAATCTGGAGAGTATTGTTGAGATTCCATTGAAAAAAAACATTAGTTCAACAAGAATAGACCTATTGGTACCGATTAGTTCAACAGAATCCAAAAGGCATAGGAAAGTACAGAGAAACACAGATAGGAGACTCGAGGAATAGAAAGAAAATTTTGGATGTGAATCTCAACAAATCAAAACAAGTCAGACCAATTTCTTCCACCATAAACTAAGCTAGTAGATCTGTATACATTACGCGGATAGAGAAATATCCAAGGCATGAGAGAGAATTGAAAACTTTCTTGCTACTGTAAGACCAACAAAGCACCATTGAGTAATTGGCATCAATTGCTTCCCGGAAATCATAGAGTAGGCGCAGGAGGGGCATGGCCGTCTGGTGGCGTCGGGATGGATGTGCTGGCGGCCGTCGCTGCCGGAGGGGGACAAGACGACGACGCGATCCATGTACTTCTCAGCCGCGGAGCAAGAATCTGGACCGCCATGGAGTCGGGTACAGGAGGCAGCGGTGGAGATTAATGTGGAAACTTTGGTCGGAGATGAACAAATGAGGGGAATTTTGGGTTGAGGAGGAACGAGAGGGGATGGGGAAAGTGATTTTCGCAGGGAAGAAAGAAAAGAAATGTAGCCTTAAAAGCTTGGATGACGTCACACTGTGGGGGCCCTGTATTTAATAAAATAAATTTATACAAATGCAGTACTAACTACTCCTGTAATACACCTCATTAACTGCATCAGATACTGTAATACACCTCATTAACTGCGTCAGATGTACTAATAACGAATGGCTTCTGATGCTAAATGGAAGGTGAGATTTGGGGAGGGGGCGGCCGCAGGTTCTCCTGCGTATTTTCGGGCAAACAACTCTCTTTCTTGGCGGACACGAAATAGAGTTGTAGATGTGCTACGTCTAGCACGATTAACATGTCGTAGTCCGTTAGGACTCCTATCTGTAGTACAACAGGTAAATAGATTTCGGGTCATATTCACCAATCTCCACCTTGAGCCGAAATCCCTTTTAATAGTCATAGATAGCATTCAACTCCTCCATTAAGTCATCACAAGTAAACCTTGTGCCTTGAAACGTCCATAGGACAAATAAACTTCTCATGAAGTCACATTGAGCAAATCAACAGTAGGTCGTCTGAAAAATAAACACAGCTGTCAACAAAGCAGACAAACGAACTTGGGTTTTTGATAAAACCCAATAAAAAGTCTGAGTCTGTGCCACTGACCTCAAATTGAAACTGCTCAATCATCAAATGACATAAGTCATCATATCTCCTGTGGTGCCTTAGTGAGCGCATAGCTCAAATAACACCGTGAAGAACTCATCTCATGGAATCTGAACGTGCTATAAATCAGAAAGCACGCTGGAATTGCTGCAATGGAAAGCAGAGAGTGGTTTATCTGACAAGGGATTTGAAAAGTTGCTGAAAATTATGAAGAAGATGCTTCCAAAGGATAACGAATTGCCCGCCAGTACGTATGAAGCAAAGAAGATTGTCTGCCCTCTAGGATTGGAGGTGCAGAAGATACATGCATGCATTAATGACTGTATTCTCTACCGCGGTGAGTATGAGAATTTGAATGCATGCCCGGTGTGCAGTGCATTTCGGTATAAGATCAGGCGAGATGACCCTGGTGATATTGAGGGCGAGCGCCCCAGGAAGAGGGTTCCTGCCAAGGTGATGTGGTATGCACCTATAATACCACGGTTGGAACGTTTGTTCAGAAACAAAGAGCATGCCAAGTTGTTGAGGTGGCACAAAGAAGACCGTAAGAGTGACGAGATGTTGAGACACACCGCTGATGGGTCGCAGTGGAGAAAAATCGACAGAGATTTCCCGGAGTTTACGGAAGACGCACGGAACCTGAGGTTTGGTCTAAGTACAGATGGCATGAATCCTTTTGGGGAGCAGAGCTGCAGTCATAGCACCTGGCCCGTGACTCTATGTATCTATAACCTTCCTCCTTGGTTGTGCATGAAGCGAAAGTTTATTATGATGCCAGTGCTTATCCAAGGCCCGAAGCAACCCGGCAATGACATTGATGTGTATCTAAGGCCATTAGTTGATGAACTTTTACAGCTGTGGCAGACTGAAGGTGTTCGTGTGTGGGATGAGTACAAACAAGAGGAATTTGATCTACGAGCGTTGATGTTCGTGACCATCAATGATTGGCCTGCTCTTAGTAACCTTTCAGGACAGACATACAAGGGATACAATGCATGCACGCACTGTTTAGGTGAGATCGATAGTATATATTTGGATAAAAGTAAGAAGGTGGTGTATCTCGGGCATCGTCGATTTCTTTCGCCCAAACATCAATTGAAGAAAAAAGGCAAGCATTTCAACGGCGAGGCAGAAGTCCGGGGCAAGCCTAAACGCCATACTGGTGATGATATATTTGATATGGTCAAAGATTTAGAAGTAATCTTTGGAAAGGGTCCTAGCAGTCTGTCTGTTCCGAATGACGCTAGCGGACATGCTCCCATGTGGAAGAAGAAATCTATATTTTGGGAGCTTGAGTATTGGAAATTCCTAGAGGTCCGCTCTGCAATCGACGTGATGCACGTGACGAAGAATGTTTGCGTGAACCTACTAGGATTCTTGGGCTTGTATGGGAAGACAAAAGATACACCAGAAGCACGTGAGGACCAGCACCGTATGAAAAGAAGAGACGGCATGCATCCGGAGGATTCTAAGGGTCCTGCGAGCTACGCTCTTACCAAAGAAGAGAAGGAAATCTTTTTTGAATGCCTGAGCAGTATCAAGGTCCCATCTGGATTCTCGTCAAATATAAAGGGAATAATAAATATGGCAGAGAAAAAATTCCAAAACCCAAAGTCTCATGACTGCCACGTGCTTATGACGCAATTGCTTCCGGTTGCACTGAGGGGGATTCTACCGAAAAATGTTCGAGTACCGATTGTGAAGCTATGTGCATTCCTCAATGCAATTTCGCAGAAGGTAATCAATCCAGAAGATCTACAACGGTTATAGAATGATGTGGCCCAATGTCTTGTCAGCTTCGAGTTGGTGTTCCCACCGTCCTTCTTCAATATTATGATGCATCTCTTAGTTCACCTAGTCGAAGAGATTACCATTCTCGGTCCAGTATTTCTGCACAATATGTTCCCCTTTGAGAGGTTCCCGGCTAACGGAGTCGGAAGATTGGTAGGAGAGGCCGGATGTGTTGGAGGAAGAAGAGGAATCCATGGCGGAGGAAGAGGGTTTTTTGGAGAAGAATGAGGATGCAAATGGTTCGGATGGATTTAAATAAGGGGGATAGTGGAAGATGGTTCAATGCCATAGCGGTTTTCGAGGATGTGGTGCCAGAGTTGTCAAATCGTGCTCTGCGGAGAAGTTGAGAAGGCAAGGCATCATGATGAGGAGGCGATATGACGGTTCTGCTCTGCAACGCGTGACCCGATGAAGAAAAAACAGAGTGGTTTTGGAATTATTATTGCCAAAACCAGGGGGGCATGTGTTATCGCCATATTTTGGCCAGATAAGGAAGTGGGCCGTAATCAAGATGGGCTTGGAGGCTGGATCGGCCTTGCGCGTAGATTTGGGCTAATTGCCCGTGTATCTGTATAATTATGATAGAGTACGTTTCGGTTTAAACAAGAGTTAGATTACGTTTAGGTTTATTCCAAAGATAGAAAGTCTCCGGACTATAAATATGTACTTAGGGTTATTGAGAAAGGAGGACAACACGTTCACAACAAACACAATCTCGGCGCATCGCCACCCCTTGTCTCGAGGGTTTCTTTCAGGTAAGCGTCGTGCTGCCTAGATCGCATCTCGCGATCTAGGCAGCATATGCTTATGTGTTATTTGGTGTTGCTCGTACTGAAGCCTTGTTGATGGCGAGTAATACTGTTATATAGATCTGTCTGGGCTAGCATCGGTGCTTTTTGTTCATGTTTGCTTAGTCATGCTGCCCATTGAGATCTCGCTGCCTTTGCACCTACCTTGGGTGTAAGGGCAGCATCTTGCTTGATCTTTATTCGTCGATTCAGTCTGTCATAGTTGTTCCTTGTTCTCCAAGGATTAGTTTAATATCCGCATGGTTAGGCCTCACAAACGGGTTGAACGATCCAGTAGTACGTAAGGATACGGTTTGCCAATTCGAGAGGAGTTGTTCCGGGAATTGACTCTACGTTGGTTTTTTGGCCTCCTCTAGGGTTAGTTTTCTGTTATCTTTCGTATCTACCAGGCTCAATTACGTGTGGGATGTTCCGTTTATGTGGTGAAAGCTTAAGCTGTTGTAGATCGATTTGACTTGTATTGATAAAGCAAAACCCCATGTTATCGTAGATCCAATGCAGATCCATGGGACAATCGGCTACCTGAGCCGATTCAGGGAAACCTGAGAGCCGATCGAGGCTCGTATTTAATGTTTGCGTGTCTGCCATGCAGGAAACTAATCGAAGCAAACCATCACCTTCCTGATCAGGTATAGATCAGGTGGCACGCCCTCGCATCAGCCAGGACGTGTGCCGGAGTTTTGCGGGCCGTTGACCGAGGGACCAGGGCCCACCAGCAGTCCTGGGAGCCTCCCGGCTCTTCGTGTTGCTCGTCGCTGCTCGCCGGTGGGTTTTGACAGGCAACACATTCTGGCACGCCCGGTGGGACCTTCAACAACATCTGCATCAACATCTGACGCTGCGATGGGGGACAGACCAGTCACGTACGACGATCTGTCTGATGAGCACAAGAAGAGGTATGATGATATCAAAGCTCTCTTCGAAGCCGATCTCCTCGGCTCTTTTGAGAGGACCCGTAAGCATGGCATCAGGTGGAAAGGGTTCTCACCCGAAGGCGCTCTCGATGAGGTGGATCTGTCTGTTCCTTCAGAGGATCGCACCAGAGCTCTGCGACAGGAAGTCAATTACATGGTGGCTCATTCTCTTCACCGCCATTCTGAGAGCTGGTGAACGCTTTCGAGCGCGTCGCGGTTCTGCGTGGTTCAGGAGATCATGAAACATCAGTACTCTCCTCGGGGCCTACCCTAGGGACTCACCAGGGAGAAAGACCGCTCCAGACCAGGCCACAGCTACCATTCACGCTTGCAGCTCCGGAGCCACCGGGGTCACCGGCGTACGTCGTCTACAAGATTGGAGGTGATCCTGGCGATTACCAATTCCTGTCTGAGCCACCTAAAGAAATCCCACATGGATATGTGTGCACATACGTGCCGGACTGCAACAGCCTGACGCGCACGAACCAGATTGCAACCGCAGGGATTTCTGGGGCAGGTGTTTCTGGAGTAGGGATTTCGGGAGCAGGGATGTCCGGGATGGACGCTGATAAACAGGCGTGGCTAGCTAATATGCCACCGGAACGAGTCATGAGAATTTAGCCCCTGCAGCTCAAACGATGGAGCAAATCAGTACCATCTTGAGAGACCAGTTCGGCTTCGTGCCAAGAGGAGAACAATCGGCTATTCCAAGCCGTACCCCAACGAGTATGATCTGATTCCGCTTCCACCCAAGTATCGGCTCCCTGAGTTCTCAAAATTTAATGGTTCAGAAGGGTCAGCTCGATCGAGCACGTGAGCCGATATTTGGCACAGTTAGGCATGATTTCAGCATCGATCAGTTACGCGTAAGGTTCTTTGCCAATCTCTGACAGGACCAGCTTTTGGGTGGTACACCTCGTTGCCACCAGATTCGATCCGGACCTGGAAGCAGCTGGAAGAACAGTTCCATATTCAGTATCATTCAGAAGCTACTGAGGCTGGCATTGCCGATCTGGCGCAGGTGCGGCAGAAGCGGGGAGAAACGGTAGCCGAATATATTCAGCGTTTCAGGACTGTCAAGAACCGATGTTATTCGGCTCGTTTAACTGAGAAAGAAGCGTCGAGCTGGCCGTGTTGGGTCTCTTAGCACCGATCAAGGATCTGGCTTCCAAGTAGAATACAATTCATGGCGCACATGGTCCAGAAACTGACAATGTATGAACAGCGCCACCCTGAGTTGTACCAAGACAAGTTCAAACGTCCGATAAGCCTGGTCGATCAGAAGAAGAGGATCTTGTAGAAGACCAGGAGATAGCCGTGGCTGAATGGGCTCGGGGGGCAGATCCTGTGTCCTGCAAATGGGTGAAACAGCAAGGGCCTGCAAAAGGGTTCGACTTCGATGTAAGCAAAGCTGAGCAGATATTCGATTTACTGCTGAAGGAAAAGCAGCTGAAGTTACCCGAAGGCCATAAAATCCCTACGGCGCAAGAGATGAACGGGAGACCATACTGCAAGTGGCATCACTCGTTCACCCACACCACCAATGATTGCAAAGAGCTACGTCGGCAGATCCAAACGGCGATAGAACAGGGCCGTCTGATCCTTGGGCAGTTCGCCATGAAAGTGGACACAAACCCGTTTCCTGGCATCAACATGGTAGAGCACAGCCACTCCACGAGGCGTCAGCTAGATTTCTCGTTCGATATTAACATGGCAGGGCCTGTGTACCACCATGGCAAGTATAAGAGGAAAGCGGCCACTTCCGGGGCAAAGGAAAGGAAGAGGCCGGTCCACGCGACCGGCCCCGTTATGATGATAGGCGGTATATAACCGAGGAACAAGTGAGAAGCGTGCGATATCAGAAGCCACACTCCACGCATCTCCTTAACAAGTATGAGGTCAGTATGACCGACGTCGGCAGTACGACAGTGATGATGAAAGAGATCGTCGGACCGACGCTACGATGGGAGATACGTCGGCATGATAGATATGATGGAGGATATGAGCCCGCGCTAGGGGAAGGTCAAAGAAAAGGAAGGCGTGGATAAACATTGGGATTGTCCTTTCTTCAAGTACTGTTGGGATGCGGGAATGAGCCGATTGCCTACAGTCGACAACTGCCCGGAATGTGGACAGCAGAAGGATTGACACAGGTCCAGTTTCAGTGTTCAAGCGTCTAGGGCCTCTCCGGCCTCAGAACGGACAAGAGGAGTCATCTCGAGCAAAGATCTCGAGGAGTCAGAGGATGAAGAAGAAGATAGATATCACCGGCCAAGGTGGTGTCCCGATGGACTCAGACACTCCCAAAAGCGTAGAGTTCAGGCTACGTAGCTTGGAGGAAGCCGAAGCGCAGTACCTCCACACTTTAAGGAAAGCCCGGCCTGATCTGGCCGTGAAAATTCAGCAACCTTGGAGACGGAGGCCCGTCCAAAAAAGAAAGATGGCGCCCCAAACCAGTAAAAGCCGATGCGAAACATCGGCTGGCACAACATGGTGTTCATACTTCCGTCAGAGTTTTGCGCTCCAAGAACCGAAGAATACCAGTGGCACAGTTTGACTGCGGCCCACGGCCGGTCATCTTTGAAAAGCCACGGGAAAGGCTACAAACATCTGAAAGCCCTGTACCTGAGAGGTTATATCAATGGGCAGCCTGTCCGCAAGATGTTGGTTGACACCGGAGCGGCAGTCAATATAATGCCATACTCCATGCTGCGGCGTTTGGGACACTCCACTGCAGATCTGATCAAAACCAACGTCACGCTAAGCGACTTCAACGGCCAAGCTTCAGAAACGCAAGGCGTTCTGAACGTGGATCTGACCGTGGGTAGAAAAACCATCCCTACGTCGTTCTTCATTGTTGACAGCAAAAGCACCTACGCTGTCTTGCTGGGAAGGGATTGGATTCACGCTAACTGCTGCATTCCATCCACGATGCACCAATGCCTGATACAGTGGGATGGAGATGAAGTGGAGGTCATTCATGCAGATGATTCGATCGAGATCTCATAGCTGGCATGAACATTTGGGACGCAGAAGACCAAGAGCCGATCTCTGGAGTCAGTCTAGACGGCTGTGAGCGCATTGAAGCTACAAAAAACGGGGTGAGGCTGGTCTTATCCACTGGCCTGACAGAGTAGCAAAGCCCACGATTGTGCGTGGTAAGGCCGATCCCTGCGATCGGCCACAAAAAATAAAAAGCAGTGATCTTACGACAAGCATGTCATGTAGTCGTAGTAGGGAGATTCCCTACCATTGTAGAGCACAAACAAGTTGTAAACCTTCCTTGAGTAATGCAATCAAAAAGGGGGCCGATTCCGGCAATCGGCCCAAATATCTTTGTTATCCTCACCAAACTTTTGGCCTGTGTTCAGCATTTGGCAGGTGACGGAAAGCTGGGGTATGGGTTTACATCCGCTGATGAGCTAGAGGAGATTGACATCGGTCCTGGGGATAAGCCACGACCGACATTTATCAGCAAAAAGTTAGATCCGAATCTGCGGGGTCCGATGATAGCTTTGTTGAAAGAATATCCAGATTGCTTTGCCTGGGACTATACGGAGATGCCCGGGTTAGACAGGAGCATCATTGAGCATCGGCTCCCGCTTAAAAAAGGGTTTCGGCCATTCCAGCAGCGAGCACGACAGATGAAGGCCGAAATTTTAGAGGAAGTCAAAAAGAGATCGAGAAAATGTTGAAAGCTGGGTTCATCAGGCCATGCAGGTATGCTGAGTGGATTTCTAGTATCGTACCTGTAGAGAAAAAGGATGGCCGATGGCGTGTTGCCATAGATTTTCGGGATCTCAATAGAGCCACTCCAAAGGATGATATCCGATGCCGGTAGCAGAGACATTGATCAACGCAGCTGCTGGTCATAAGGTCTTGAGCTTTATGGATGGCAATGCCGGTTACAATCAAATTTTTATGGCTCCAGAAGATATACACAAGACTGCATTCAGAGTCCCAGGTTCGGTGGGGTTGTTTGAATATGTAGTCATGACATTTGGACTGAAGAATGCCGGCGCCACATACCAAAGAGCCATGAATTACATTTTCCATGATCTGATCGGCAAGCTGGTGGAGATTTATATCGATGACGTGGTAGTCAAGTCTGCTTCAGTACAAGGACACTTGGACGATCTGCGAGGTCCTGGACCGAACCAGAAAATTCGGACTACGGATGAATCCAAAGAAGTGTGCCTTCGGTGTGACGGCCGGTCAGTTCTTGGGTTTCTTGGTCCATGAACGCGGAATTGAGATCGGCCTGAAAAGTCAGGAGGCAGTGCGAACAATGAAGCCACCTACCACGAAGAAAGAACTGCAGTGTCTCATCGGCAAATCAACTTCGTCAGAAGGTTCATCTCCAATCTGTCAGGAAGAATAGAGCCGTTCATGGGACTGGTGAAAATTAAATCTGATGAGGAGTTCCGCTGGGGGACAGAACAACAACGAGCCTTCGACGAGATCAAAGAATATCTAACGAAGCCGCCAGTGTTGGTTCCACCGCAGCAGGATAGGCCGTTCTACATTTACTTGTCGGTGGCTGACACGTCCATCGCCTCGGTGGTGGTGCAAGTTTATGATGGTCTGGAGCGAGTTGTGTTTTACATCAGCAGAAGGATGCTGGATGCAGAGACGAGATATCCTGAGATCGAGAAGTTATGCCTCTGCCTATTTTTCACCTGCACCAAGCTGCGACACATCTTGCTGTCAGCAGAGATTATCATCATATGCAAATCAGATGTCATAAAACATATGCTGTCGGCTCCTGTGTTGAAAGGCCGACTCGGCAAATGGATGTTTGCATTATCGGAATTTGATATCCGGTATCAACCCGCCAAAGCGGTTAAGGGACAGGCGTTGGCCGATCTTATTGCTGAACGAATCAACACTGATATAGCAGCACTGTCTGTACGTGCATGGGCTATGTTTTTCGATGGATCGGCTTGTGATGATGGTTGCGGCATCGGCATTCTCTCGTGTCGCCCGGGGCAACATATTCCTTCTCCATCAGGCTATCTACCCCTTGCACCAACAATGTCGGGAGTATGAGGCAATACGCAAGGGAATGGAGTTGCTCATTGAAGCCGGAGCAGAAGCAGTGGAACTTTTTGGAGACTCCAAATTGGTGATTTCCCAACTCACGGACGAATACAAGTGTGAGAGCGAGTCACTCTTCCCATTATGGTTGCAATGCCGTGAGCTGATGGCACAGTTCAGGTACTTAAACTTTAACTGGATCCCGCGGTCGCAGAATACCGAGGCGAATGATCTCGCACAATGGCTTCAGGCTACAAGGACATAGCAGATGGAACTGATGTTCAGGTACAGTTCCTGGAGCGGACGACTGGAGAGCCGATATCTTCAATTACTTGAAAGATTCGGCTCGGGGGGCACCTAAACGGATAAGGTACAAGGCCATGAAGTATGTGCTTATTGGGGATGACATGTTCTACAGGACTTGGAAGGGTATGCTCAAATGTCTGGGCCAGCCGAGGCAAATCGGCTTCTACACGAGGTACACGAAGGCGCCTGTGGAACTCACCAATCGGCTCACAAGATGAAATGGTTGATCAGGCGATCAGGGTTTTATTGGCCCACCATGCTTGAGGACTGTTTTAAGTACTATAAAGGGTGTCAAGCATGTCAGAAATTCGGGAAGATTCAGATGGTACCTGCATCAGCGATGAACCCCATCATCAAGCCTTGGCCATTCCGAGGTTGGGGCATGGATATGATTGGCAAGATCAATCCTCCATCAAGCAAAGGCCACATGTGGATTTTGGCCATTACGGATTATTTCACTAAATGGGTGGAAGCCGTCCCTATGAAGTCAGTAAACTCGAAGGATGTTATCAATTTCGTGAAAGAACATGTCATTCATAGATTCGGGATTCCCCAAACTATCACGACCGATGGAGGTTCGGTCTTCATTTCTCACGAGTTTAGAGAGTTCTGCGAGGACACGGGAATTAAGCTGATCCGATCATCTCCATACTATGCTCAAGCAAATGGGCAAGCTGAAGCGTCCAATCAGAGCCTTATCAAGCTGATCAAGAGAAAAATCGACGAGCACCCTAGGCGTTGGCACGAGGTTTTGTCAGAAGCTTTGTGGGCTTATCGCATGTCATGTCATGGAGCGATAAAAACCTCGCCATACCATCTAGTCTATGGACAAGAAGCCGTATTGCCATGGGAGATTACGGCTGGATCGAGACGTGTCACTTTTCAGAACGATCTAACAACTGAAGAATATGCAGCCCTGATGAGTGACAGTGTTGAGGATTTAACTGAACTTAGGCTGTGGTCGCTTGAGAAAATTAAAGAGAACAAAGCCAAGGTAGCTCGTGCATATAATAAGAAGGTGAGACCAAAGGAGTTCCACGTTGGGATCTGGTATGGGAAGCTGTATTGCCATTGGGAACTAAGGATGCAGCATACGGTAAATGGTCTCCAAATTGGCACGGGCCATACAGGGTCGACCAAGTTTTAAGGGGCAACGCGTACATGCTTGAGGAGCTGGACGGTGTGAAATTCCCAGTGGCTGTCAACGGTCAGCATCTCAAGAAATATTTCCCAAGCATGTGGGATGATGGACAGTGAAATATGGGGGCCGATACATGAAATCGGCCAGTAAAAAAAATATATCCAGTGAAACATGGGGGCCGATACATGAAATCGGCCAAAAAAAAAAAACAATGCACAGCCATCGACTCTCGAGGTTCAGACTGTTACGAGCAGGTGTCAGGTTACATGGCTACTGAAGGAATGCCTCGAAGGCACGGAGGGCGTCAGCACGGACACGATCCACCTCGGCGATCTCGGCTTCGTCATCATCGTCCTTGCCCGTCACTAGCTGCTTGCTCAGGGCACGTATTTCTGCCAGATCAGTCTTCAGTTGAGCTTTGAGGCCTTCTGCTTCGTCTTGGGAGCGGGCGATGAATGCTTCCTTGTCATGAATGAGCTTTTTAGTCGCCCGGACCTTCTCTTCGAGATCTTCCAATTCCTTTTTTAAGGATGCAAGCTCGGGGTGCTGACAGAGGTGTCAGTTTTGGCATCCAGAGACGCCTTTTTCTCATTGAGCCGCTGACATTTGGCTGCAATATCGGCCTTCAGTGGGAGTTGGGCGTGGCGTAGATTGATCCTCTCACGAGCCAACTTCACCCTTGACCCGTAGAAAGACAGAGTCACAACTGGCCAAAGCTTCACCTGCAATGCTACCGGGAGTTGGTCCTTGATTTCGTCAAGAACACTCTTCACCTCTTCAGAACCCTCGACCAACTTCTCGATTGGGGAGGACAGCAAGGCTTTGAGACGCTGGAATTGAGGTAGAACAGCGCTTGCTCGTGGTTCATCGTTGGCGGCAGAGGGAGCTGGTTCGATGGATTCAGGGTCGAACGTCAGCAAGCCTGAGATATCACAACCCTGGCAGGCAGAAGTGGCGTCAGTATGCGTCAAACAGGGAAGGATGAGTCGAAAGAAGCGAACATACCTCTCCTGAGATCAGGGGGAAAGCCGACGGCGAGACAATCGGCTCGTGTGTTGTTGCTGAGGGCTTGGCCAGATTGGCAACCGTTTCATCTACACCTTCAGGGATTACTAGATCCAGGCTTGCGGAAGGCATCGGCACTTCCCCGACTTTCCCACTAGGAGTGTCCTTCGTCTGCATGAAAGGTGCTTAGCCGATGTGAATAGCAATGAATCGGCATAAAAAGGAGTGGTAAGAGTATGGAGGATAATTACTTCGAAGCCTCCTGGCTCGAGAAGAAGTTTGCAGTCCCTTGCGAGCCCTCTTGGGGCTCACAGCTTGCCCCGCCTCGACTGATGCTCGGGGGGCAACAGGTTCAGGAACAGGCCTTTTCCTGGAAGCCGATGGTGGCACATCTGGCTGGCTCGGTGTGGTGGTTCTCTCAGAGTCTGCTGAGCTTGAATCTCCTCGATTGGATTGTGTTTCCTCGCTGGAGGTGTCTTCGATGGAGACCTGTAAGAAAGGGAGAGTTGGTAAGCACGAGCATGTTTACAAAGATAAATGAGATCAACCAAGGCATGAATCAGCGTACGTGCGAGCTCTCTGGAGAAGGGCTCCGGCGCCTCAAAGTTTTCTTGGCCACTATCTTCCTCACCGCCGTTCTTGTTTTAGTTGGAACTCGGGAGGCAGCTGACCCGGAAGTTGCTTGGCTCTTGGAAGCCGATTTTGGTGATATCGGCTGGTTCTGCATCACGACCTGTTTCAAAGGTGGCGAGTTTTTGCAGAAAAGGACCACAGGAGCTGGTGGGAGGAATTCGAAGGGGGAGCCATCCTCGTTGGTAGGTTCTGGACCATCTTGTTGCTGCAAGGAGACAGAGCAGGATATTAAAAGAATCGTCGTGAGCTGCATCAAGAAAAACAAGTAGCAGTACCTGTTCTACGGGGATGTCATATTCAGCATCGAGCTGTTCCAGCAATGGTCCCAGAGCTCTCCTGAAGGCATGAGTCTTCCACATCGACCACCAGTTCTCAAAACCATCGGTTGATGAAGCGAAAGTGAGGTTGTTAGGAATTGGGATGGTCAGAGCATCGAAGAAAGAATAACACCTCTGACTGGTGATAGGATCGGGCAGGTCAGCTCTGCTCTCTGTGAGGTGGTGGAGAAAGAAATGAGGAGGTACTTGCCCAAGGCCAAATTGCCGAGCTGCTACGACTGGCTGGTAGAACTCGTATCCAGGCTTGATTATTCTGTTGGATGTGCTCATGCCAACTGGGAGGAAGCAGGGACGGATCACGGCGGAGAATAACTGCCGAGTGCTAGTGTCATCGGCAAAGTTGTCCAGCCTGAAGGAGATTGGATTCTCAAAATTTTCTGATTCCTCCGTGTAAGGAAAGAAGATAGGATTGTCCAGGCCTTGGAAGAAAATGCTGAACCACTTGGATGCTTCATGAGGGATCAGTTTACTACCTGGCAGGCTATACAGAGCTTGGCCGTAGCTGGTGCATCGGATCTGCTTCCCTTTGACATCTGGAAAGGTGCAACTTGCCAAAAGGGGGAAGTTTGGGATATGGTTTTGAAAGTACAGCTGAGCCCATAGTTGAATAAACCACCAAGGACCTCCTGTTTTGACTGCTATGTGGGAGAATAGTTTGACAGACATCAACTGGAGATATCGATAGACTTCTCCAAGGAACAGTTTGCCGATGCCAAGTTGAGTGCCTCTGGCAAGTTCATAGGCCAAGGGAAGATAATTCTTGGTTGGAGCAAGGGAAGGGCCACAGAATATGAAATGTTCCAGCCAGAAATTGAGGAAGGCCGTGTGTTCCTTCTCTGTGACAGGGCCCTTAGTTTTCATGTGGCTTCGAAGATAAGCACCCCAGTTTGTGCAATCTGTTTTGGAAGAAAGCTTGAAGGGGACTTTTGGCAGCATAAAAGCAGAGGGGCTGGGTGATGTGATGTCCAGACCAGTAATCATCACCACGTCTAACAGAGTTGGTGTCATGGGGCCGTGGCCGAACATGAAGCAGTTCAGAGCATCAGACCAGAAATAGCCGATGGTTTTTAGAAGATTTTCATGCTTCTCAAGGGGAGACAAGGACAAAGACAAGGCATCGGCTATTCCCGTGGTTTCCCATTGGGGTTGGTAAGTTTTGGCTACCCTACTGTACCAAGAAACCCAATACTCGGGAGGATTAGGCCAGGCTCGTAAGCAGTCGGCCCAAGAATCCAAATCTAAGTTTTGGCTTACGAAGGGGATTCTGTTTGCCTCGCAAGAGATCAGATGGGCAGGACTAGATTCTGTACGCGGGCCAAGGCAGAGAGAATTTGGGAGAGAAGGATGCGGCAGCAGAATGTCTGAAACCTAAAATTTCAATGATGGGATAAAGCATTAATTCAGGTGTTTGCTGTTAATTCTAGCACCGTGCTCGGATTGCGAGGAACAGTTAAGGATTACCTTCAGACCGGAGACCGCTGTTTTGGTGCTGGACGATTCGGCCATTTACTGTGCTAATGGAGATGGATCTATGCGGTGGGGAATCTAGGGTTCGTGTCGCCGTGAGCCAGACTTGTTCAACGAGGCAATTGGAGATCTGAGTTAGCCTTTTTGAAGATGGTTGCAGGTTACCGTTGAAATGGGAAAGTGACCGCTCAGACTTGTCTTAATAAGCGACCGAATTTGACCTTGCCGACGTTTGTGGGAAAAGCCGATGCATGGCCATCGGCTCTTTGGGCTTTGACTTGGTTGACCGTATCAAGCGTGGTATGGTGAAAGCCGATTCGTTACTATCGGCTTTTGGAGCGTTGACCTATTTGACTATCGGCAAAACCAAATTGGGAAAAGCAATCTTTGTTGATTCAGAAGATGGTTGTTTACAATGGAGCCGATTGCTTACAAAATGGGGATCTACTACTAGTACTACTACTTCCTAATCTAAAAAGCGGCGTCGTCGTCGTCGCCGTTGCCATTGCCGCCGCCGTCTTCGCTGTCATCGGCGCTGCTGCCGGCGTAGTCCTCACCGCTGCTGCTAAAGTTGGCAGCGGGGGCCTCTTCGTCCTCGTCGTCGTCGTTGGTGTCCTCGCTGGATCCGGCGCGGAAGCGCTTCGCCGGCGGGTACTCGTCGGAGGAGGTGTCCTCCTCTGCTTCTTCTTCTTCATTGGAGGAGCTGATGTCCTCGCCCCAGGACACGGCGTCATCGGCGCTCTCCGCCTTCAGGTCCCCGTCGACAAGGAGTTGGAGGTCTTCCTCGCCGTCGGTCATGGACTCGTCGTCCTCTGACTGGGCGGCGAAGTCCCAGTCTCTCTCGTCCCACCATTGTGGGGCGAGAGCCTCGTACGCCGCCATTGGCGGGTGCTCCGGCGTCGGCTCCCGGCTAACGGAGTCGGAAGATTGGTAGGAGAGGCCGGATGTGTTGGAGGAAGAAGAGGAATCCATGGCGGAGGAAGAGGGTTTTTTGGAGAAGAATGAGGATGCAAATGGTTCGGATGGATTTAAATAAGGGGGATAGTGGAAGATGGTTCAATGCCATAGCGGTTTTCGAGGATGTGGTGCCAGAGTTGTCAAATCGTGCTCTGCGGAGAAGTTGAGAAGGCAAGGCATCATGATGAGGAGGCGATATGACGGTTCTGCTCTGCAACGCGTGACCCGATGAAGAAAAAACAGAGTGGTTTTGGAATTATTATTGCCAAAACCAGGGGGGCATGTGTTATCGCCATATTTTGGCCAGATAAGGAAGTGGGCCGTAATCAAGATGGGCTTGGAGGCTGGATCGGCCTTGCGCGTAGATTTGGGCTAATTGCCCGTGTATCTGTATAATTATGATAGAGTACGTTTCGGTTTAAACAAGAGTTAGATTACGTTTAGGTTTATTCCAAAGATAGAAAGTCTCCGGACTATAAATATGTACTTAGGGTTATTGAGAAAGGAGGACAACAACGTTCACAACAAACACAATCTCGGCGCATCGCCACCCCTTGTCTCGAGGGTTTCTTTCAGGTAAGCGTCGTGCTGCCTAGATCGCATCTCGCGATCTAGGCAGCATATGCTTATGTGTTATTTGGTGTTGCTCGTACTGAAGCCTTGTTGATGGCGAGTAATACTGTTATTATAGATCTGTCTGGGCTAGCATCGGTGCTTTTTGTTCATGTTTGCTTAGTCATGCTGCCCATTGAGATCTCGCTGCCTTTGCACCTACCTTGGGTGTAAGGGCAGCATCTTGCTTGATCTTTATTCCGTCGATTCAGTCTGTCATAGTTGTTCCTTGTTCTCCAAGGATTAGTTTAATATCCGCATGGTTAGGCCTCACAAACGGGTTGAACGATCCAGTAGTACGTAAGGATACGGTTTGCCAATTCGAGAGGAGTTGTTCCAGGAATTGACTCTACGTTGGTTTTTTGGCCTCCTCTAGGGTTAGTTTTCTGTTATCTTTCGTATCTACCAGGCTCAATTACGTGTGGGATGTTCCGTTTATGTGGTGAAAGCTTTAAGCTGTTGTAGATCGATTTGACTTGTATTGATAAAGCAAAACCCCATGTTATCGTAGATCCAATGCAGATCCATGGGACAATCGGCTACCTGAGCCGATTTGCAGGGAAACCTGAGAGCCGATCGAGGCTCGTATTTAATGTTTGCGTGTCTGCCATGCAGGAAACTAATCGAAGCAAACCATCACCTTCCTGATCAGGTATAGATCAGGTGGCACGCCCTCGCATCAGCCAGGACGTGTGCCGGAGTTTTGCGGGCCGTTGACCGAGGGACCAGGGCCCACCAGCAGTCCTGGGAGCCTCCCGGCTCTTCGTGTTGCTCGTCGCTGCTCGCCGGTGGGTTTTGACAGGCAACAGAAGGACATGTCTACAAAACCGAGAAAGAGAAAAGATAAGAAAACGAATACATCACACAATGAGCCAAAGCGACACATTGTTCTCTCAGGGAAAAGAATCATCGTGGGAGTGGAGGACAAGACAGATATGTCAGAAGATTATAACAAGTTTGATGAAATTCCGCCCTTCAGAGTGAACACTGACCCAACCCTCCTCTTAAACAAAGAAGATACTCCATGGTTACGGTGCAGAAGGAAACCCCAACACTAGATGGGGATGTTGGTGATGTGTAATAATGTATTAAACCTTTGATGTAAATGTATGATTTTGGGTTAGTTATTCAAATTCGAACACTTTTTATATTCCAAGTTTTGTCAGATTCTAAAATATGCAAAAAGAATTTTAATCAATAGTTTTGAATAGTTAGAATAATTGATTTTGAAAATAGAAAATAGTTTTGAATTAGTTATTCAATTTCAAACACTTTTCATATTCAAAGTTTTATCAAATTCTAAAATATGCAAAAAGAATTTTAATCAATATTGTTTTAATTGAAAATGGCAAAATAGTTAATTGTTTGAATAGTTAGAAAAATTGATTTTAAAAATAGAAAATAGTTTTGAATTAGTTATTCAATTTCAAACAGTTTTCATATTCAAAGTTTTATCAAATTCTAAAATATGCAAAAAGAATTTTAATCAATATTGTTTTAATTGAAAATGGCAAAATAGTTAATTGTTTAAATAGTTAGAATAATTGATTTTGAAAATATAAAATAGTTTTGAATTACTTATGCAATTTCAAACACTTTTCATATTCAAAGTTTTATCAAATTCTAAAATATGCAAAAAGAATTTTAATCAATATTGTTTTAATTGAAAATGGCAAAATAGTTAATTGTTTAAATAGTTAGAATAATTGATTTTGAAAATAGAAAATAGTTTTGAATTACTTATTCAATTTCAAACACTTTTCATATTCAAAGTTTTATCAAATTCTAAAATATGCAGAAGTTATTCAATTTGAAATTTGAAATTCATATTTTCAAATAAAATCTGAAAAAATATGTGCATTGGCGCCCATTTATTACACATTTAGTCCCGGTTCGTTTAACCAACCGGGACTAAAGGTCTGGACTCGGGCGCGAACCGCCGGAAAGTCTTTAGTCCCGGTTGGAAACACCAACCGGGACTAAAGACCCCCCTTTAGTCCCGGTTGAAGCCACCAACCGGGACTAAAGGGGGGGTATATAACCCGCCGCCCCTCCTCTTCTTCCTCCACTCGACACTTAGCAGTTTCGACACTGCGCGAGGAGGAGCATCGTCGGGAGCGTTGCGGCCGGTCGAATCCGTGACCGCCGAGCCGCCGCCGCCGACCGCATTGCCCGCCGCGCCCTCCGCGCCGCCGCGCCGCCAGAGCCCGCGCCGCCGCGCGCCCGATCGAGCCCGAGGCCGAGCTCCCGCCGCCGCGCCGCCCTCCGACGTCGACGCCCCCGCCCTCTGACGTCGACGCCCCCCCCGCCCTCCGGCGTCGACGTCCCCGCGCCCGCCGCGCCGCCGCATCGCCCCGCGCCGCCCTCCGAGTCGACGCCCCCGCGCAGGTAAGCACGGCCGGCCGCCGCTCACCTCCCAAAAAAGTTAGAAAAAAAGAAAGAAAAATAGAAAAAAAATAGAAAGAAAAATGTGTTAGCAAATGTAGTTAGAAAAAATAGATATATAGAAATGCTATATAGAAATAGTAATATAAAGATAGATATATAGAAAATAAGTTAGAAAAGTAGTTAGATTTTATTTAGGTTAGATTTTATTAGAAATGCTATATAGATTTTATTTGAAATGCTATATAGATATATAGAAATGCTATATAGATTTTATTAGAAATGCTATATAGATTTTATGTTAGAAAAATATGTTAGCAAATGTAGTTAAAAAAATAGATATATAGAAAATAGTAATAGAATTTATTTATGTTAGATTTTATTTATGTTAGATTTTATTTAGGTTAGATTTTATTAGAAATGCTATATAGATTTTATTTGAAATGCTATATAGATATGCAAGATATAGATATATAGAAATGCTATATAGATATATAGAAATGCTATATAGATTTTATTAGAAATGCTATATAGATTTTATTAGAAATGATATATAGATTTTATTAGAAATGCTATATAGATATATAGAAAATAGTAATAGGAATTTATTTGAAATAGATTTAGAATTAGAAAATGCAATATTGTTAGTAATATTGTTAGTAATAGAAATAGTAATATAAAAATATGGAGTAATGTTGTTGATCTATGTTATGGATTTCAGTTATGGATTTTGGCGCCGGAAGAGAAGGTAAAGAAGAGTTGTTGAATATTATAGGAGAGGGTACCACCCGTGCAGAAGGAGACGGCTTAGAATTTTTGAATGAGTCGGGTGAGGGAATGGAGGAGGAGCAGCCGCATGAATCAGAAAATGATGATTGCGAGGACGGCTCACAAGGGACTGGACGTGACTTAATAACACGGACCGGCGAGGTATATATATATGAAGACTAGCTCTATTCATGAATCAGTAGATGACGATGCATTATGTGGTATATATATTAACGAGTGTTTTCTTATTTTAGACCTCTGAATCTTCTAGAAAGAAGCGAGGCCCGGCCAAATGGCTGGCATCGAATCAGCATTACACGATTGGGCGTCTCTCAAATGAAGGCGAACCGTTGGAACCCAAGAGTGTCGCAAATGCGTTCACACGTCAATGTGGATGTCTTGTCAGGGACATGGTGCCGATAAGCATTCAATATTGGTATAAGCCCAAGGCGGCAAAGGGAGAGCCAGCACAGCCAGAGCCAGAAGAGGGTGCAGCAGTTAATTATGTCACCAAGGTCTTGAAAGACAGACTTTGGGATTCCCTCATTCCACATTTCAATCTGCCGGTCACCGAGTCCCTGGAAGAAGCAGAGAAACAGAAGGAGAAAGTCAAGGAGTTGGCTCTCAAGAAGATGGCTGCACAGTTTAATAACCACAAGAAGAGGTTATGGAACGCCTATGTCAACGCCGATCGACAAGCTCCAGAATTTACTGGCCCCAATGAGTTCCTGCGGGATCACTGGGACGCATTTGTGGAGTACAAGGAGTCCGAGCTGGGTAAGCTAAGGAGTAAGAAAAATCAGTTAAATGCCGCAAAAAAGAAATATCACCATAAGTTGGGTCCAGGTGGCTACAAAAGGGCCGAGCCTAAGTGGGATATGCAAGAGGCCGCCCTACGAGAAAAAGGCATCGAACCAGAAACAGAACAATGGCCCAGAAGGTCAAGAAATTGGGCACTTGCCCATGGGGCTGTCTATGATGAGAGAACAGGGAAATTAGTTGAAGAGAAGAAACAAATTGCTGAACCCCTGGGAGCACTTGTCAAGACAATCGCCGAGGTTCAAGAGGGGACGTTCAAGCCAGACAGAGAGAACGACGAGCTGATAAAGGCCCTCGGGAACAAAGAACACACAGGACGAACACGGGGTCTGGGTTCTGCTATTCCGTGGAGGTCTGGGTTCGCCGAAGAGAGCCAGACTTATAGAAGCCGAGAGAGAGCGAAGAAGCGGAAGGCGCATGAGGAGGCCTCACGGATAGAGAGCATAGAAAGGCAACAGGCTGAGCTGAGAGAGTTGTATTTACTGCAGCAGAAGGCACTGGAGGAATTAAAGTCGCAAGGGGCAACTCAGCATCAGCAACACCTAGAACATGCATCAGGCGACCGATCTCAGCGGAGAAGCAGCGTGGCTTCCACGGAGGTACCGATGGATCACTACCCCGTGGATGATATCACCAAGAAGATAGACTGTGAGCTGCATGTTCCCATGAAGAACATATCGATGAAGGTGGCGGTTGGCTATGTGTTGCCATCTGGACCTAGACAAACCTGGCATGGCCGTGAGATTCGAGCTGGCTATGCTAAGGTCGGGGTGGATGCAATTGAAAGGGGGTATGAGTCCCTCAATCTTGACGTCGCTGGACCTGAAGAGGAGGAAAAACTGGGAGAAGTATTGGGTGGTATAATTCTTTGGGATAAGAAACACATCGTGTTTCCAGGCTCGTCGCCAAGGCGGCCACCCTCTCCTTCGAGTCCTCGCAATTCACCACCTCCCGACGACGACAGGGATGACTACCACCATACCCCGAGTCCACATCGATCTCCACCTCAATGTCAGCCGCCTCCGCCACCTCCGCCGCCTCAGCCCACTCGTAAGTCCCAGAGTTATGGCAAGTCCGCTGCTATGTCCACTAGCAATGTCTCTCCGAAAAAACGGGCCAAGAAAGCTAAGGCGGTGCCGCCTCCTCCTATCGAGAAGACTGCTGAAGAAATTGAGGCGGAGGACAGAGCCAAAGTGAAAAGGAAGCTCGCAGCCCTACGCCCGACCCCTACACCAAAGCAGGTATATACTCTGGAACAGAAGGAGTGGGCCATTGATATGCTTACCCAATGCTGCATGTGGTGGTGTATAGTTGATGTGGGAGCAGACTGTCCTTATGCGTGGTGGATAACCAGCCCGTTGGGAACCCCAAGAGGAAGGTATGATGAATATAGCGGCGAGTTTTCCCTCAGTTAAGATACCAAGGTTTATCGATCAGGAGAGGAGAGACAATGACGACTGAAGGTTATGCGGAACCTGCACACACACAAACAAATACTTTGTTCCCAACTTGCGATGAGGTTGTCAATCTCACCGGTTTGCTTGAAACAAAGGTTATGAGCGTATCGAGTGGAAAACAATATAGTATGCGAGTAAAGTAAACAGTACGAGTAAAGTAACCAGGTGATAGCAATATGATGGAAATAGGACCGGGGTCCATAGTTCACTAGTGGTGTCTCTCCATAGATAAAATAACACATGCTGGGTAAACAAATTACAGTTGGGCAATTGATAGAATAAAGATAAACGTGATATGTCAAGAAGATCACTATGAGATTTACTCTGGGCATTACAACAAAATACATAGACCGCCATCCAACTGCATCTATGACTAATAATCCACTCCCGGGGATATCAATCCGAACACCCTAGAAGTATTAAGTTGCGAACAACAGATAATTGCATTAAGCAAAGTGTGTAATGTAAACAAAGCATATGCCCTTGAGCATATGAATGTTCTTTTCTCCCTAGTAGCAACAGCACATCTACCACCTTAGAGGTTTCTGTCACTCCCCCAGGTGAAATAGAGGCATGAACCCACTATCGAGCATAAATACCCCCTCTTGGAGTCACTAGCAACTACTCGGCCAAGATAGCTACTAACAACGGAGAGCATGCAAGATCATAAACAACATAGAGATAACAAAAGATAATATTCAGTACAGCAACTTAATCATAAACACCAATATTCATCGGATCCCAACAAACCAAACATGTAGAATTACATAACGGTGATCTCAATCATGTAGGGCAGCTCATGAGATCTAAACATGAAGCACATGGTGGAGGAGACAACCATCTAGCTACTGCTATGGACCCATAGTCCAAGGTAGACTACTCACTCATCGCTCCGGAGGCAAGCATGGCGATGAAGAAGACCTCCGATGGCGATTCCCCTCTCCGGCAGGGTGCCGGGAAGAGCTTCTGGACCCTCCCGATCTTCGGGTCAACGGCGGCGGCGGATCGCGATGTGTTCTGGAAATCTGATCGGGTACTTAGGTTTTTTCCGTCGGGGGGTCTTTATAGGCGAAGGGGCGATGTCAGAGGTGGGGCCAGGTGGCCTCACACGGTGGTGGCGCGGGCCAGGGGCTGGCCGCGCCACCCCTATGTGTGGGCCCCTGGTGGCCCCCCTCCTACTCCTCTTCGGATCTCTGGAAGCTTCCGGGTAAAATAAGACTTCAGGATGTGGTTTCGTCCAATTCCGAGAATATTTCCTGTGTATCACTTCTGAAACACAAAAACAGTAGAAAACAGGGAACTGGCACTGTGGCACTTCGTTAATAGGTTAGTTTCGGAAAATGCATAAAAGTGCCACTAAGTGTAACGAAACAATAGGTAAATGGTGTAAAAACAAGCATGGAGCATCAAAAATTATAGATACGTTTGAGACGTATCACCCAACCTTCGCAATATGAATTGCATAAGCCAGATGACTACAAGCGTTGTTTGGATAAGCAGGTAGATGCAAAAAAAGAAGCTAATAAGACAAGCGCAACTGCAAGAGGGAAAAGAGACGTTGCCTAGCTTGGAGCACAGACCAAAAAATCGATCTCCCCGCTAAAGGTCTTTGCTAGTGATGCTGGTGGGAGTGTTGCTCAACCCAATCCCGCCGACTTTGCTAAAGAAGCTGGTTTGACTCTTTCTCAATTAATACATGAAGATATCCCAAAGGCGCCTATAGCACGGCAATATGAAAAGGGGAAGAGTCTGGTCCCACCTGAGATTGAAATAAATCTACCAACACAAATGCGAAAATTGCATAAGTGGTACCTGTAAGCCGCAAAGGGCACGCAAGATTTTCTCCTTATGAAAATCACAAAGGACCATTTCTTAGGTGATGACTTGGTGCATATTGAGTTTGATGAATTCTTTCAGCTATTCAATCAAGACGCGCTCGACAAATCTCTCGTCAGTGCCTATGTTCTGTAAGTGATTCATTATTTCTATAAGTCTCTAGATCAACTCGTTCTTTACATGTAATTATCCTCACTACGCTGTTTATTATGCAGAATGAAGAGTATGGAATGTAAGAAAAGGAATGACCTCCAACTTGGATTCATTGATCCAAATCGAGTTAACGGAGCGATGATACAGAGGAAACGCAAGGAGACGGAGGATATCTTGCTAGAGTTCCTACTTACGCAGGAATACCGAGCTAGAATATTGTTTCCGTACAACTACAGGTGAGTGTGACTATCTTATACACAGTTACTTTTCCTTACTCGATGTTATAAGTGTAATTGATGAGTTTATTAACTTATATAATTAAACTTGCACGCAGTTACCACTGGATTTTGCTAAAGATTGAACCTGACTATGGAAAGGTTCAAATCTTTGACTCGTTGAATAAACCACTTAATGAATACCAAAGCATCATTGATATGATGGATAGGTAATTTCAATCATTACGGCATTATATCGGTCTCTTTCGTTCATCTATAACTCATCTATTCATTTTGTTTGCTCGGCAGTGTTTGGAAACGGTTTATACGCATAGTAAAAGGTGAATGGAAAAATGAGCTGATTTACCGTCAGATCGAGATAAGTCGTACGAGCTAGGTCCACACATCCCTTTAATTCTAGTTTTAAATACCATTAAGTATATCAATCTTGATATGTCACTGACTAAAATCTATTCTCGTAAAGTGTGCGAGGCAGCCATCGGGGACTAATCTATGTGCATACTACGCTTGCGAGAACCTTCGTGCGCAGGTCACTGAAGGAATTGATTTTCAAACAGTAAGTAAACAATATACTGACAAATTCATTTTATTGGCATCAATTTTGTTATGATGATTCATATTCATATTGATCTTCTTCTTCGCAGTTCGAAGCAAAGCGGAATCAGCTCTCACCGACTGAACGCATAGTAGGAATTCAAGAGGAAATAGCCGGATTTCTGCTTGACCATGTCATTAACCCAAAGGGAGAATTTCATGTCAGTTTCGATTAGACAATGTGTATAATTAAACACAAGTCGTGATCTTATGTGTGTGAACAAGTTGTATATATACTTGTATGTATATGCTCGGTGAACCAAATATATTATATATGTATCGGCTTATATATTATGTTATAATGTTGTATGAATAAGTATATAAGAAAACTTGTTTGAAATGAATCAAACAATTGAATGGAGCAAAATACAAATATACCCTAAACCCTAAACCCCTAAATAATAATTGAAATCCAGAAAAATAAAGAAGCAGCAGACGCTGCCACGTGTGGACACTTTAGTCCCGGTTCGTAACACGAACCGGGACTAAAGGTCCTACGCCCATGAGCGCCCGGCCCTTGCCACGTGGTCTCTCTTTAGTCCCGGTTCGTATAGCAACCGGGACTAAAGATTGGGCATCAGTCCCGGTTGGTTAGTCCCGGTTGCGCAACCGGGACTGAAGGCCCAAACGAACCGGGACTGATGCCCTGTTTTCCACTAGTGAATGAACGACGATGTATTAAGCGGATACGGCGTAAGATGGAGCATGGTTGTATCGAACAGGTTTGGACACATTAAGCGAGTAGTCGTACAGTTTGACGGATCGATATGGAGGTCGATCGATCGAACAGAAAAAAGACTGATGAGATCAACGACGACGACATAAGAGCGTGATATTAATGGTGTTCTGGTTTTCTGCAGCGTGATAACATGTGGTGCATGCCTGAGGGGTGTGCGTTTTGACATCAATTCAAGACGACACACACTAGAGAGCTTGAAGTTGACGGGTAGTACATACAACTACATAAAGTCATGTTGAAGGTGGAAGAGTCGAGCCTAGTTTAACAAAAAAAGCAAGTGAAACGTTGTTCGAACTGACACGTAGTGGTTTAAATGGGTTAAAGGATAGATGTAGACACTAGATATAAAATAAATTGTGGAACGGAGGATACATTTCAGTACAAAATTTTGTACTTGTGTAGATAATAAGCCAAACAGACTTGATCCATTCGTTGCAAAGTATTCACAGATCAGTGATTAACAGATATCAATAATAAGGACTAAATAGAACTATATTAGGGACAAGTGTTACACAAGTACAATCTTAACCGCGAGCGGCGGCGGTTCCAGAGCAAAAGAACTCCCAGTATCCAAAACACCGCGATGGCAATCCGCTGATACCCTTCCTCTCCGGGCCATTCTGGCGTTGTGAGAGGAAGGGGAGCCCCGGTTCTCGTTCGTGTGTGTCTTAGTCCTAAGGTATCTAGGTTTTCGAGTGTCCTCTGTCAACATCATGGTGGGGCGGATGTTGATGGTGCTATTTAGAATAATGGTCTCCCAACCCATGCTCCTGCTTGTCGGAGGCGATGCTGGCACCAGCGAGAGGTTTGTGGAGCCCAAGCTGTTGGAGTGGCTTCGATCTGACGCTGCGTCATGGCGTGGTGGCAAGGACAGGCTGTTCTTAGAGTGCGGCAGGCTTGGCTGTTGCATATTTGTGGAAGACGGTGGGGGATCCGGCCGCCTCAAGGGCGGAGTGGCGCTGGCCCCGAATCCGGTGTTGAAGAAGCTTGGAGGGCTCCTCCGGCCGATGTTCCTTATCAGGCTAGATCTAGTCTTACGGGACTGGTGGCTATCGCGGCTCGTTAACGCCTCTTGGCGAGGGGTTTCTTCAGCGTCATTATGTGGACCAACTACGAGTGCTCCTCTTCTCCGTCATCGGCGAAGGTTGGTGCTTGATAGTTGCGAAGATGATAGGTTGCAGCAGTATAACCGGTTGTATCCTCTCTGTTTTATGTTACTTGTATATGTACCAACTCTATATCGTGATGTTTATCAATACAAGTAATGTATACCTACGGACGTATATCGTCAAAAAAAGTACAATTGAAAACTGAAAACCACAGGATAACACCCATCTTCAAAAGCAGAAAATAAAAAACACACTAATTAGAACACTCCCAATAAACTACTAGTAAAAACCATGGCGCACTACGTAATAAACCGTTGGAGGCTTCAATCGATTTGCTGCTCCTCAGCGTCGGCGCCGCTGATGTACGGCTCGTACACGCGTGCCTTGTCCTGCATCTGCATGCAGCAGCGCAGCGCCGCCCCTGCCTTGGCGCACGCCTGGACGTCGACCGGTTGTCGTGCCGACGTCTTGTCGTCGCGGTCGAGGTCGGGGAAGCACGCGGCGATCGCCGCCTCGAACGTATTCTCGCATTCGGCGAGGCAGAAGAGAGCCTTGATGGTGCCGTCGATGAACGAATCTGGAGACGGCGGCGAGGACGCTGCGTTTTCCATGGCGACGACGGATGACAGATCCAACTTCAATGGCCATGTCGCTCTGGTCGATCGGGATTCGATCGGTGATATTTTCGATCAAGTGCCCCGGATTAATAGGCGGGCAATGTGTAATACGACTCTTCTAGTACGAGATGAACTAGGATTTGCTGTGGTCACGGAATCTATTCTGTCCACCGGACCGGAGAGGGACAAAGCTATCTGGAACAATCATGAGGCTTAATTACATCCGGCCTAAAGGCAAATCCTGTTTTATATGAAAGTATAAATACGGAGTAAATTGAACATGGAGATATGAAATGCCTTCCGATATCACGAAAACTTACCAAAAAATATGAATATGGATTTGTTGACGGATTTTCCCACCTTTTTCTGTAACGATTTTCTAGTTCCCGTCCTGCAATGCAAATATATCTTTGATGTCAAACATCTGTGATTAACTAATGTAAACGGTAACTGATACAAGATTTTTTACTACAATGTGCGATGCTCCGAAAACTAATTTTCATTATAATGTGTCCATTTTTTCGCATAGATGTATATTTTCATGGCAAACAATATTGCCAAAATGACCCGCAAAAAACAATATTGTCAAAATGAGTTTCAGAGTTTTATTTAAATTATTTTTTGATTTCTAAGAGCCAGAAATGGGGTTTTTTGTGAAGCAAACATAAACAATAAGATGCAAAATTGCAGCACTCCATTTGTTTTAAAAGACCATATTAAATATGAATTTATAAGCTTTCTATCTATGCTCACCCCTTCTAATGACTTTATGTCAACTTTTATCGCAGGCGGTTTTGTTTAAAAAGGGTGTGTGATGTACGAAGCAATCACACTCCAATAAACCTATTAACAAAACATACATAATAACCAGGTCCGAGCCTTGCAATAACATCGAAGGCAATACTCCCTCCATACCGCATTACAGAGCAATTACACACTTTGAGACAAACTTTGATCTTTAATTTTAGTCAAAAAAATATAAGATATATTATATATAAATTATACCATTGGATTCATATTCAAAAGAACTTTACAATGTTATAATTTTTATGTCAAATATCTCATATTTTCTTGACTAAAATTAATGGTTAAAATTTGTTTTAAAATACAAAATTGCCAAATAATCCGGTATGGAGGGAGTACTAAAATTTCAAACATGCTTGAAGCGAATTAGTGTCATTAAGGACATGCACAATGAACTATCATGGTGTGATGCTGTGCACATGTGCCACAACACGGGTGCTAGGGGTGACCTCAAAAAGGATTTCGCCTCACTTTATTAATGAAGTCACATATGGCCGAATAGACACAAGGTGATAAAGAGACTCTCTTACACAACAGATCAAAGATAAATATAAAATGTACAAGAAGAGCCAAGACTTGTCACCAAAGACACTGAAACAAGACTGACTGGAATCAAAGCTCCTCGACGACGCCCCCAAGTGTGTAAAGACGCATGCGCCATCTTTGTCGAGACCACGACAGTCGAAAGTTTTCACCTGGAACCTTAATGCGGTTAAGCTACCCACAACGGCGCCGCCAAGTTAGAAGCGACACCCACGTGCACTAGCCAACGCAACCAAAAGTCCAAACTGATGGAAAGGGCTAGTACAATCCACTTATACACTTCAACACCCCCACTCACATGTGACGGGAGAAGAGAAAGTCAACACGTGGACACAAAGGGGGGCAACAGCAATTTTTACAATAAATTGTGAAAACCAGGACTCGAACTCGAAACCCTGCGCTCTGATACCATGTTAAGCTTCATGCACTAGCCAACGCAACCAAAAGTCCGAACTGATGGAAAGGGCTAGTACAATCCACTTATACACTTCAACAGGGCATTGCCGATGTTGGCATCGAGACTCAGAGCTTTTGCCCAGAAAAAGATCACGAATGTGGGAGAAGCCATTGCCGAAGCGCTGTCAACTCCAAAATCATCGGCTATGTACTCCTCGCAGTCCAAATTACAAAAGAACAAAGATTCCACATTTTGAGGACGCCTCCTCGGCATCCAGCGCATGTGGCGTGCAGGCAGTACAATGTAGGGTTCACGGATTGGGCAAAGAACGCCGTCTACAGCTTCAAACCATCCTGGCTACACCCATGTAGTAAGTGGACAACTAAGGTGCAGATGCATAGAATAACCATCGGCAACCTGATGTAAGCATAGAGGAGGGCCATCGGCCCAGATTAGGGCCCGAATCAGCCCAAGTAGTCGTGCCGCCGCACTGCATCGCTATGGGCACCGGGGGGTCCTGTACGCCGCTTAAAGCGGCGTTACAGGAACGCGCCGCACAATTTCTTTCTCCTTGTATCTTCTTCCTCTAGGGCTCCAGCCAATATTTACGCCGCCAGCCACCGCCACCTTCTCCACCGCCGGCCACTGCCTCCTTCTCCACCGCCCTCTCCTGCCACCGCCCATGAGTGCCCCTGCGTCCACCGCCAGCCCAACCGCCTGCCACCGCCACCCATGGCTGGCGGCATGAGCGCTGCCTCGCCGCCCCGCCCTCCTTGACCGGCCACCTCCACCGGTCCACCGCAGCCCTGTCCCTCCCTCTAACCTCCTCCTCCGGCAGACTCCATCTCCGGCGTCGACGAGCTCCCCATCCCCAAACCCTGAGACTCCGGCGCCTCACCCCCAAACCCTAAGTTCTAGGGCTTGCTCCGCCGCCTCCAACGCGGCCGGCCACGGCGTCGGCGGCTTCGTGGCGCAGCCATGGCTTCCTTCCCCTCGCCGGTACGGTGTCCTTTTTCCTCGCCGGTGACCAACGGACGCCCCAACATCTCACCCCTCACTAACGGGCCTGGCCCACCAGGCACGCATGCCTATGACGGGGTGTGCGGTGCGGACAGGAAACCCCACATTGAGCGGGGTATAGGATTTCCCATGGGCGCCGCCACCATTCACTCACAAACCCTTATTGCAGCGCTATGGGCTGGACCCGACCACAAACGACAGTCAGCCATAACCATCACATCACCACCACTACCAGACATAGGCCGAGCACAAGCGTCGCACCCTAGCCACAGAGCTGCGAGGGAGGTGCTCAGCCCCGAGATGTGCAAGGACATGCTAGAGGAAGCTCCTGCTGTCCCACGCCCACACAAGGCTGGGACCTGTCTGGCCCAGTTCTAGCCCGAGCATGCCTAGATCTGGATTGCGCAGTTCAGCCGCCATAGTGTCCCTAAACCGCCTTGGCCATTGCCTTCTTGTCGCCGACAGCCACCTACACCATGGACGCCTTCAGCCACTAGACGCACTTTTGTTAATTGGGTTCACCGTTGCTAGCAGAGGCCACCCCGCGCAGATCCTCTTGCGCCCGAGTAATGGAGTGGCCGCCACCACTAGCCCCACGCGGCCTTTGGCCGGCCGGCGGAGGAGGAGGTGGAGGTTGGGAGGGGATCTAGGAGGGGAAAACTAGGGTAACGTTCGGTCGCCGGGTGGAGCGGGTAGGGGAGTGGTGGGCGAGACGCACAAATAATTTTAATCCCTAATGATAGGTTTTCTCCAGTTGTAGAAAGTGACAATGATTGTAACGTGTCTAAAACAATTTTGCCAGGTGTCCCTGAAATTAAAGGAAGTATACTACTATGGTAAAACCATACCATAAACTTAATGTTATATATTTTGCTGGCTCACTGACATATCATAACATATTTTATACTCGTGGACAAATAGAGAGTAACGTCGGAGCTGGAGCAACACATAAAAAAACAGTACTCAACAAGTCCAATATATAATACAATACGATTATAGTCTACCGAAGCCAACCTAGCTAACAGAACCAGAGATAACTACTGTACTAGTTATGCATAGAGCGGACGTAGGACTCGTACAAGCCGCCGGTGGCCTGCATGCAGCTGTGCAGCGCCGCCGTCGCCTTGGTGCACGCCTGGGCGTCCGGTGTTGGTGTCGCCGCCGGGTCGTCGTCGCTCTTGGGGAAGCACGCGGCACCGAACGCCGTGAGCTGATCCTCGCATCCGGCGAGGCAGACCAAACCCTTGATCACACCGTCGACGAGCGGATCAACTGATGATGACGCGCTATCCATCACGAAGACGATCGATGATCGAGCCGTTCAGCTGGCAGGGACTAGATAGCTAGTCGATCGACGATTTCCTGACTTGGTCTCTTCTTCTCCCTTGTTTATATATAAGCGCACGCACCTACGTGCAGCATAAGAAATCGACTCCAACTAGCTTTTAACACTACGGAGGTTTTCGTTGCGGAGTCGGCTCTGCCAACCTGTTAAGACTACCTCAATCGTACGTCCGCCAAAAAACCTACACGGACAAGGAAACAAAAGCTTACAGTGCGTGTATACATCGATCTTACTGTTAGATTATCAATACTAGCTGAATACCCGTGCGTTGCTACGGCTTTAAAAAAATACACAAAAAATATTCAATTGAACTCTCTATGTAACATGCATTTACCAAGGACGCCCACGACGCCAACTGGTTCGAAGATGGCTTCGGGTCAGTAAAGGTGTACAACGCAGAGAAGCCTGAGAAATGTACCCAATCACCAACTGGCTGCCAATGAGTAAATCAAACTAAAGTTCAGGTATGCGTTTCAAAACGCTAGATGCATGGATGGCGAAAGGTGCCTACCGCAGGCTGCAATACATGCGGCCCCTCACCATATGAGTGATGCATTGGGTGTTATCGCCGCCGAAGCTCCACAATGAGTCAATGACCCCGGGCCCGTGTCCTAGCCGGGAGAAGCCGCTGCCTCAGTGTCATTACCTCAGCTAGCCTTCCCCGCCTCCCTAGCTCCCTCCTCCTCCCTCCCGCTTGCGGGCGCCGATGCCGTCGCACCTATTTCACTAAAGGGCACCTATTTGCTCTACCCCCTCTAATCACTCTCCCACATCGTAGTCAGGAAACGCAATCATTCCCAAGCTGTGGGACATGCATCCAAGCATGGCCCACTGGCCATGGAGGAGGTGGATGGGAGGATGTTGGTCTGGAGAGAAACTACACAACGGAGCGCATAATCTAAACTGTCAGTACAACCACAGTGTAGTACCGCCAAAGCTTTCTCTATCCGCTGATGGCCACAATACATGTGCGCGAGCAGAGTTATGTGCCGCCAACGTCACCTCACCCCACTCCGTGAAGTCATTCCCCTCCCTAGGGGTAATGTGGAAGCTACATTCGTATCCATCGGCATCGCCTCCTTCGGCTCCACACTGCCACCGGTGAAGCTGTTAACACAATCAACTCTTTATGAAAGATATGCCAATCATATAGCAACCCAGGAAGTTGTGTCAGCTCCCACGCCATTTTTATGCAGCACATAAATCTGATCAAAATGCAAGTAAAGTGTAGTTACAAGTTGCATATGTCCCTAGATGTGGTTATGTATCGTATATGCTGCATAACTCAAACTTCCCATTAGACATGGAATTGCGGACAAACCAAGGAGCTTGAAAGCAACCAACTTCTGAAGCATATGATTTTTTAATGAGATCTTCACTTCGTCAGGCTGGTTATAGAAAAGTGGTACTTCATGTTTTTTTATGGGGACCTGCTTGAGCCTGGTGGCCGTGTCGAGCTACCGCCCCATCGAGCTCGCACACCAGCGCTTCGGTATAATCATCGGCGTCCTCAGCTATGACCTGCGCGCGCAAGCTCACCGCGCTATTACATAGGACCTGGAGGCCAGCCTCTCCAAGTCTCCTTCACTATCTTTGTCTTCCCTATCTGGTCCGGTGGCAGTGAGGACCTGCACAAGCTTAACACCGCCAATCTCGATGAGTATACGGGGATGCAATAGTACGAGAATACGGGTGCTGGGGACGGTGATGAACGACATCTTCCTCGCAGCGGCCTCCACGAGCGCCTCCTTCTGTGCGAGGTTAAGCTCAACGTTTTCATATCAAATCATCAAAAAAGCACTCCCATCAAACAGGGACCTTGCGCGCTTGCCGGCCAGGCAGCCTGGGCAAGTCCGGGTGGGCGTCACCGTCGCCCTGTCTGGCCTTCCGGACGCGCTCCCACGGCAGCGCGCTTTCCACTGTGTCGAGCATGGTGAGAAGGCGCCGAGGCCGGCGATAATCTCAAAGTCGCGGTCGCGGCGGTGGACGCAGAATTCCTTGTCGCTACAGGCCAGTGGAGGAAAATTATAAGAAAGTCCGATTTGTCCTTGACCTGGAACCGAACATCCAGTTCCACCTGGCCGGTGATGGCGGTTGGTGCCCATCAAGCCGTACCGCCAGCAGTTCTTCTCGATCTAGTACTTGGGGTTGGCTGGCGAAGACGGCCGTGGGTGATACTACAGCGGGGAGGGGCATCCAATGCAGAAGTAGGTTTCGCTGGAGGAGAGGATGATCCTGTGATGGCTGCTTTGAATCTCGGGACTCCAATGACCGGCGGCAATTTGGTGACGTGGAACACGGTCAGTGGTCGCGGTTTTCAACATAGTGGTGGCCGGCGGCCACGATCGCACGCCGAACCCTAATCTCTCTCCTCTCCTGTGCTTAAACGAACTCGTGCACGGCAATCAATCCCTCCCATATTTGAAGACTCAGAGAAGACAAGAGAAGGAATCGGTCTGCCTCTGATTTGGATATAGTTTGGATCGGTGACGACAGGATCTCTCTCTCGATCGAAGCAAACTCGTGGAGGGCACTATGATGCCAGACAAAAGCGTATTTTAGGTGGATTGAAAGCGTACTTGCGAACCACGGACCATACGTGTAGCAATATTATTAGTAGAGACTAGTTGAATGCCCGTGCGTTGCTACGGGCCTTATTCAAATGCTCACTCATAACAGAAGTTTAGATATCATTATCACAATAATGAAATTATATCATTAACATGTTAGGTATACTAAGTTAACTCTAGTTGCCAATGATCAGTCAATAATACTGAGATGTAGCAACTAATTCCCATTTATAATTTACACTTATGAAGACAAATGTGTTAAAGCCTAAAATTAACGAAACTACCTATGGGAGTCTCAAGACACACCATATATTGTATAAATTAACGCTTGTATTTAGTTTCCCGTCAACACGTCGGAGCCGGAGACAACAAGCCTGCTAACCGTCGATGCACGGCTCTTGTCGATGGCATCTAGGCAGCGGGAGCACTTGAAGGGGACAGGGAAGACAAAATCAATCAGGCCGCATGCCGGCGGCTAGCATGTCATGGTAGAGGGCATGTGCAGCGTCTTAGAGGAACGCCCTCACCATTAGTCCCACTTCGCAGTTCCGCTCATCGACATAGGTGCCGCACTTCCACAAATTCCTATCAAATATCTTTTGTTTCAGCTATATGGCTTTTCACCCCAGTTTTTGTATTATTACTCATTCAATCATACCGACATTTCAATCTTCATTATTTGCAATATGGATAGCTAAAAGTACAAATTATACAGCCGTAGCTGTTTAATTCCTAATGCCACTTGGTCTTTTGATTTTATAAATAACATGGTAATATCACTAAATACTCAGTGGCTTTCAGGTGCATTTCAAAATTATCAATAAATATTGCGTTGAATTATATTAGTGGTTTTCAGGTGCATTTTAAGATATTGAAGTGGCCTACGGTTCATAATTAGATGCAGCCCTCATACATTGAAAGCATATACTGTAGACACATCCTTATATAAATTATCAAGCCTCTCTTACAACATTAGATCAAATCCATAGGCTTTGCCCCTTCGAGTGTTGTTTCCTCATTGATCTTCAAGGTTAATTTGTTGCCGGCATCAACGTCACGGGGAAGTGAGGCATGTGGTCATTTATACATTCACTTTGCTACTGAAGTCAGAATCTTTAGAATCATGTAGGATTAGAAAACTGAACATGTATACAGCTAGTAGGGACTTTTCCCCTGACCCCGCGTCGCTCCCGCTTGGGGCGGCTCGGGGGAACCCTAGCCGCCGCCGCCGGGCTCCTCCCCTTCCCGAGCTCCCCTTTGCCGCCGCTGCCGCAGGCCGTCGACGCGGTGGCGGCGGGCGCCCTCGCCGCCGAAGGCTTCGGGGGGGTTCTCGCCGTGGAGGCGCATGGAAGGGGCGCCGTCGGTCGGGGTGGTGCAGCGTCGAGGCATGCCGGGGCGGCGGCCCCGGGGCGAGGTCGCCGGCGAGCCTGCCTCGGCCGTGCTCCTCGTGGTGGCTGGGGCTGGATCTGCCGCGGATTTGGCTCCGGGAGAGCCGCGCCGCCGTCTCCTGTTGGTGTGGATGCGGGGGCTGGTGGCGGTAGGGCGGCGGGGCGGGCGTGTCGGTTGCTCCGGCGACCAGTTGCGGCGTCGGTGCGGGTCTGCCCGGGCTCGTTCTGGGCGGGAGGCCACTGGGACGGGGAGGCTGCTTCCCTGCGTGGTCCCTGCCAGCGTTGCTCGCGGCTTGGCTACGGCCTGGCCATCCCCCTGCCCGCGTTTGTGGGCGCTCGGCGGTTCTCGGACCACCGTGGTCCCCGGTAGCTGGAGTGGCGACTCCAGACGGTGGCGCCGGTTGGCGAACGTCTGCTTCCTTGGCTGCAAGGGCAGCGACGAAGCGGGCGGCGATGAAGTGGTGCACGGTGGCCAGTCCGATGTGCTAGCCGAAGGTCTCTCGGAGCTGATCCGGGTGAAAACCTATTCTTGGCCGATGCCCGAGCCGGCGATGGTGGTGCTTCAGGCTCCATCCCCTTCTTGAAGGCGTCGTCGAGGTGAAGCTCCATACCTTCTGCCTTCTCTGGGGGAAACCCTTGATCTGTTGATCGGATGATGGCGGCGCTCCAGCGTCGTTTCCCTCTTGGGGGCATCATTCTTGGAGATGTGCATCGGCTGGAGGGACCAGTGGTTGGTTTTCGGTGGCGGGTAGAGGTTTCCGTGCGGATGTCTTGCGTGGCAACGATGGTGGTGATCAGCGATGGTGTGATCGCGGCAGGATCTTGTTAGTCGGCTTCTCTTCCGGCGTGTTCGACTCGTCTTCCTCCTTGACTTCCCTTCATTTGAAGTCGGAGCTGCAGCCTGGGGGGCGTGTGGCGACGATGACAAGCGATGGGCGGTCTCGGCGTGAGGACTTTCGTCGACGCTGGTCCTGCACATCTTCTTCCCGGAGCTCGTCTTCAGTATCGGAGCTGCCAGTCTTCTTCACGATGGGTCGACAGTTTGGCATAGGCCGGCGTGAGCTGGTAGCCAGGTTGGCCGGGTGCGCCTTGGGGGTCTTGTGTGGCCTTGGGCATGGGTTGTGTGTTGTGGGGGGTCTTCTGGCCCGTTTGTATCGGTTTTCGCTCGGTTTCCACCTAAAACACCGGACACCTTCTTCTTAATGAATTGATTGGGGCAATGCTTATTGCCCCCCGTTTAAAAAAAAACTGAACATGTTGAATCAGCTAACTGACTGAAACATGTACATGGACTCCGACCATCAAAATTTAAACCGCACATATTCAGTGGCAAAGCCAGTTCAGTTCTCGTTGTCCAGAACCTTTTGATGCAAAAGAATTTTTTTGCCACTATGGCTGCTCTTGTTAGCGGACGAGCTCACAGCTTCTTGTGCTTGCCGATGGGCTCGCTTGGGCTGATGAAGGCGTAACTCCAAGCGAGTCGAGTTCGTGCTGCGGCAGATGCGGGGCACAGAGGCGGCGCGAAGGATCTCCTGTTCGACGGCACACCCGGGGAAGAGGTGCGGCGTGAAGGACCTCCTGCTCGAAGGCAGACGCGGGGAATAGACGCCAGGCGGAGGTCCTCATGGCCAGCGGGCGGCGGCTGACCTAGTGCAGGGAAAATTGGACGCTCGGCCACGGCGTACGAAGGCTTCGACCGGTTGTTTTAACATACCAAGGTTACCTCCTGCTCTGCTCGGAGGCGGACGTGGGGCAAAGTGGCTGGGCAGAGGCCCCCCTTCCTGCCGGCAGACCAAGGGACATCCTGCTCGGCAGCACATGCGAGGTACGACGAGGAACAGAGAAGGGACTTCGGGTTCGGCCGTATGGGCAGTTGCTGATGGATCGGAACTCCAGATGGAGTAGCACACGACAGAGGAAACATACCAAGCCTACCGATCCTATAGCCTTAGTCTTAACCTTTGCACGAAAAAGCTTGGCGCACACCAAAGTTTGCACCAAAGTTGATCTGCACGACCCTACCCTCGGTTTGCCGTATCATAATTTTATCTTACTTTTACCAAAGTATTCCTGTGAAAACTGAAGGTAAGTTAAATAAAGACACCAACTGTGTGTCTTATCTTACTTTTAGCAAACTTAATGCATGTGATTGATGCACACAAGGAACTACAATCCTCAAGGTTCATACAACCTTTCTGCAACAGTTTGTCATATTAGCTAGTACAAACTAAAATCAAATTAAATGCGTGAGAAACCTTTTTTTAGAAAAAGCAGTTCTTTATTTATATCAAGAATTCAGTTGACACAATAGGACACAATGGCAAGGCTGAAAGCTCACTTGATCGAGTCAACATTTGAGCTGCATCATTTGCGCTACGGCTGACATGAACTAACACACAGTAAATAAACATTCAAATAAACACTTAATATCTGCTACAATTGTGCCCGTCCGAGACTTGGCCCTGTTCGTTTCAGGTTTCAGAACAAGAGACAAGCAATCAGATTGGAGCACAATTTTGTGGCTCTCATCCTTAAGCAACACCTTACCGCATTGCAAATGCTTCAGAAAATTCTGGCAAGATAACTCCCTCAAAGGGCTGACAGCAAACTATCAGACACCATCCCATATGTTACCGGAGCACCATGCCCGCTGCTGAGCTCGTCTTGGAAGAGAAGAGGACCACATCCACGTTGGACCAGGCAGACATGCGGTGGAAGCCATATGTGAACATGCTTGAGAGCTTCTCACGTATAAGTCTGTACCAATTCAGTAAGTTCTGCGTAGCAACAGAAACCCAGTAGCTAAGCAAATAATGTGCTTGCTTATTTTGGAGCACCATAAATGATATATTGATTGAATAAAAAACTCTTAATTCTAGAGAATCTGAGAGAGTTCAGTTTCACCCATGTATCTTGTAATGCTGTTGAGGCACCGCACCACAGACCATAACATCTTCCATTTATCCAGCATCATACTTGACTTCTTGACTGAACCAAAGGACTCTATATTCCAGGAATTCATAGAACCTGACAGAAAGTTTAGTTCCACACATGCTTATATTGTAATGTTGCAAAAAAGGTATGGGGGCACCCCTGGTATAACAGAAAAGGGCCGCTGAGATGGGCATTCCGCTGAGCAGGTTGGACAAAACATCATCATTAGAAGCCCTACAATCAACTTCTATAGGGAACCGAGAGAACGTTGATGATGCAGGAAGGAACCAATGAGCAGTCCAGCAGTAAGAAAAGGAAATCACCTGATACTAAGGGTATGTCCATTGAACGAATCCAAGAAAAAATTTCATAACGGTACACATGAAATCCTTTGGATCAGAAAAAATAAAGTATCCATTAACTCTAGACAGTGTGAAGGGAGAGAACGGCGAGTACCTTGTGGTTTCAATCTGGAAGCTCGTCGGTGAACTCAGGGCCGAGGGTAGATCGCCGGCATTGGGAATCTTGCAGGAGAGAGTGCGGGGTCTGGGAGTGCGCATGCGATGCAGGAAAGGCTAATGAATCCTCAGTTTGCGACATCCTTTGGTGAGCACGGACTGACGGAGTGAGGCTGCCGCAACCCTACGTCGTCCTCGTCCTCATTGTGACACTCATCGTCTCGCACCTTGTCAGCGTCGTCCACACAAGGGCAGGATCTCCCCTCTCTGATCTAGCGTCCTCCAGAACCAATCTCGTCGGCTAGGCGAGACCTCGCTAGATTCCTTCAATCGTCACCGACGGCCACTTCCGCCGCTACGGGCATGATGGTGCCCATGCTCCCACCTCCAGAACCAATCTCGTCGGCTAGGCGGGACCTCGCTAGATTCCTTCAATCGTCACCGACGGCCACTTCCGCCGCTACGGGCATGATGGTGCCCATGCTCCCATGGACTTCGTCTTCATCGTCTTCGTGCCCTCACTGGAATCGTTCCGCTGTGTCCCCTCGTGCGCCGGAATTGTTCCGTCGTATCCTCAGTTTGCGGGCCAACGATATCGCGGCAGAAGGTAGGGATCGTGTGCTCAGATTCTCGATGGTGCGTCGCTGGGTAATATATAGGCATTGAATCGATCGGGACCGTGTTTGGATCCATCGAGGTCTCTTCCTTGTCCATTGCGGAGTCCTCTCCTGATCAGGTTCTGAAGTAGGACAGCTTCCGTGTGGATCCTCGGTAGCCGGTTTTCATAGCACAGGATCGCTAGTTATTGGTTTTCTTGACGTACGAAATTTGACCGATGGATAAAGTGGTTTTTTTTACCTACCACGATTTTCTAACCATCACATCCTCAAGCCGTATTATTAGTTTAGATTAGATTTTGTCGCTACCTCCGGAAGATGGTCTGGTTAAGATCAACACAAATGGTGCCATCAATGTGGCAGAAGCCAAAGGAGAGGCCGGAGGTGTCGCTAGATCGGTTCATCGCCTGTTGGGTGCTTGGAGTAAACCACTGCCTGGGATCACGGACCCGCTGATCGCCGAGTGCATGGCGCTGCGTGATGGAGTGTTATTTGCAAGGCTTCAAGGCCTCACGCATGTGATCATTGAGACGGACTGCCTGGAGATTGTTAATCTTAGGAACAATAGCCACAATTCCCTTTCAGTTGTGGCTCCTATTCTGTTAGAACTTGGAGAGATTAGTAATTCTTTTACTGTTTTTTCTATTGAACATGTATTAAGGACAGCTAACTACCCGGCTCACTTATGTGCGAAGCGTGCAAGCACATTGAGTGTGACTGAGAGTTGGATGTCAGCGAATGCGTTCGGTTAATAAAAAAATTCCGCAAAAAAAAAGCACTTTTTGAGCCCAACCACCTCCATATATAGATCTGGACTGCAATTTTTAGAAAATTTTCTTGCCTGGGTTGTTTTATTTACAAGATTCGCGGAGGCTCTTCATGCAGCACGGAGGGCTCCCACATTGACACATGTCGCATGAGAAACGTGTCCTTTATGGGAGCGTACTCTAGATTACATGACTGTACTTTCCAATGTTCTTCGCGTACTCTAGAATACACAGCATGTACTTTCATGTAGTATTATAGTTTTCCTCACGCTGTACTTTATGATGCACCGCGGTGGACTTTTAAGTGCAGCACCGATGTACTTTTAAAGTACACCAAAGTACAAAGTGTACAAAGTAAACTAACCAAAGTAGAACCGTTGTACTTTTATGCGGGCGTAATCTAGATCACACGGCGGTGTACTTTTAGGTGCAGCACTGACGTACTTTAGAAGTTTGAAAAACCATGAATGTACAAGTACGGTACAAATTAAAGTACAAAGTGTTAAACACAACTATACTGAAACCCGGTACAGGTACACTAAAACCGAAAGTACGACCGAAGTAATCCAAACGTACCAAAAGAACTTCACGAAACCTATTAACATAGAATGTAGTTTTGAAGATCTTCACGTGGAGCCCAAAAGTAAAAACATTACACTTGGAGAAACGATTCCCTAGATATTTTGTATTCAAATTTTGGTTTTGAAATAGTAAATAGGAAAGAACTGCATCTTCCACCTTAGGTGTCATTTTCTCTCGCATCATTAGGTGTCATTTTCAAATTTTGGTTTAGAAATAATTTTGGTGTCATTTTGTTGTCGTCGACATCCATTGCCTCGGTGGGCGCGGGAGAGCGGTGTGACACGGTTGTGGGCTGGCGATGGTGTCTTACCTCCGTGCGGCGGATTTGATCAATCACCGAACATCATATCCTCAAACGCCGCATCAAGGGATTGGGCAGCAGGCGACACACGACAATTAGCATAGAAGTTGGCACGAAATACCCTCAACTCAGCAAACCACCATAATATAGTCGTATATCATTGTAACTACGCAGGACACATAAAATTGTAAAGAGACCGACAGGCAGAACCAAGGAACTCGAGAACAGCGGGACGCGGACGAACGAGAGCTCTCCATATCTAGAGTATAGGAACTGTAAGGATTATAACTCACGGAGAATCTAGCTTTTGACAAAATAATAAAGTGCAAAACTGTAGAAACAATTTGACTAATGAATTTATGGGATAGTTAGGCGTCCCTATGCATGCACCGGCATCTCACGCGACCAATTGACATCAAGGCTTTCAACCCTGATGAAGATGTACTGTATAGCTTCCTAACAAAGCAGCCGAGCTATTCTCCGCTGTCCAAGAGGCATGCACTTGCCGCGAGCATCTTGATCGCGTTGGCCTTAACCTTCAGGCACCTGCGTAGCTCGTCGATGGCCTTGTCGCACGCCTCCATCTTCTCAGCTGTCGTCACCCTCTCTTTGTTGCACGCATAAAACGCATCTTTCTCCTTCCGCTTGCACGCTATGGCTTGTACGCCTATGAGCGTCATCATCGGACCAAACTCGTCGCCCATGGCCGGTGACCGAGGAGCTAGGTAGCGAGGGTTCCGCTGAAGCCCTGGATCCCAAGCAAGATCGATGAGGAATAAGAAGGAGGCACGTAGATTGGGATATGTTTTTGTGCCTAGATTTTGCCCCACGCAGACGTATACATATTATGGACTGTAATTTGCAAAAAGTTCGTAGTACGTGTCCGATACGTCTGGCCCCCCTAATTTCCGTTTGGTTTGGTGCTGCGGCTTAATATACTCCTATATGGGCTCGAATTTGCCAAAAATTGCAAAAGAAAAATAGAGAGGACAATATCGTCAAAAGCAGTACACGGCTGCGCAGGCATCGATCAATCGGACAAAATTGTCCCTATATACGTGGAATCTCCAAATACTTTATAGTACGTGCAGATCATGGGTCCTTCTGGGGAATATTCTTTTTTTTTCAAAAAATGCACATGCAAGATTAATTGATTCTAGTGCAAGTCTAAAATAGTAGAGTCCAATTAGTCTTTGCGCCATCCAAAATTTAATTCAATTTCTTATGTCGAAGTCTAAAATATAACCTTGTGGTCCAAACTCAATCGTCCCAACCTTTCGGGAGAGTCTCGGCACAAACTCATTCGACGGTCTAGATATTTGAATCTAAAATGAAAACTTAGGCTTCACACGAGTCATGCATGATCTAGTTTTTTTTTGTAATTTATGCTTTTGTCCTAGCGGTTGTGTGCATCGTGCAGTGTATCGCCTTGATTCAAACTTTAGAGTTTAATAATCCATCCATCCCATTATATAAGATGTCATTACCATGAATATAGGAGTTTATCGGTTGTAAAAAATATTCATGGTATTACAACCAATAAAATCCTATGTTCGTGGTAATGACATCTTATATTATCGGACAAAGGGGTATTGTGTCCTTCAACAATATAAATAAATACTCACGCGAGAGTGAACAAATAAAGGCCGAGCTACACGCAACCATCTATTTTTAGTTGGGAATGAACTAAAATATAAACCAACCAATTTTGAAGTTTGGGCTTCTGGGAGAAGCTGGTTGGGAGAAGCTTCTCTGAGAAGCCGTCGGAGAAGCCGAAAAGAAGTCGCTCTTAAGATCTTGTACATCATATTTAGATAAATTATTCATGTTTGTGCGGAAGATTTAGGGAAAGGTACATATATGTTTTCACCTGGTAGGTACGTCGGTCGGTTATGACTAACAATCTCTACAATGGGGCTAAGGTGGTGTGGGTTCGCTACCCTGCATACTTGGTAGGACTGTAGGTGAACACGACAAAGAACCATGATACTGGTGGTTAGACATATGGTCAACCAAGTGTGGAGGTGAGCTTTATTAACGAGTAACAGTTTCATGACGGTGACTATCTATCGAGACCGCGGGTGGGCAAACTACGAATTTGACTGGACATGACTTAAAGCAACAGTGGAATTTCTTCAAGTTGTCAGACGGGCATTCAACGATAGCGAGAATGATGAGTTCAGGTAAGTCTTATATGTGATACCTAATATGTGAGTTGTTCACTTTCACATAGACCAAGGAGCTACCAGGATGATGATACATCGGTGTTGCCAGATATGGTGACTTTATGATCAAAGTGTGATGGCATTGAACGGATACTCCGGAAAGTTGGGAACACAAAAGAAGAGTGTGGAAGAACTTAATTTTTGTGGAAGTGTTAACTGTGATGAAATAAGGAAGAGAATACAGCTGCAGAGGAAGTCATGTGAAGTCAAGGAAGTAGCAGGGGAGCTCATGGTTAATGGTTAAAGTCCAGATACACAGATGTTCGTGCATGGTGGTTCAAGATGACAAAGGTCATATTCGCCAAGGTGGAGTTTATTGAAATATGTGTCGAATATGTGTACGTATTAGGCTACAGTTGGACTTGTAATTAATTATATGGGTAGGTTATATGTTGGAGTCGAACTCTGTAACCTGGGCCTAATATATAAAGGCACCAAGGGTAGCCAAACACGAGATCAGTTTTTCAGGAACAGTTCGACGCCCGTGGCAGGGGTGCCGGACCGGCGTGGCGTCTATAGATCTGGTGTGTCTGTATCACCGTGGCGGGCTTATCGTCGACGGTACTGTGATGAATACCCGGGGAGGAGCGCACGTAAGCATTACCCCCAGATGTAGGCGTTGATCGCTGAACTGCGTTACCAAATCTCGGTGTCGTGCTGTGATTGCTTGTCCTCAGTAGATTGACTATGCGCCTCCGACGATAACACCTTATCCATTTTGAATGGCAATCATTCAGTTCATTTTGCCTCTCAAGTTCTGTATCAGCAGGGCTAACAAATGGACTAAGTAGTCCGATGTTCAAAAAAATGAACTAAGCAGTCCGACTGACGAGAGTTAATCTCGGCAAATGTCTTAGATGAAGGACTTAGGATCGGGGGAAGAGGATGTCGGATGAACTTAAATGTAAAGATCAGACAAACAAGGAGAAACTTACAGTATTATTGAGACAAAAGCTAGGGTTATAAGCTAAAATCTCGATGATCTTCGGCCGGCCCCCTCCTGACCCCTTTTATAGATGGCCAGGTCTCGGGGTCCTGGTCGGGTTCGATACAAACTCATCAATTACGTCGGTTACGGAACAGTTTCCTTATTTGAATATAGAATACTTCGGCTCTTATCTTCGGTCATAATCTATATGAGCCTTGACCCGAATATATATCAGGGATACCAATGACATAGCATACCATGTCACCGACCATAGGACATACTATGTGGGAATGAACCGAAAGGATATGTCAACGCCGACGCGCCTCCTCACCCGCCCTCGTTTCCCCGGTAACAAGGCGTTGCCCGCTGATCTTCCCGAATGTTTTGCGTGCGTGCTCTCCGCCTGTATCTGAAGCCTGCTTATGTTTTTCTTCAGCGTCCGTCAACCACCTAGATAGGTAGAGTAATGGTATTTTGATGAATTTACGTCAGGGAACAGAATAATGGTTTTTTGAGGAATCTACTCCGTACGTCGGGGAACAGAGTAATGGTGGAGCTGCCGCTGTTGCATTCAAGCCGGTCTGTTCAGATTGCTTAGCGTCGGGAGCAAAACATTTAGAAGGCTATGTGAAAAGATCCCTCATTGACAAGGGTATAGTTAATAGAGCCCGTATGTTGAGTACCCCTGAGGCCCGTTAAGCTAGGCCCAATTGTAATGATAGTCGAATACGAGTCTTTACCGTATGTCGATATTGTAATCTGTATCGGACCCTACCCGATCCTCGAGACCTGGCCACCTATATATAGGGGCCAGGAGGGGACGGTGTAGGCCAGATTGAAAGCAAGCCAGGTAAAACACCCAAGTTTACTTTCGACGCATATCTATTTCGACTAACTTTACCTTCGAGTTCATCCGACGCCCTATCTCCCCGATCCTAAGTCCTTCATCTAGGACATTTGTCGAGTTAACCCCTTGTCAATTGGCGCCGACCGTGGGGAACGGGGCGTTGGAATTATGAATTCGACGGCTTTTTCGCTTTTAGCCAACAGCAATCCAGAACTCGACGGAAATCAAGAGATGGAGTTAACCATTGGAAGTCTGAGCATCACTATAGGGCCATCGGGTTCATCCCACCTCTCGGATTCGACGAAATCAGATCCGTCGGCAAACAAGCCCGAAACAGAGGAAACGTTGGAATCATCAGAAGACTCTTCCAGCGAGGTAAACTCGCCGGTCAGCTTCGGCAAAGCACCAATCGCAGAAGGCGACAAAATTCGGAAAAATTTCGACTCAGAAGAAAAAAGCGTGCCAGACGCACAACAAAGCAGAGGACTCCGCCGGGAGAAGCAGCGGCGTCTCCAAAGTGCATCAGTTATGCGTTATTATCACTGAAGCAGAAGAAGAAAACAACAGCGAAGTAAGTAAAAAGGTCGACAAGCAAGTCGACAAAATAAAAGAACACAACAAAAAGGAAAAGGAGAAAGTCCACGTTTCGGCTGGTGAATGGAGAATGATCAAATCAGCTATCAATCATGGTACAGAAGTACCCGAAGGATCGAGAAGAGAAGTTCTAATGGGCTATCAGTATGCATTATACCAACACAGGAAGAAACTAAGGGAGGAAAGAGACATGGTTTTTCAAGACAATAACAGTGTATCAAGGGAGGAGTACTGGGAAGACTATAATGAAGATTCAGAGTACAGCAGAGAAAGGCACGGAGACCCAAAGCACAATAGAAGGGTAATGGCGCGCAGCGAAGAAGAAAGGTACTCAAGGAGCCCTACCCCACAGTCAGAAGAGGAGGAAGACGACTTCATACAAGAAACGCCAGAAGCAGCATTGGTAGCAGCACAAGCGTATTTACTAACTACAAGGCCAGAACCTGGGGACCCGCGAGAAGATATGCACCAAGCCGCGAAACGAAGTCTTGGAATAGTGGAAAGCAAGATCAGGGAAAAAGGCCCAGAGGCAAAGTCGACAAGCTGCAAGGAAAAGGAGAAGTTCAGATACAACCTCGCAGATAACGAGTACAGCGAGTCATCAGAAGAGGAAAGGCGACAGAAGAGGAAAGAGGACGCAAGAAATATAATAGCGCAAACTCGAGTAAACAAATCACGCCATGCTTGGAGGAAAGAAAATTATGAAGACGACGATAAAGAGATGGGTGCGTTATGCTTTACCCGCAGGGTTCACAAAACGCGGGTACCCAAAGGATTCAAACTGCCACACAACCAACATAAGTATGATGGGTCACAAGAACCTACCCTATGGTTATCAGACTATCTGCAGGCAGTACAGATACTGGGGGGAACAAAGGCGACTGCAATGCAAAGTTTGCAGCTACACCTCACCGGCGCAGCACGGTCCTGGTTGAATACCCTACCCAACGAATCCATCGGAAGTTGGGGGGAACTCGAAAGTCAATTCGCACGAAATTTTCGTTGAACATATAAGCGCCCAGCATCACTGGAGGAAGTTAAGGCGTGCGAGCAGAAGAAAGGCGAAACTCTACGTTCTTATATACAACGATGGAGCATAATCAAAAACTCAGCAGAGGACGTCTCCGACGAACGAGCGATAGACGCCTTTACGGCCGGACTTCGTCGCTCAGGTCTCGTGGAAGAAATAGGAAGAACAAGACCTACGACAGTAGCCGAGTTAATGGAACAAGTCAACAAATTCGCTGATGGAGAAGACGCATACAATAACAAAAGAGGACGTTCACCAGAAGTCGACAGAATAAGCAGACAGAGGAGACGATACCGCAGCAGGGGTAACCAAGAAAGGCGAAGTCAGGTAGCCACGGGCTACGTAGTAGAAGAAGAGGAAGGATATGGCAGTAGGAGGTTTCAAGCAAAAGAAGTAGAAAAGTCGAGATACTCCGGTCCTTCGGCCGAGGATATGCTATACGGACCTTGTCGAATCCACTACGCATATCTCGACGGGAAAAGAGTCTCAAATCATCAGATGAAGGATTGTAGAACATTCCTAAGGCTGCAAAGCGCCATGGGCTCAAGCCAAGGAGGGAGGCAAGGAGAAAAACACAGAAGTCAGGGATATCAAATGCAAAGGCTAGCAAGGCACTTAGAGTCAAAAGTTTACATATCAGCCATGATTCAACCGGTGCCCAAGTCAAAGAAAGAGCGAAAGAGCATATCCAGGCAAGTAAACCTAGCAATATCATCACCACCAGCTACCACAGAGTACCTACGGTGGTCAGAACAACCAGTTAAGTTCAGTAGAGCAGACCACCCGAAGAAAGTTCCCAGGCCAGGCCACTCGCCTATGGTTTTAAAGGCGCAAATAGGAGGGTACGACATCGGAAGAGTGTTCATGGATGCAGGGAGTGGCATAAACTTAATATATGCTAGAACCCTAAAGGCAATGTGCATCTCGCCGTCGAGTCTGAAGCCAACAGATTGCTTCTTCCACGGAATAGTACCAGGAGCCGCAAACTACCCTTTGGGAAGAATAGAACTCGATGTCTGCTTTGGCAGTAGCGGCAACTACCGAAGAGAGAAGCTGGAATTCGAAGTTATGGATTGGCCGTCACAATATCATGCAATCCTGGGGCGCCCAGCATTTGCAAAATTCATGGCAGTACCACACTACGCGTATCTTACGTTAAAAATTCCAGGACCCAAAGGAACAATCACAGTACAAGGGAGCTTTGAAGTAGCCAACACATGCGACAGAGAATTCAACAGGATGGCGCAAACCTTCGGCATGACAGCAGAATACGAGAGGTTAAAAGGAGAAACGGATCATAATGTACTACCCGACGTTGGACGATCCCTGCCAGATCAGGCTTTCGACACAACTCAGGACTCGAAGAAAATCCAGGTCCACCCTACAGATGCAAACAAGACGACATCAATTGCGGTGAACTTGGATCCCGCATAGGAAAGCGCACTCGTCGAGTTCCTCCATGAGCGCTGGGAAATCTTCGCCTGGTGTCCATCAGACATGCCAGGGGTTCCCAGGGAACTCGTCGAGCACGCATTAAATGTAGATCCCAAGGCAAAGCCAGTCAAGCAGCCATTGCGACGATTTGATGAACCTAAAAGGAAGGCGATAGCATCAGAGTTGCACAGGCTAGAAAATGCCAGATTTATCAGAGAAATCAAAACTTCGAGTTGGGTGTCGAACCCAGTCATAGTACCCAAGAAGAACACAGACGTACAAAGAGTATGTGTCGACTACACATCTCTCAATAAGCATTGTCCAAAGGATCCCTTCCCTCTACCCCGCATCGATCAGATAATCGATTCAACAGCGGGATGCGCGAGGCTTTCATTTTTGGACGCATATTCTGGTTACAATCAGATCAAATTGAAGAAAGAAGACGAAGAAAAAATGGCCTTCATCACACCATATGGAGTGTTTTGCTACCAAGTGATGCCGTTCGGCCTAAAAAATGCAGGAGCAACTTATCAACGGATGATGCAAAATTGCCTCGGAAGCCAAATAGGGCGCAACATCCAAGTCTACATTGATGATGTAGTCATCACCACAAGAGAAGAGAAATCCTTAATCAGCGACTTGGCAGAAACCTTCGACAACCTGAGCAGGTACAAGCTTAAGCTCAACCCGACAAAGTGTTCCTTCGGCGTATCAGCGGGACAACTTTTGGAGTTCTTGGTATCAGCACGAGGAATAGAGGCAAACCCAGAGAAGATTCAAGCAATCTTAACAATGGGGAAACCCACGAAACTACACGACGTACAGAAACTCGCAGGTCGCGTCGCGGCTCTAAGTCGCTTCGTTGTTCGACTGGGGAAGAAGGCGCTTCCTTTTTATGCACTTATGAAGAAGTCAGACGATAAATTTGAATGGACAGAAGAAGCAGACGCAGCGTTTGCACAGTTGAAAAAAGTGCTTTCCACGCCACCAGTGCTGGTCGCACCAAAAGAAAAAGAACCACTACTATTGTACATCGCCACAACTCATCAGGTGGTGAGTACAGTATTGGTAGTCGAAAGAAGCGAAGAAGGAAAAGCCCATGGCGTCCAGAGGCCGGTATATTTCATCAGTGAAGTGTTATCTCCAACAAAACAGAGGTACCCGCACTATCAGAAGTTGGCATACAGTGTTTTCACAACCGCACGTAAACTGCGACAGTACTTTGCGGTGCACCCGATTATAGTGGTCAATGAGGCGTCACTGTCGAGTATATTAAACAATCCTTCAGCAACAGGACGTGTCTCTTTATGGGGAATCGAGTTGTCTCCCATGGACATCATGTATGAAAAAAGGAAGGCGATCAAGTCGCAAGTCTTGCCAGATTTTACGGCAGAGTGGCTGGAACTGCAAACCACGGGACCACCAGACTTATCCAGTGTTTGGACAATGTACTTTGACGGTTCTAAGAGAGTCCAAGGCGCAGGAGTAGTTTTGATATCGCCTCATGGCGACAAATTGAAGTATGTCTTAAGGATGAGCTTTCCACAGGCTTCGAATAATGAAGCAGAGTACGAGGCTTTGTTGCACGGAACGAAGATGGCTAAAGCATGTGGAGCAACTCGCCTCAAAATATTTGGAGATTCCTACCTTGTTGTCCAGCAAGTTATGAACAGATGTGACACAATCAATGACAACATGATGGCCTACAAGAATTTGTACCACTATCTAGAAGGAACGTTCGATGGATGTGAAGTCTCGCACATAAGCAGGAACAGTAATGAAGAAGCCGACAATTTAGCAAATATCGGGTCACAGTGTTTACCCGTGCCGTCCGGAGTATTTTGGGAGGAAATAGTGGAAAGATCAATAAAAAGTGAAAAAAGTTCGACTACTACAGCAGGCTCGGGGGCTACGTTGGAACCGGAGGAGGTCATGATGATAGAAGAAACATGGATGCAGCCATATCTTGCATACTTGATAAATAAAAAATTACCAGAAGATGCAGTGGAGGCCAAGAGGATAACTCAAAGATCGAAAGCGTTTGTCGTGTTGCAGGGGAAATTATACAAGAAGAGTATTACCGGCATTTTGCAGCGTTGTGTAACGCCCCAAGAAGGACTAACAATACTAAAAGATATACACGGCGGAGTATGCGGCCATCATGCTAGCAGCAGAGCAATAGCGGCAAAAGCTTTCCGAGCAGGATTCTATTGGCTAACAGCCATCGAAGACGCAAAAGATATAGTTCGAAAGTGCGAAGCATGTCAAAGATTTGCATCTAGACCGCATGCACCAGCAGCGGAGCTACAAACAATACCATTGTCTTGGCCCTTTGCGCAATGGGGCCTCGATATGGTGGGAAAGTTGCACAAATCCTGGCCAGGAGGGCATGTTTACATGCTAGTGGCAGTCGATAAATTTACCAAGTGGGTGAAAGCGGCCCCGGTAACAACTCAAGATTCTACAGCAGCAATCAGCTTCATCAAGTCAATAGTATTCTGTTTTGGTGTACCATATAGCATCATTACAGACAACGGGACAAATTTCACTTCAAAGGAATTCAAGAGTTACTGCGACGGACTAGGGATCAAGCTCAAATTCGCATCTGTGGCGCACTCGAAGACGAACGGGCAAGTCGAAAAAGCCAATGGCCTGATATGTAGTGGGATAAAAAAGAGGCTCTTAGCACCTCTCGAGAAAGCCAAGAGCGCTTGGGTAGAAGAATTGCCCTCCGTTCTTTGGAGCCTAAGAACTACGCCTAACGCAGCAACTCCAGAAACTCCTTTCTTCCTGGTACATGGCACAGAAGCCGTGCTTCCAGTCGAAGTTACACACGAGGCCCCAAGAGTGACGGCATACGACGAGATAACATCGACAGAAGCACTGCAGAACGATGTCGATGCACTGGATGAAGCAAGGGATAAAGCATTAGAAAGAGCCACGCAGTATCAACAGAGTCTACGAAACTACCACAGTAGTCGAGTTCGTCCACGATCCTTCGTGGTGGGAGACCTAGTTTTGCGACTCAGGCAAGACAGCCATGGCAAATTGGAGTCCCCTTGGGTGGGACCCTACATCGTCACAGAAGTAATTCCAGGAGGAGCATATCGACTACAAGACAAGAAGACAGGAAAAGACGAGAGTAATCCATGGAATGCGGAGCAGCTACGACATTTTTACGCGTAGACTAAATCTAGTGGTATCATTAAATTCGAGTTAACCTTCTGAACCCAGAACATGAGGCCATAGGTCGGGTTCTTTGGGTTAAACTCGACAAAATTGTACAAGTATTTCTACTTCTCCGCTCGGGGGCTTCAACCCTCGGGTCATACGAACGAAATTTCTATCGCGACATGGAGACCTTTTTCACTGTAAAGGTTGTGCAGACAACCCGATAATATTCAAACAACTTGGTTCACAAAAGAACCCGATATTATTCATACCAATTGGTTCGCAAAGAACCCGATATATCTCAAGCATACCTCAGAATAGTAACTTGTTTTCATGGTGCTAGTAAAACCATCAAAGTAGAGTACGAATATTCATTACAGATAAACACGGCGGCAAGGACATTGTCAAGCGAAATTACATAAAAAGAAAGATCCTAATGGAGGTGGACTTCAGCTTCGTACTTCTTCTGGCACTGGGTGCCGTCATAGATCTTCACGTCGAACTTCGATGTGCCGATGTGGAAGTCGAAGGCCATAAAGAAGCCTTGATGGATGTCGTGGTCTTCTGCAAATTGTGAACAGCCACCCCTCAAGTACTGCTCGCCATCGCCGTCATACCAAACCTCTACCTCGTATGGAGTCCCACTGCCAGACTGTTCACGGAGAACCGCTTCTCGCAGCTCCCGCCCATCCATGAACTTGGTGAAATTCAGCGGCAGGCGCTAAATTTCGCGGCACTGTGCCATAGCAATGCAGAAGAAAGAAAAGATTTGGGGAGGAGCAGCAGGAGCAGCGGAAGCAGCAGGAGGAGGGACGCTTGAACCTGGGGCAGCGCCAGTCACTTTGGGCTTATTTTTGCTCCCAGGTGGGCGACCGGGACGGCGCTTGGCTGGAACGGCCAGTGACGATCCTCCGGCGGCCGGAGTTGCATTGTTCTTGTTTTTGCTTCCACGAGGGCGACCTCGACCTCGGGGCGCCACTGGAGAGCCAAGGTTCAGACGGGAACCATCTGCATCAGCCATGTGGACAAAGGAAAAAGGAAAACCCTAGATGGAGGGAGAAGATGATGCGGCGGAGGAGGAATCTGATTAGGGTTTTTACCCTTGCTAGAGGGTGCTTTATTTATAAGCACGTATTATCGGGCCCCCGTGCTAAAACAAGGCCCGTAAACATATTTTACAATAGGAGTTAAATTCTGCACACAGCAGACGATAATACCAAAGAGACAAAACAAGAAGAGGAGACTGTGGTCGCATGATATGAAAACCTCGACTTGGACTCGGGGGCTTGCAAATAGTAGACGTTAACAGGAGGAGGAAGAACTGAACTTTGAGCCTATGCTTGGTTACAAGTATCCAAACATAGCCTCGGGGGCTACTCCCATCGGGAGCGCTGAGCGCGCACCCGATAGAGGATGAGATAATCAATGGTGCAGATGAAGAAAGATTGTCATACAAACTTCGACAGCATAGTCGACAAAATATAAAGAGATTACTCCCATCGGGAGCGAAGAAGTTAATTTAAAGTCTAAAATTCTTCGATTTTATCAGTCAAAAACTTGGCTGCGACATAAGATTCTCGAGTTGCGTTATCGCAACGAAACTCGAATGCCGTGATTTATCACGAAGGTAAGACCCCGGGATCCGTCCTGTGTGGCCTGGTATACGCACATGGATGCGCTCTGCTGGTATGTATCCGTGTCTACGACGCGAAGAAAATCCTGGTGGACGCACTGGGTACCCTAAGAATCACTGGGATTCATTCTTTGTAAGTCCTAAATGCGGCAAAAGAGTGGGTTTGACCGGTATCCCGAATTCAAGTCCAAGGGGATTGAATTTGAAGTAGGTGACAAGTATCTGTTCCGGCAGTTAACTGACCTCTTGATCCGTCAGAGTTGTCAAGCTTGTTCATCAAAACCCCTTGCGAAAGAATATCATGAAAATAAGTCGAAAGACTAAGTCGAAGATTTGAAGATAAGAAGAAGTCGAAGAAATGATCAAGTCGAAGATTTGAAGATTAGAGATTCAACCCGAATCTACAATTCTGGTAGAATCTCAGGGGCTACTGACAAGGGTATAGTTAATAGAGCCCGTATGTTGAGTACCCCTGAGGTCCGTTAAGCTAGGCCTAATTGTAATGATAGTCGAATACGAGTCTTTACCGTATGTCGATATTGTAATCTGTATCGGACCCTACCTGATCCTCGAGACCTGGCCACCTATATATAGGGGCCAGGAGGGGACGGTGTAGGCCAGATTGAAAGCAAGCCAGGTAAAACACCCAAGTTTACTTTCGACGCATACCTATTTCGACTAACTTTACCTTCGAGTTCATCCGACGCCCTATCTCCCCGATCCTAAGTCTTTCATCTAGGACATTTGTCGAGTTAACCCCTCGTCACTCATACTGAAGAATGGCGTCAGATTTGCTGTTTTTGAATTCCTCTTGCGAATTGGGATATGTGATGGTTTGATCGAGAATTTTGCTTCACCTGTGGTAGGGATTCAGCTCCTGCAGATAATTTGTCCTGCACGCAAACTGAGTTTGTGGTACCATGTCAAACATCGCATTGCCTGGGATCACGGTGGTATTTTGTTAGGAGTCTAGGAGATATGATAAAAAGAATGTTCTTAGTCAGCCACAGCCGCAGAGGCTGACACGCAATGCTCATACGGTTTCAGTCTCTCGATCCCAAAGCAAACCGTAATGACAGTTGACGAGCTTTCAGGTGATTAATTGATCATTATCAGTTCTGTTGTTCATAGGGCGTGGCGAACCACAACTTTGTAAAGAGGTGTCAAAATAGACAAGCACTAATTACATTTTTTTTATCCAACGGGTCTTTCCCAATCGATTTTCATTAGAGAAACCGCCACAGACTTACAACAGTTTAACACTGCACAAACAAAAGGAGAAAAAGTAGATGGGCAGGGCAGACACCCACAGCCACAATGTTCAGCTTGCATCCGAACGCCACACAGAGCAAGGAAAGCAAGCAACAAAAACGATCTAGGTTTTTAGGACACCAACATCAGCAAATGCATAACTTGCTTATTACGGGCCAAATTTTGCAAAAGGAAGGCACACAAGCTGGGAAGCTTCCCTCTGCTCTCAGCTGCAAATACATGTCTTTCACTCTGAATTTTCCACTTATGCCAATCTTCCATCTTACTCTATCAGGTTCAGGAGAACCTGTATGGGGAGATGCTGAAGAGAATGGTAGCAGTAATTTGCATACACACCAAAGTTGTCAGCTAAGCTTGAAGCTTGTTATTGTTCTTTGTATTTCGTTTGAAGATAGTCTCAGCCTAGTACACAATCAGCAGCAAGAAGCTGCATAGTTGAGATAGATAGGTCGCTAGCCTAGTTGCTCCCTGATGCCGCGGCAGCATGTGCAGGAGGGAGGGTGTAAGAGCACTGCTGCACGGTGACCTCGTCGACGGCGAGCTTGTCGGTCGGGAACGGGCACGCGCCGCCGTGCGCCCCCTGCAGCGGCGCGCACGGCGCCGGGGTGACGCCCGCCGACACGCCCTCCACGTCGGCGCAGTTCCACGACACCTTCCTGGCCTTGGTCATCTCCGCGGTGACGTTGGCCATGCAGATCCCCTTGAACGGCGCGCCCTGGATGCCCTCCATCCTCGCCGCTTCCTTCCACACCCCGGTCGCCACCACGTCCTGGTAGCTGATGTTCTCCACCACCGGCACCGCCGCCGGGTCGTACTTGTCGTCGGGGTGCGACTTGTAGTCCCCCGTCATCCAGAACACCCGCTTCATCCCGTCCAGCCTCATCCGGCGCGCGTACACGTCGCGCACGTACGCGCCGCGCCCCACCGCCGTCTTGATCCGCACCGCCGACTCCGTTCCCACCGCCGTGATGTCCTCGGCTCTCACGTCGCTGATCCCGCCGGACATCTCGCTGCCGAGCGCGATCACCGCGCTCGTCGGGGACACGCAGGTGAGCCGGCGGACCACGATGTGCTCGCTCGGCATCCCCACGGCGATCCCGTACTCGTCCCACCCGCTCTTGATGGCCACGCAGTCGTCGCCGGAGACGACGTAGCAGTCCTCGATCCGGACCTGCGAGCACGAGTCCGGGTTGATGCCGTCCGTGTTGGGCGACTTGGTCGGCGCCAGGATGGTCACGCCCTGGATCACGATGTTGCGGCTGTACACCGGGTGGATGTTCCACGCCGGCGAGTTGAGCAGCGTCACGTTGGAGATGAAGATGGTGTCTGAGTGCATCAGCTCGATCAGGTAACCACGCGTGTACTTGAGCTTGCCGGACTTGAACTTGGACCACCACGTGGCGCCCTGCCCATCGATGGTGCCGTTGTTGCCGGTGATCACGACGTCCGTCAGGTTCGAGCCGGCGATCAGGCTCGTGTACCGCCCGCCGGCGTGGTCCCTGCCCCTGCCGTAGGAAGGCAGGGGGTCGATCACCGGCCACTCGGTGATGTCCTGTCCAAAGAACACATCAACTGAACATTTTTAGCTTTTGCGTTGTTCAGCATCAGAATGCAGAACTGAAGAAATCCAAGAAAACAACCAGGGATTGGTGGCGAACTGAACGGACCTGGGAGGCTAGAATGACGGCGTCGCTGTGGAGGAAGAGCGTGAAGTGGCTGGTGAGGTTGAAGGGCGCCGTCAGCCACTTGCCCGCCGGCACGTACAGCATGCTGCCGCCGCCGCCCTCGCCGGAGTACTGTGAAAGGTGGTCTACCGCCTTCCGGAACGCCGCCGTGTTGGACGTGGTGCCGTCGCCCACGCCGCCGAAATCCGTCAGCGACGCCGTGTGCTCCCGGCAGGTCGGCGCCAGGTACGTGCTCTGGCCCCCGGCGGCGCCCGCTTCTGGCGGGACGTGGCGGCGCGCATCTGCCGTCGCCAAGGACGCAGCGACGAGGAGGAGGACGCATAGAATCTGTGGCAAGAAAACCAAAGCAGCCGGAGATCCATGGTGAGCGCGTTACTTGGCTGGTAAAAGAAATCGAGAGGAAGCTCGGAAATTCTGTGACTGTGCTGAAACCAGAGCATAATGCCAGCAAAATAAAATTAGATACGGCAACATGGTCCTGTTGCTGATGTGCTCTGTTGAGGGCAGAACATATGCCACCATTTTTGCTGCGCGATGAACCATGACGATGAAAATGAAACTGAAACAGAAATCGGGTATGTGAAGAGGGAAATGCACTGCACTGGTAACTGCACTGCTGCTACTGAAAAATTAGGAGAGAGTGTTCTTCTCTTCTTTCAGTTGACAACTGTTTTTAGCAGAACAAGATGGCAACGATTTCCATGGCGAAGAACAGAAAACTGAAACAGAGATCATGGGATGTGAAGCCGGAAATGCCTGCACTGGTAACTGCTAGTACTGAAAAAAGAAGTTCTTGAAGGACGGCCATAAAGGAGGAAGACTAGTAGTGCTACAGCCTACAAGAAACCGAAAAAGAAGGAGCAACAATTGAAGACGCCATGAATGGATGAACCGTGGAGAGTTCGGCAGATGCAGCAGTTAAGAGCAGAGGCGAGGTTGGTAACTTACACGGAGCGGTGGCAACTGCAACGCCATTGCTGCTGCTGCTTCCCTCCCGGGAGATGATCTTCCTGCCTCCGCTGTTTGCAGGTAAAGTGAGAAGAAGGGGGTGGAATGGATACTAGGCTAGTGGGATTCTCCCCGTTTATTTATAGGAGACCCATGTCTTTGTCTGTCTTAGAGCTGTGTTGAGGAGGCACAATCTTAGTGCACTCATTACACTTTACTGCAATTTTTACTACTAACAAATACAGTACTTTTCTCATCCCATTTACATATTGCGGACTTTAATTAGTTTCCTGCGTTATCGTTTCTCTGCAAGACTAACTTTTCGACAGCATCAGTTACCTGCGTCATTTAGCAACATAGTACGGGTGCTTCTGCTTTTCGCCGACCTAAACTTAGTTTCACATGCCTTTTACTGACTACACAAGGAGCCAAGGCAGTGCTGTGTTTATCAAGCTTGTCGTCGCCGTCGTCACGGACGAACGCATATGAATATGCACTTTGGCTTCAACATCACGGGTGGTGCGTACCGGAGCTGTGTGTGTTTGTATTATCGTGGGACCTTTCTGAGTGCTTCACGTTATGCGAGGAGAGGTCACGAGGAGCACAGCGATCCTGAACATTCCATAGAGGAGCACTGCAAACTGCAATGTTAATTGCTAGTACGATAGTACTGATCGGAGAAACTTGTGAGAATTCATGTCCGAATTTCTCTGAAGCACAAGTTCAGGCTAATCACTCCACATCCTATCCAAACGGCTCAAGATAATCTAACTGCGCTTGGTGCATGCATGAATGCCAGTAGTGGACATGGTCTCTCTCTTTTCAGAAGGCCGGCCACCGGCACCGACCCACCGCTTGCGCTTGCCCCACTCGTCCACTACTCCATCTTCTTCTACAGCACACTAGTGGCAACGCAATTATCAGGTGCTTAATAACACAACACATACTAATTTCATTTAATTGTTTAACTCCTTTGCTAAAGTGCACATCATAGTATTCAAATTTATTTAATTGTTTAACATATGAAAAAAAGAAGATCACTTCTATTTTCTAGACTAGAAAGAACTGCATACGGTACCACAGTATTCAAAGTGCACCATATTCAGCTGGCCGCCACACAGTTCAAAGTGCACAATTCAGCAAATAAAAAGTATAACACCACAAACGGAAAACAAAATACAGAACAAGGACAACAAAACACACTTATATGTCCATCTGCTCCATACATTTTTTTTTAACAATGCACATTTTCAAAATAAACAGAAACAGAAAATCAAACTAAATTCACGATTAGCGAAACATGTCCTACTTGTAATTTCTTAATCAACTTAACATTCCCTGTATCTCAGAGTCAGACAGGCATGCATCTCCAGCTCGATTCCACGTACACATTTTCGATACACTTTTCATGCATGCTCAGGATAACGGTGGTGCCAAGTTTGGGGAGACCCCATATTGGCCACCATACGAAAAGCAGAAAGAGCAACTAGCACCAGTGACCATCACATACATACACACACTCAAAACATTCAAGTCTGACATTGCAAAGACAATAATACTATATATTGGCCGCTAGAGGTGGCGACCAGCCAAACCAAACTGTGACCTGCACTAAGTACAATCAAATCTCTCTGGTGAAAACACACTGGAGCGATGCAAACTGTGCCACACACCGGCCTCTAGCAAAAAGGAAATCGAATAACAATTCATTACAGTACCACTGCAATTGATGCCAAACACACATCCGCAAAGACAGTAAAATGACTCCTGTATCCTTATCCTATACCTATTTTCAGGTTTAACGGGTAACTACGTACCAGGAAGAGAAAAAGATGCACCTTTGGTAGCATGTATGTGACCAGTATATTCAGAATTCTCTTCTGTAAATGTTGAGACTGTTGTTGGCGGCACTGAGCATTATGTTAATGGAAGAAGCCTCTGCTTCTTGGATAGGAGACCAATCCTCGGATGAGCGATGTTCGAACGGTGATACAGCCCGGGTTGCTACAAGACCATGGTGGTAAGTATCTGAATCTCTCTGACGGGATGTCCCTTCACAGTACAATGCTTCAAAATCTCCCAACCGTTCCCACGACGAGAACGAGAATGGCCCAGCCATGCCGCAATCTGTCAATCTCCACTGGGGAATATGAGCTTGAGAGGTGCATGTCAGCAGTGATCGATTTCCACATGGATAAGCACCTCCTGCTCCTTGTGCACCTGGAGTTAGTTGTAGATCCACAAAGTCGTCCTGATGGCCCTCGTTACTAGCATGGTCGTTCCAAATCAGTTGTCGGGGTTCATCGCAGTCTTCACCTATGAGAACGTGCAGAGCAACTGCTTCGGCTATGGCGGCCCCTTCGTCATCCAGCCTCTGCTGCTCTTCTTGTTTCTGCCGCCTCTTCTTCTCCAGTTCAGAAATTATGGCGGCCGAGTTTGCAAGCGCTTTCTCCAACCGGCGCTTTTTCTTCTCAGCCTGCCTCTGCCTATCCGACTCTTCTTTGGCATGTTTCTTCCTCGCTTTCTTCGACATTTGGCCTGTTTGGTTGCTTCCAGGTCTGTCCATCACGACTGTGCTCTCTTTTCACTATACCCGTTCTTGTACTAATCCAAATTGAGCAAAACTACGATAAAGAGTGAATGCCTTCTACTCCCCTGTAAAGAGCATATATCCCAAGGCAACACCAACTTCTTTAAGTTGAAGAGCCACTTTAGCTGGCACGACCGAGTACCTAAATCCACTCAGGAGTCAGGAACTCAATCGTCTGTAGATAAACTCATCACGAATTTTCTGCCTCCTTGACCCATTTTCACAGTGCCAAAACGTATATGAACTCACAGACAACCAACTCATAAGGATCTTCTCCTGCAACAAGAAACTTCAGGTGAGAAGAAACTAAGATTCAATGCACACAAGATAGATACACCAACAAAGCAAAACAGAATAAAAGGAACGTGAGGGAAATCAAGTTAAAAGAATAATTATGAAAAATGTATGGTCATTGAAAGCATCCTTTAGTTCAATAGGAGATGGAACATAATTATACAGAGTATATTTTGCGGTTTTAGTTTCATTCAGTGAAAATGTAAGACACAGTTACGAAGACAATCAGATCTGTTAGTACACGGCCAAACTAACTTAGTGGAAAAAAGTGAACACCACTGAATAGGATGGCATTTCTGTGTAGTGGACAGCCAAATCAAGTTTTTTTTTTACTACAACAGTTAACTTGTCCAAAGTGGGAAATTAGCGCCGAGCTTATCACGCAAAACACCCAATACGTGCACAAGTGGCCACCTAAATTAACAGTAACATATATTAGGATGCAGGATATGCGGACAAAAGTTTCAAAATGGTGGAAGTCATCCAATTTGCTTATTTTTATGCAGTGAATCTGGCATCCCAAACAAAAGGGAAACCTCCATACATCTGCAGACCGATTTGTCGTCCAAACACTACCATGATCTTTCCACATCTGTTTAATTGCCTACGAAGCACTAACACATACATATCATCATTCCTTAATAACATCATCGCATTAATCCAATTCCTCGTGGTTCATGGTCAGAAGCTCAAGTTCATATCCCAATTGGCACTAGGACGATAATAATAATTATTCGTGGCAGTGTAAAAGGAAATCAAATTGTCACTAGATTACGCATCTAGATAAGTTCATCAAATCTGCCACATACGTAAAGAGCATCAGCGGCCAGAACGCGCAAGGACCTTTCCACCCTACGACGAATCCGGCGAGCAGATCGGGAATCTCGAACAGACATCGCACATCTCACAAAAATTTCCTCACGAACGCGATGAAAAGTCCTTTATACAACGAAACAACCCATCGATCTGTACCGACGGAGCCCTGAATCAAAGCCCCATGTAACGCGAGGCGGCTGGAGAGATTACCTTCCTCCTGGAGCCGGCGACGGCGCGGGTGGGCTTCCGAAACGCCGCCTGACGGGAGACCGCCGGCGTGTAGCGGATCCGCGGAGGTGGGCAATTCCGGCGAGGGCTGGACGGATTTCGGGGAAATCGAGGAGGATCTGGCGGCGTGCGACAGTGGGTGTACGGAGGAGCTGCAGGAGATGAGGCGAATTGGGAAATTTCTGGGGGCACGTGCGTGGCGCGTGAGGGTTGCACTGTCCAATACTCCACGTCTCAAAGCCAAGCCATGCTCTTTTTTCTTCTCCAAGCAAAATTCATTTGCTTCTTGTTTGCTACTCCAAAATCTTTTTCCGGTTACAAATAAGGTGCACACCTGAGCGTACACCACCAAGCAACATTTTTTTCAAAAATTCCACCGATCTATTAATAATCATCAACAGAAGCTTAAAAGTACTAAAAATTACAAATAGATCATTGGACCCAGGGACAGATCTAGCCTAATGCAAGGGTATGCAACACATACCCAATAATTTTTGCAGAGTTTTTTTGATATATAAGTCTATATATACATATACAATAAGTATGGTAGTCTTTTTAAATGTAAAACTCAGGGAAATTCGAATTCAACCCCTCTCCCGTGGGTTGTGATCGCTACCTATTCCTATGGGCCAAGAATATAACTTTGGAGTATGTATTGACGTCAGACTATAGAAATTTTAATGCAATGCTAGCTGAGAGCAGCCAGTAGAGGTAATTTCTTCCGACAAGTAACTGAGCAATTAACGAAGCAAGTATCAAAGTGCCAGCATTTTTTGCCCCGGAATGTTTATCGTAGAGGTAAGTTACGGCTTATTTTCCTTCCTCTTGCAATGTTACTAATTTATAAAGACACCACTACAAAGAAAAAAATTATAAGTATACCATATTATTTTGTTCTTCTAAAAAAAATTGACTCGCATACCCAAAACGAAAATCCTAGCTCCGCCACTGATTGGACCACCTAGCGACGACTACAAATACTAGCACGAGCCAAAGGCGCGTCGCCATCCGCACCCCTCCATCACCGGAGCCGGGCAAAGCTTGTCGTAGTATAGCTTGTTGTAGCGTGGAGTCATGTGTCCGACGGATCTCCTAGTATTTGGTCAGTCTCTTCCGATCTACGGTTCTCATCATCGGTGATGGTTGCTACTCGGGTGCGCTGGTTCTTTGGGGCCTTAGCACGACAACTTTCCATCTGTCTACCACCAAGCAACATTTACGTGTCATCTAATTGGATTCACTCTATCAAGTGAATTTCAGACATGATCCCTCCGTCTCATCATCCAGTGAGCTCACACATACGTCGCCCAATATGGATCCAACGGTTCTTGTCATTTGTGAGCTCGAGGTGATGATCAGATGGGGATACATGACAACAAGGCCCCATTCCTATCTCCTCCTCCCATAAGTAGGATTCAGGCCACTCCTTGTTGGCTTCTTCGTTGGGATTGAGTTGTACTCATCTTACCAAATAGGCATGATTTTTTCCCATCAGGTCAACAAGTGGAGCTGGCGACGAGTTCACATAGTACAAGGGTTGTTGGATCAAGATCTGACGTACCGCTTCTGAATAGAACAAAGTTCATGTTTGTCCCGACGTCCTCTAATCACATGTTGTTAAAAAAACCATATGAATGCTATCACTAAGATTAGGATCTCATAAATATGGAGGCACAACTCCACTACTGAATATCCCAATTTTGAAAAGAAAACTTTTGCGCAAGTTGCTTAGGTTTTCGTCTAAATTTTATACTTAGTGTGACCACTCTTTATTAAGCCACACCCTTATCCCACAACACATGATGGAGTTTCATGAAAGATCTAGGTGATTATCCATTATTTTTTATGGTTATCGTCAAGTTTCACCTAAAATTTCATTCGCAAAAACATTCGTTCTATGTGCACAAAAACTAGGCAACTTATGCAACTTGGCATAATAGTGGTAAAATCTGCCAGGTACTGTTATTTTACAGCTATTGCACAAATATTTGAAATATAGTGTTAGGAAAATAAAGTTGTTTTTTTAGAAGAGGAAAATAAGTTGGTGTGGTAGATTGATCATCACCTTCATCACAAGCTCCCGCAGTTGTAATTTCAAAAATGCAGGTTGTTTTTTCTTAATGTCAAAAAGAAAAAAATTCACACATTTGTAGATTTTAATGCAAAACCTATTGCAGTTGTTAAGTGTCATAAGTAACTGCATATACATTATTTTTAACAAAGACAACTGTTGATAAATTTAATAGAATTTTTTTACTTCTTTTTGTCTTATAAATATATGAAAAAGAAGGAGGAAAGAGAAATTTTATCTTGGGAGCTTGTAATATTGTGCAAAAGAGGTTCAAATACATGTTGGTGTGTGGATTCATACTCAACCGCTTATAAACCTCTTGCAGTTGCAAGCCTTAGAAGAAGAAAAGTTCTAGCAGCTGCATGAAGCCATAAGTAACTGCAAAAAGATTACATGTTGTTGTGAGATTCGTGTAAGTTTGAGAAAAAATAAAAAGGAGAAGAGGGGGAAGAAGGAAAGGTACACACACCAAATGTGCAGAGACCCAGACCCAGACAGTGACCGACAGGTGGGGCCGCCTAGATGACCCTGCAGTTGCAGCGATCCGCGGCCGTCTCCGGCAAGGAGCCGGAGATGGGGCACTCGCAGGAGGTGGTGGCGCACGTGTACGACGTCACCTGCAGCGGCCCCGACGGGGCCGGCGGCGGCGGCGCCACCGTCCTCCACATCAACCGCATCTTCAAGGACGGCATCGGCCTCGGCGGCATCTTCCATACCGCCATCCAGGTCTTTTCCATTCCCCCACGGCCGCATCTTCCTCGTATGTTTGTTTCTCCTCCCTGTTGTCTGCGGTGCCAAGAGGATTGGATCTTCAAGCGAATGGATTAATTCTAGAGAGAGAAAAACAACGGTCAATTTCGGTACTGAACGGTGATATTATGGAATGGAATTGGAAATGTCTTGAGGGAGTCCGCTTGTGACAATTTTACTTGAGAATTAACGCCTTAAACAAGTGCAATATGCACATGCTCCAGTGGCAACTTTTGAGATTTTCTGTTCAGCTAGTTGGGTTGAATGCAGGGCTATGGTAGAAGATCTGAAGATGCAATGCAAAGAGAATGCACCAATATGCACAAAACTGAAATATTATTTCCTGCAATTTTTGTTGAAAAAAAAATACTGATGAACTTGCTGATCTTCTGTGAAATCTTCTGATTCAGAACACCGAATAAAATTATGTATAGTAATATGGTACGGTATGACCATATGAGCGATAAGATGTGTGTGTTCAAGTGTAGGTTAATGCTTAATGCATATTTCAATCTTGACTCTTGAGCAATTTGGGCTCTTTAATGAGATGGGTGCCTAGTTACTGATTCGTTCCGTGTGTCGCTAACAGGTCTATGGAGACGAGGAATGGTCATTTGGTTACTGTGAACATGGCAGCGGGGTTTTCAGCTGCCCACCGTGCAAAAACCCCATGTACACGTTCCGCGAGTCCATCGTGCTGGGGAAGACGAGCTGCTCTATGTTGGCGGTAAATCAAATCGTGCGGGAACTCAGCTGGGAGTGGCCTGGAGGGTCCTATGAGATCCTCTCGAGAAACTGCAACCACTTCTGCAACGAGTTCTGCGATAAGCTTGACGTGCCAAAACTTCCAGGTTCTTTGAACTGTTTGATAATTTGTTATCAGATAAAGTGCGCACTTGCTCCTTTTGATGATGTGCTGAAAGCTAAATGTCCTTCAGAAAAATCAACCGAACTCTCTAGTCAAAGAATCCTAATACTGTGATGGTGTAACTAGATTCCAACTATTTACATATTTAGGTTGGATCAATCGCTTTGCTAATGCTGGAGATGCGGCTCTAGAGGCTGCTGAAACTACAGCAGGAAAGGTATGTAAACCTTCTGGGATATCCTGCTAGTTTTATGTGTCCTCTAGGATTTTCCGACTACTTCTACTATCATAAGAAAAAGTTTCATGTTTCTCCTTGTAACTCGTATATATCAGCTAGATTTTTCAGAACCTCGCGGTTGGACAACTCAGTAGCAAGTAAATAAATTGTGTGAGCCAAATCAGTCTTTTTGGATAAATCACTGAAGATGGTCATTTGAATGTTGAAACCAGAAAGATTGTGAAATGATGTACAAGAATCGTCAAATAAATATTCATGATACTTGTAGAAATTCTAAAAGGAACTTTTGGAATTTTTGTTCTCTTCCACTCTGGTTAAGAAAGCTATTCTTTCAGAAAAAAGCTGCAGGCCTAGCAACGTTAACATTATCTCTTAACTGTGATTGATTGAATAAAATTTGGATTGTTATCGTTCTATGTGTTCAGGCGCACACTTTACTCGTATGCCAATCTTTTTTTATCAGATCAAGCAAGCAAAAAAGGAGATTTTTACTGTATGCAAAGCTGCCTCCACATATCTGACTGGTGCACCATCAAGTACACCATCAGACATTGAGGATACGGCTGGCTCAACAAGCAGTTCTCTTTTCGAGGGAACATGGATCGGAAGCCTTATTGGCATTAGCATGAAGCCATCAAGGAGTCTTATGAACGAGGCATCGTCAAGTTCAGATGATACATCTGATGACGAGAGTGAACCTGATGGTAAACAACAGTCTAGTGATCAAAATGAAGACCAAAAGGATGCAACAGAAGAGCAAACCACACCGTGATACTTGATGTCTACACCATGATGTGCATAAAGAGGGACAACTTCTCCAAACTGATAAAAGGAACTACACAGCGAGCTGTTTACAACAACAAATCCTAACATTACACAGTCGGTGACATTAACTTGTAACCAAGAACTGCAAGTTACGACGTAGTCCTGAGGAGTGCTGAAGCGACAGAGTGCATCATGATGTGCGCTATCCTCAGCTTTATTTGCCCACGGCGTGGCAGCGGTCGAACTCCGCTTCGCCTCTCACCCTTGTAAACTCTGACAAGATCACCAGCACTAACTCTCTCGGCCATGTTGGTGAAGGAGATATCAGTGAGCTTGCTTGCTTGCACATATGCTTAATGTCTCCTCCCTTCCATGGTGTATTTATAAGGCATCAAGAAGTTTTATCTGGACTCGAGACATGACAGCTAAATTCTAGCTCCTTTGTCGTATGAATGGAAGGCGCCATTGTATCTGAATCATGTTCATTTCATTGTAACCCTGCAGTGTCTGTTGGTATGAGAAGCTTCTGTTGATTCTGTTTTGTCTCAGACATGATTTGGGCTGTTTGTCTCTGTGTTTATCTGCAAATCTTTGACTCTTGAACAGACATTGTCCGCACCTGCTAGACCAAATGATTTGCCATTTTAGACACCTGTGATGTCCCGTACATGTATCTGCAATTGTGCATAGCAAAGAATGGTTTGCCAACCTGTTATGTTCCCAGATCATGAGTATTTTTCTGTGTCTGAAGAAGCGTCTGTGATTGTATGCTTGTTAATAGGTGGCAATCAGAAGGTTCCTCCTAGCATCTGTCTCATGCTTGTTGCTAATCATTTGCATTAGCCTGTCTGATGTAGTTGCTGCTGTGTAGTGGTTGGCCTGCCTTGACTGCTTTTGGTTCAACACCTGTGCTCCTGCGCACCTTTGAAGGCATTTCAGTCAACTTTTTTCTTAATTAATTAATTTTAAAAATACATGGTGATGGATGTCTCATGCGATGATTGATAAAAAGCACTGCATTTTTTTCTTGACATGGCACTTTTCTGCTAATCATTTTCCATTCAATGAATCAAGATAGCTGAACCTGAGTCTGGCTGACGGCGTCCGGTTTAAGGATAGAACGGCAGTCTGTACCGTTTGGAGACAAGGAAAAGGCCAGGAAGAGATGCAGGCCAGAGTATACAAAGGACACTACGGCCGGCTGCGTCTTGCATAATTGGATTACAAATAAGGTTACTATTTCCTGTCACATCAACATTTTCAGGACCATCAATTTGTAGAATGTAGTACAGTGGCACATTATTTCCTCAAGTTTTTTTCTTAAATGTGAAGAACACATATAGAGATAAACACTGTGGTAGTATATAATGTGTGTTTAGTAAAATCCATTAATATTTGTTGAGTTACATGTAGAGTTACTATCTTGGTGTTTTTGTTTCTACTACGATAGTACGATAATCTGATCCACATCAAGTCACCATCCAGTTTCCAAGGTCACTTCGGCACCTCATTCTCTCATCACGGGAACACTTGGCCAAGCGGTGTTAGTTGCCGCGCCCCAACAAAACAAGATTTGGCACGCGCGGCATGGCGCTGTCCGTCTCCCTGCTCCTCTCCTCCCCCTCGCCGTCGTGCCGTTGCCTCCTTCACCGCCCGGCCAGTCTCAGGCCGCTAGCTCCTCGGTTACCTCGGTGGCCGCAGCCGCAGCCGCTCCGCCACCTCTCGCGTGACGGCAACGGTGAGTGCTCGCCTCGGCTCCGCCATGTCCGGACCCCCGCCGTCGTGTCCATCATCGCCGCCGGAGACCAGTGGGGCAACTGGGCCTTCCTCCTCTCCGCCGCCGCCTTCGGCACCTGGTAACCAACACAACCAACCGAGACCTCAGCTCAGCTCAGCTCGAATGCTCGATTCGCCGCCGTGGAGTAGGAAGCGATTGATGGGTTTGATTAGTTCATCAGGGCGGAGGAGAGGACTGCGTGGGGTGCGGCGCTGAGCGGGGCCCTGGTGAGCATCCTGGTGGGACTTGCGGCGTCGTCGTCGGGGCTGGTGACCCCCGGCGCGCCGGCGCACGGCGTCGTCATGGAGTACCTTCTCCCAGTCGCCGTCCCGCTCCTGCTCCTCGGCGCCGACCTCCGCCGCGTCGTTCGCACCACCGGCGACCTCCTCAAGGCCTTCCTCATCGGATCAGGTAACCGGAAAACTGTTTTTTTTTAACCTCTTCTAACTGACAGAGACAGTGAAAGAAATTCATGGTCAACTATGGTTACTGTATAGTATTTGGGATATGATCATGTCTAATGGTTCGTTTTATTGGATCTAGTTGCCACTATAATTGGCACAACGGTGGCCTATCTGTTGTTCCCGATGAGGTCGCTCGGCCAAGATAGCTGGAAGATCGCAGCTGCTCTCATGGGGAGCTACATCGGTGGAGGTAATTAACTGACCAGCTAAATAAAATCATTCATGAGTTGTGATGAACACTACGATCTGATGGAGCTCGTTTATGTTTCATGGCGGCAGCGGTGAATTTCGTGGCGATCTCGGAGGCTCTAGGCACGTCGCCGTCGGTGGTGGCCGCCGGCGTGGCCGCGGACAACCTCATCTCCGCGCTCTACTTCACGATCCTCTTCTCCCTCGCGTCCAAGATACCACCAGAGCCCAAAATCTCGTCTCAGGACGACGGCAGCGATCCCCGTGGCGGGATGTCCGTGCTGCACGGCGGCGCGGCGCTGGCGCTTTCGTTCGTCATCTGCAAGGCCGGCACTTCTCTCGCTGCCTTGCTTGGCATCGCCCAGGGCGGCACGCTGCCGTGCGTGACGGCGCTGGTGGTGCTCCTGGCGACGGCGTTCCCGGGCGTGCTGGGCGCGCTGGCGCCGAGCGGCGAGACGATGGCGTTGATCCTGATGCAGGTGTTCTTCACGGTGGTCGGCGCGAACGGCAGCGTGGTGGACGCCGTGACAAAGGCGCCCACCGTGTTCGCGTTTGCGGCGGTGCAGGTGGCCGTGCACCTCGCCGTGGTGCTCGGCGTGGGGAAGGCCGTGGGGTTGGAGAGGAAGTCGTTGCTCATCGCCTCCAACGCAAACGTCGGCGGGCCAACCACCGCGGCAGCCATGGCGACGGCAAAAGGGTGGAGCTCGCTCATCGTGCCGGGAATACTTGTTGGGATATTTGGGATCTCTACGGCCACGTTCCTTGGCATCGGCTTCGGCATGTTCGTGCTCCGGAGAATTTCCGGATTTTAGTTAGTCCCTCTGTTTGTTTCCGGTGAGTCATATTTGTTACACTCTGATTACTCGGTCTAGAAAGATGTTTATTACCTGCGAGACAAAATTTTAGTTAGTGCTCTGTTTTTTTTTCAGTGAGACAAAATTTGTTACTGCGTGGACAAAATTTGTTACATTCCTTGCAAAAGCTTTTGCTTCCTTTTCGAAAATGATGTTGAGAGAATGGCCACCACTTAGCTAGCTAGATTAAACATGAAGAACGTACTTGGGTTCATTTTCAACCTCGAGATAAAAATGAGGATAAATTGCCACTGGCGATGGGAGGGAAAGATTAAGATTCTTGCCTCTATGGATGTTGTTCTCCCTGTCTGCTCCGAGTATTCCATGTGCAACCATGATCACGCTGTAGAAAAGGTCTCATAGATCATGTCTGAATTTCATATCTGTTGTGTTTTAAAATAAATTATTTTTATATAAAACGACATTTTTTCCTTTCATATGTACAAATAGGTTTTATACACATGAAAAATAATTTTAATAGACATGAACATTAACTCTATGATATATGAAAATTAATTTTATATAACATGAAAAATATTTTTATTCTCAGTAACTTGAGTGTTTCTTAATAAACATGTGGAAGAATTGTAGTATATGAGAATTTTTTTGTGGAAGTCAAGGACAATTTAAAACTAATATGTTTCTATATGAATTATATGAACATTTAATTAGTTATTTTTCTTATTATTATTTTCCCCTCATTTTTACAGAACAATCATCATCATGTTTCTTGAGATATAAGAACTTTTTTGTTCAACATCTCTAGACGTGAAACATTTTTTATTGTGTTATATAAGAAAATAGTTCTTTCATATCAAATATTTTCTCCACACATGTAAAACAAACAGTGCATGGAAGTTTTAGATATTGTTTCAACAAATAAAATGTTTAGTTCTCCCTCTATCTCAAATTAGTTGTATCAACCTTTTCTAAATACATAGGTATCTAGACACTATTAACATGCCTATATACATGTGTTTCTAGACAAAAAGTTAAGACAAAAAAATAGCACGGAAGAGTAGTTTTTAAAAAAAAGGCACCATCCACAAAATGGGTTCATGAACTTTATGTGCATCAAATAAACTATCCATGTGTGTTAATCTATTGTTGATAATGTCAAATAGCTTACTGAGGTGAACTATAAAATAAATAGTCCACACACCATAAATATACTCCATCCGGCCAAAAAGGATTGTCATATGATTCAATACAACTTAGTATAAAGTTGTACTAGCTCACCGATAAAAATTTCAGATGGAAGGGAGTAATAATTAATCACAAGGAGGGACCGAGTCCGAAATGATGATATTTTAGATAGAGTAGGGTGGCACCGGTTGTAGAGAAGCTTGTTTTAGCATCGTTTAAAATGATTTGGGTATATTCAGCGCAGGTCTCCAAACGCTCCAATACACAACAGACAGCTAAAGCGTGTCGGTAATGTCAAGAGAGGTTGGGGTAGACCAAACTTAACATGTGAGGAGTCCGTAAATAAAGATCTAAAGAACAGAAGTATCACCGAAGAACTAGCCACAGACATGGCTGTGTGAAAGCTTGCTATCCATGTGCTAGAACCATAAGTTGATTGCGAGATTTTATGAGTTTCACTAGTGGCGAATCTAGGATGAAAATGCATGGAAGGCTCAATGTACGAAGACCATAGTTTTATAAGGCAATTTTAATTCGTTGTGTTGGACCAGCTAACAAATATGATCCAGTTTACAAAGAAATTTTGAAATTAAGCCTTGCACGTGATATAATGCTTAAGTTGTTATCTGATTCAACTTTGGCTTATTTTAACAATTATTTGCGTCCCTCCCTTTGGATGTTTGCATTGAGGGCAGATATTAGACATTGGCATTTGATTAGTCCCGAATACCACGATTCTAGGCGTTTGGCTGGTCGATGTATTCTGACGAGGTATTCGGTCTCAATATTGCGCTAGCGATTCGGTAGGTAAAATCCCGCGGGACCTAAGTTGACCTCTTTTGCTAGACATCGCGAGACATTCAGAATTGCCGCAGTGGCGTAACGTTTCGGCAGGCCGCAGGCTCCTCCCTCGCTCGACCTAAATAAATCATGGCGGCGCAAATGAACCACCCAGCCCCGCCCGGCGGCCATCCCGTGAGCCCTCTCATCTCTCTCTTCTGTCTGCAGAAACAACCCCTGACTCCACCGAGCAGGAGGACAGACAGGGCACGTCTCAATCCCGATATCGACGCATATCCGTCACCACGGTCAATGTTCATGACGTTGGTGAGCTGCCCGCCGGGAAGGCCGTGGCAGTGGGCAAAAAAAACCTGCGTACTGATCTAGTTTCCAATATTCCGATTATGGTCAGCTCGGCTGCACCGTCTTGTAATCACTTGCACATGATTTGGTTTCCAATATTCCGATTATGGTCGTGCTCTGAACATGTTTGTGTAGTTTGAAGTTTGAGCAGTTTGTCTATTTGCGGTGTTGTGCCATAGCGAATATGTCTGTGTAGTTTGAGGCTCGGATTGAAAGGTAAAAAAAACCTGCGTACTGATATGCCTATTGCAAACATGAAACTTTGGTTGTGTGGTTTTCACTTGGACCATCCAATATCAAGTGTGGTTTCACTTTAACCATCCAAACAACACTTGGCATTTAACCTCAATATCACATCTAGGTTCCGAATATCTGAACATCCAAACAGAAATATTTGCATTCAGTCTCAATATCAATATCTTGAGATATAGACATTCAAGCCAATGCAATGCCAAGCCTCCTAATACAAACATCCAAACGAACGAACAGTTATTTGCGTCCCTAACTAACAAAATATTGAATTTTTATTATAGCCCATGGTTGAGGCATTGGAATTTGATAAAGGTCGATCTTTTTTAAAAAAAATCGAAAAAAGTGAGAGAAGGCAAAAGTAGAAAACAAAGGATGACAATTGGTCGCAGTTACCCTGTGACAAAAAGGATATGGCCCTTTTTCGTGCATCTACCAGAATTACCCTTGGGGATGGCAACAAGGCTCTATTCTGGCAAGACAATTGGTCTGGCAAAGGAAGACTGCGCGACATCGCACCACACCTTTACGAAGTGGCCTCCCGCAAGAAGCGACCTGTTGCCAAGGAACTTCAAAACGAGAACTGGATCACGGCGGTTTCACGTTTGAACTCGGTGGATCAACTGCGGGACTTCCTCCTAGTTGCCTCCATTACTGCTGACGTCAACCTTGACCCCTTGCAGCCTGACTCAATCTCCTGGATCTGGACAACTGATGGCTCCTACTCCGCGAAATCGGCCTACAAGGCACAATTCATCGGCTCCTTCTCTAGGTTCACGACGACAAAGATATGGAAGGCCTACGCGGAGCCAAAGTGCACTATGTTTTCTTGGCTTGTCCTCCATGGGAAGATTCTGACGGCCGATAGGCTTGCAACTAGGGGATGGCCTCATGACCCCATCTGCCAGCTCTGTCTCCGCGCCCCAGAGACTGCTTGCCACTTATGCAAGGATTGCCCCTTCACTTCCATGGTCTGGAGCATTGTTCATGGCTGGTCCGCCGATGACTGTCCTCAGGCCCTTTCTCCCGGAACACACACAACCGTCAATGACTGGTGGGATGCTATGCTTGTCGGTGCTGACAAGAAGACCAAACGCTCACGCAGTGGAAGGCTGCTATATGTCATTTGGAACGTCTGGAAGGAGCGAAACAGAAGAATTTTTTAGGGAGTGCGTATGACGTACTTGGAGGTGGCCCACATCGCACATGAAGATATTAGACAGCGCGCTTTGGCTTTCGGTGTTGCCACGCCTGTAGTGGCACCAAACGACTGAGTAGAGCATTTCGACGGTAGGAGGGTTTTCTCGGATTGTTCCCCCCATAAAACTAAAAACATGGTCCCTCCACTTGTACAGTGTTTTCCCTACTTCTTAATGATAAGGCAGCACTCGTTCGCGCTAAAAAAAAAGAAAACAAAGGATGATATACGAAGCAAATAATCAACAATGGGCCAGTCCATTACGGGAGGCTGCACGGCTGGGCCAGCATCCATTACCGCCTCCCGACCGGCACCACAGATCAAACAAAAATAAACCCTTCTCCAGGGTCCTCTCTGCAAATTTTCTCGGTGCTTCCTCTGTCGTCTCCTCCGTCGCTCGCTCTCGCCCCCAAATCCGAAGGAGAAAGCGGAGAGGCGGACCAGCCAAGCCTACCGCGAGCAGGTCGGCTAGGGTTTCGATTCCTCCCGCGGCGTAGAGAGAGATGACGACGGCGGCGCGGCCGACGTGGGCGCCGGCCAAGGGAGGGAACGAGCAGGGCGGGACGCGCATCTTCGGGCCCTCCGGGAAGTACTCCTCCCGCGACCTCGCCGCCCACACCTCCCTCAAGCCCAGGTAATACCAGTCATCGATCGATCCCCATCTGCCAACTCCAGCTGGTTCCGGGATCTCGCACGTAGCCGATCGAATTCGGGGCAGGGAAAGGGATAGGGTTAGGGTTCGTCCCAGTGGGGAACTTGGTTACCACCGGTTTCAGATCTTTGTGGCTGGACATGCTCGTCGAGCTGTATACGGTAGAAATTGAACCGACAGACGCCCACCACTAGCTCTTACCTCGTTGCAGGCTGGGGCTGGTATACCGCGTAAGGTGTAGTGGCTTTGCTTTATCCCTTTAGGACCTGAACGAATTGGCCGGTAGAACCCACTTTGCTCAACCATCAGTCTGCAAATGCACTTACTCCTCTAGTACTTGCTGCTATTTGGTTCACGGTTGATAGGATTTGGTCGATTGCTGTAGTACTATAGTCAAGCACCTGACCTAAGTAAGTTGGGTTATGCGTGGAAACCTGGGAAAAGTTGAACAGCATGTAGTGTAGCCATTTGTTATGTTGATATTCCACAACTACAAAACAACTGTTTTACATGTTTAGAGCTGTAATAGCTACTATATACCAAGTGCGAATGCTTTACAGAATTTTCTGAAAGTAAATTCGTTAACAAATAGTTCATCATGGTTCATATGTCCCTCATCTGTTTTTTTAGTTGACTACGATCAAATTACATGACATGATTGTTTATTTATTAACCTTTGACAACCCTGAATGAATTTGGCTAGCAGTTTGAATAATTCCCTGAGATATCTTCTCAGTATGTACTGACCTTCGCGCTCTTATGTGCAGAAAAGAGGGACAGCAAACTCAAGAGGAGGTGCAGAAGAGGAATCTCAGGGATGAACTTGAGGAGCGTGAACGCAAGCACTTCTCATCCAAGGATAAGTCCTATGTTGGTAATACCTCTGGGTCGATATGTGCTTTCTCTATCGTCTGTCCATATTGTGCTTGCAATAAATTCTCTTCTGTGACGTTTTTCTTTTGCTGTTGCCAATCTGTGAAAAAGTGATTAGTTCAACCTCTTTTTTTCTTGCAGACGAGAGGGACCGGCGAAAAAGTTCTGGCCTGCTCATAGAAGGTAGGTGACACTAATGCTATAGCAAAGTCTGTTTAGTGCTTATTTATGTTCAAGACAGCATGATGATTTTCTTACTCTGTTCTTCTGGTAATCACAGGTTCAAAACGGGATGAGGATAAGATAGTTCCACGGGAAATCGATGCAGATGACTCTGACGTGGAGCCCAGAAGTGATGATGAAAGGTTTGTTTAGTTCTTGCCCAGTAGTTTATAAATCATGCCTGTTCAAAATGCTGCTCAGATTATTCTTGCTGTTACATGTACGGGGTTTGTCTATATGTTTTCTAACTGCACTAATAAATTATATTATTGATTGTGGCTGAAACAGTTCTTACTGTCCTGTCTTTTATGAACTTTTGTATTGGGTGAAACTTGTTCACGTAATGCCTAGTGCGCTTAGTTCATTGTAGTTCTTTGTTCAGTTGATTATCTCAATTAATTCTATCACCTTCTCATCAAATTGTAATTTCTATTCAGCGATGACGATGATGACGATGATGACACCGAGGCTCTAATGGCAGAGCTTGAAAGGATTAAAAAAGAAAGAGCCGAAGACAAGCTTAGAAAAGTTTGTTTTTCTCTCTCTATTATCATTTTGAGGTGTTCTGTTTCTTTATGTTTGGAGAATTAATGTGAACTGCATGCCTGTTTGTTGTTTTAGGATCGTCAGCAAGCAGAAGAAGAGGCCAAGATGAAGGAGGCTGAGCTGATGCGAGGAAACCCACTGATCAATATGAATAACTCTGGGTCCTTCAACGTGAAGAGAAGGTTAATACACTGATCCCTGTCGTATGATCGTATCATATTAGATGCTTCTTATATGTTGTGGTGCCCTTTTATAATTAAAAGAATGCTGCCATGCTTTATGCCAAGCTTAATCTGTTCTTATGTGTGTTCATTGCAGGTGGGATGATGATGTTGTATTCAAGAACCAGGCTCGTGGAGAGACTAAGACACCAAAACGGTTCATCAACGACACCATCAGAAGTGATTTCCACCGGAAGTTTCTGCATAGGTACATGAAATGATTCTGCTGTATGCTCTATGTTGCCTGGACTTGTATGTCATGACCTCCTGGAAAGAGCTTGGGATGTTTCCATATTTCAAAGATTGGTTTGTATAACTACTGTAACGTTTGCCTTATCTGAATGGTTATATCTCTGCCCTGAGTAAAGAATCCCACTGCTTGTGTATAACTGATGCTCTGTCATGACCTTTCTCTTTATTGGTATTTATGACTCGAATTCTTTCAGGTGCTCTCTAGCCACATTGACCTAGATTTAAGTATGTTTATGGTGTATTCTCAGTTAGTGTGGCTGTGTAGGAGTGTCTTCGCAAATATTTGTGTTTTAGCTGAATTCATTGAGCGCTTGAAACACCAATTTGCTTGTCAGCCTTGTAATTTTCTTTCAATTGAACTGTAACCAAAGTTTCTCCCATATTTGCAGTTGCGTTTGATTGATTTGATGATTTCTAATCATTAGACTAGAAAGGAGAGGTAGTGAGTTTAACTGAGCAAAGTGACAGGTTACCCTTTGGCTCTACCTTGTGGCATTGGTGTAACTGGGCTGCTTGGAGATTGATACCCTCGCTCCCACTGTTAGTCGGCCATGTTGTTTGGGGCTGCTTGGGAGGTGCCAAGGAAAATTTATCCCCTCTTTGTTTAGTTGGTTAGTCAACTCTCTGTGCACCTATTGTATTTGTCCTTACATGTTTAGAGATTTTGATAGAAGATGCATTTGCTGCATTTTTTGTTTGTTTTGTTGATTGATGTTCTGATAATGTCGCTTGTGATCAAACGTAGTTCTTTTTCTTCTGGTATGTTCTGCTTCTGATTCACTATTTGTTTGCAAATCAAAGCACTGTATATTTGTGCCCTTCTCATGGAAAAACGATTTTGAGAGCCTGCAATGAAAATTCTTCTGTATTTCTTTGTGGTTCTTGCTGTTTGATTCATATCTGATTTGTGTTCAGTTTAGTGAGAGTTTAGCCGAGCAAAGTGGCAGGTTACCCTTTGCCTAAGTTTCTCATGGCATTGGTGTCGTTGTACTGCTCGGAGATCTATCACTCCTGGTTCTCACACTGTTCGCTAGCCACTATCCATGGGGCTGGTGTGTGAGGCTAGGTGAACATATTCTTGTTGGTTTAATTGGTCAGTTGAGCTCCTGCGTACTAGCACTTTTCGTACTCTTCAGTGATTGAGAATTGTTTTAGTCAGCCATGTCTAACTGGTTGAGTTGCACCTGCTGATTCATTGTATTTTTCTTGTTGATGTTCAGGTAGTGGATGTTTGTTATTGTTATCTACTGGAGCTGCTGTTCCTAACCTTCTTTTCTTTCGTTTTTGGTTTGTTCAACGTGTGGTTAGTTGGTTGATTACGGATTAGACTAGATGAAAAATAGTGTCAGCTTATGCGAGCAAAATGGCAGGTTACTCTTTGCCACCTTTTCTCATGGCATTGGAGTCGTTGTGCTGCTCGTAAATCCATCACTCTTGGCTCTCTGCTGTCCATGCTTACTTTTCCAGGGGCTGGTCAAAAGCCCGGGGTAAACATTCTTTGTTTTCTCCAAGATCAGTGGATTCGGTTGATTCTTGTGGGCCATAGGCCTAGATAGATGATTTTCCGTGCTGCTTAATCTCTTGTTTTGGTCGGTTGATGCTCAGACATGTTCAATTAGATTATGAAAATTGTGGCTTGCTTTAGGCTAAGGGATACTCCAGTTTAGCTATATATACTATGTCTATTTAGAACCAGAGGTAACCTCGGTTCGCTCGTTTTCCTAGTTGATTGATTTTGGCAATGCGCAGATGTTTTCCCTCAGTCTAAGATTGCTTGAATTTATTCTGGGAGTCCAACGTGATGTATATATTTAGAGTAGGCACCAGTTCTTTGTGAGCAATCCATAGATCGAAAGGGATGTTGCTACTCCCTCCGACCCAAATATGTGTAGATACATCCGTATTTGCGAAAGGTAATATGGATCGGAGGGAGTACTATATGCCGCATACAGTGTATGGGTAGGCTTCCCAGCCCCAGAAGAGTCTGTGTTGTCCAGGATGAAATTAAAGAGGAATTATATGATGCTGATACTCTCGCTACCTCCAAGGGCAGAAAAGCAAGATTTTGCTGTGTGTAACTCTTGTGGCCAGTAGCTGTGGCCAGTAGCGGCTGGTTGTTTCTGTACTACTCCAACGCATTGCTTGTTTTTAATGTTTGGATGCAAAAAATCAGATCATGCTGAGAGCAGATAATGTTACTGTTAATAATCGAGTAAAAACACAAATCCCACGGGAAGCATGCTATTCCCAATGTTTTCGACAATATGTGTATATACGAAAACGTCCTCGCTGATGACCCCTTCTCCTGCGAGGACGTGGACAGTAAGGGTACACAACGAGATGCTCGACAACGGAGTGGCAGGAGCCTGCATACAGCTGCTTCATTAACGACATTGCACTCTTCGAAGGAAAGCTCTACATTCTCACCACGGAAGTGGAGCACGATCAACAGGAGCTCCATATGCTGGACCTCGAGAAAGAGCAGAGAAGAGAGAACCATACGCGGCGTCCGAAGAGTGGGCGATGACTACGGGGGGAGTCATGGTATAATCCTTACTTGACTGACAATTACGTGCAGCGGCACTATCTCGTTGTGTCCGGCGATCGGCTGTTGACGGTTGAACCTAGGATCAATCAGCCGCCAATGTTCCCGAGAGGTTCGGGGATTGAGACGGTTGGACTCGCCGCTTCGAGGTCTTTGAAGCGGCTGACCTGAGCAGTGGGCGTGGACGTGCCTCCTGAAGAACCCTGAACTAAACTCAGGGTGCCAACCTAGGATATGATTAGCCGTGTCTTCATCCGGCCATGCCTCATCCTCCTATCCACGGCCCAAAGGATGTATTTGGCCGCCAGCCACATAAAATCATCTTGCATTTTAGTGTTGCTCCTGATTTCCAAATGCCTTGATGGTTGTTTGAAACAGAGCATTGTAAGTTGATTTTGCAGTGTACAACCCTGTAACCCTGTAGATAGGGGCCAGGAGAACGTGTCACTCTGGTTTGGGTCCTGGATTAATCCTTCGATTGCAAGCCACAATCTAATACTCTGAGCAATGGCCTCGGCGTTCAGGGTGCCAACAATATTCCTAATCCATTGGTGACCAGTCAGGGCGTCATAGACTATCCTGCTGTTCTGTCGGTTGATACTCACAGATTTCAGCAGTGAGAGTGCAATGTCAGTGACAGCCAAGCCATTAATCCATCAGTCATTCCAAAATTTAACTGACCTGCATCTCCCACCTGTATCTTTACAAGGGTATAAAACAACTCTGCCAACGCACCCTCAAAGCTAAGTTTTTGACACCTAATCCACCATAGATAGTAGGCTGTCATTATTTTGTTCCAAGCAACAAGACACTGCCCCTCATTCACCTTATCATTGCCAGCCCCCCAAAAAAGCTCTAACACATTTATCCACCTTATCCAGAAACCACACATGAACCTCTGCAGTTAAATATCGGTGAATAAGTCTAGCAGAGATGACTGATTTTTTAAGTGTTAATCTGCCTGGTTTTCCTCGTTGCCAACCAGGAACAAAGGTAATGATCCTGTCTAGAAGAGGCTGTCACTCTTCTTTAGTTAGAGAGGTTTCAGTGCTAATTGTAGCCCAAGATTCTTGAGTGGAAAATTTGCCAAATTGCATTGCAGCACCTGATGCACCAGGGTTCCATCCTCCCGATTTCTTCTGATAAGCGTGGCTGCAGATTTCCTGTAATTAATTCACCATGAGGCCAGAGGCATCACCAAAATCAGCAAACAGGTGCGACCTGTAAGGGGGGACAGCAGCTCCATTTGATTGGCTTTGAGATATCAGAGCAGTTTTAGCACCTCCATGGCGGTCTCAAGCCCCTTGCATGACAGATTTTGGGCCCTGGCACTCCATTAACTTGGATCTTACACTGATAATAATTATGTCCTTCATTAAGTGAAATTTTGAAAAACAAGACAACGTGTCTAACACTAAATATACAAATACTCATTTTCAAAGTACTTACAGTAGTACTCCCTCCGTTCGGAAATATAAGATGTTTTAGTTTTGTGAAGTTAATGTATCTAGACACATCTTTTAGTGTATAGGTTCGTTTGAATCTATACACCAAAAGATATCTAGATACATTTGCTTCACAAAGTTAAAACATCTTATATTTCTAAACAGAGGGAGTAATAGTTAGTAGTAGTGGTAGTATCGTCGTGGTTCTAGTTATCCCATTTCGACTACAATAGCTTAAACAAAACCAGTGTCTGTACGTGCAAGCCACTAATGGATTGATCGATCGATCGGTTGTAGTCAACTCCGCGTCACGATCATGCAGCACTGCTCAGCTACAAACACGGGACCGCCTGATCGGTCGCCGTTATCTGTCCGGCCGCCATGCAGTCGCGCCGGCGCCATGCCGCTGCCATCCTCTCCGTCATGGCGCTCGTCTTCTTCGTCTGCATCCCGGCCGGCCTGATCGCCTCCATGCGTCAGCGCTGGCTGCCTCTCGGCCTTCGCGCCGTCCGTGGTGGTACAGCCACTCCCATCTCCGGCCACCAGGCCCAGCACCACCACTCGTCAATGCCGGATGCCGTGCTGCTTCCGGAGTGGCAGGTCCTCGTCCTGCTCAGACCACCCACCAACGCCACCAGTGCGCCGTCCCCCGGGAACGCTACGTGCGTGTTCCGCGGCGGTGTGTCGTCCCCGGCGCGCTCTCTGGGGTCGCTGCCGGCGTCCGGACGGCACGCTTACACCTGCATCATTCCCGAGCCAGTGAGGAGCCACCACCACAACAACGATGCGCCGCCGCCGCCGCCGCTTGTGGTCTTCTTCGCCGCCTCGACGGTCATCACCGCCGGCGATGGCGCCCCGGGCCGCTCGCCGGGCGGGATGCTGAACTGGAGCGACCGCATCGTGTACGAGTCCGTCGCGATCGACGGCGGCGACGTGGTGGTCTTCGCCAAGGGCATCAACACAAGGAAAAAAGTCAACCGCGGGGCTCAAGATATCCGGTGCCTGTACTACCATGGCGACGCAGGTAACATTGTCACCTCGCTCCCGGCCACCACGTCGGCGCAGCAGGTCTTCCGGTGCCCGCCTCCGCCAGCGACGGCTCCTGTCGAGCTCCGCGTCACGCTTGTGGTAGCCGGCGAGGAGCCCATCCCCTCACTGGCCACGTATGATCCGCCACGTCATCATGCCTCGTCGGTGGAGGTGACCGGAGCGACGGCGCCGGGGAAGAAGAAGCTGATCTGCGCCTGCACCATGGTCCGTGACATGGCCAAGTTCCTGCGCGAGTGGGTGGTCTACCACGCTGCGGTGGGCGTGGACCGGTTCTACGTCTACGACAACGGGAGCGAGGATGACCTGGCAGACCAGGTGGGCCGGCTCACCACGGCCGGGTTTGACATCTCCACCAAGACCTGGCCTTGGCCCAAGACTCAAGAGGCTGCATTGTCCCACGGTGCCGTGGTTCATCAAGATTCGTGCGAGTGGATGGTGTTCATCGATGTCGACGAGTTCATCTTCTCCCCACATTGGGGTCGCTCTGAGAAACCGACCAAATCCATGCTCCGGTCAGTAGTAGTATCGGTTAAACAAGATGTTGGGCAAGTGTCTCTATGGTGCGTCGATTTCGGCCCCTCGGGACGAACAACGCACCCGAAGGAGGGGGTCACCCAAGGCTACACGTGTCGGAGGAAGACCATGGAGCGGCGCAAGTCATTTGTTCGACTCGAGGCGGTGGACGAATCGCTGGTTAACTCCATCCATGCTTTCATGCTTAAACCTAGGTTCCAAGCCGAGTGGAACACTCGAGTTCGGGTGAACCACTACAAATACCAAGCATGGGAAGAGTTCAAGGTGAAATTCCACCGCCGGGCGCCGACGTTCACAGCAGATTGGACCGACAAGGTGGCACTCGGGTCCAATGACCGGACCCCTGGTCTAGGATTTGAAGCGGTCGAACCGACCGGCTGGCCACACAAATTTTGCGAGCTGAATGACACTCTGCTCCGGGATGTGACCCGGAGATGGTTCGGTGTTGGGTTTGGAAACAATTTGAATCCTCAGCAAATAATCGGTACAAATCCCGGCTCATAGTTATAAAAAAAATGATTGATCAGACCCAGTACATATTTTCAATGTTAGAGAATTATTCTTTAGGGGATTTGGCAATCTCAATACCAAAAATTACTATGAGTTGTCCAAGATACTTAACCCCGAATATTCCTTTGCTCATATCACCTTCATCCAGTTATCTCCACATTATCATCTCTCGTGATAAAAAACCATCCACATAGCCCGTGAGAATGGTGATATGACTCTTTGAATGTTTATTGAACACAATCTGAACCCGTTACATTTCTGCATTTGCTCGCCGAAATCTTTCAAATCATGCCCTTAATGACTGCATAGGACCATATAAAGATTTTTTCATTCTGTGCAACTTCCCCCGGTGCAAATGTCTCATCGTAGTCAATCTCATATGTTTGACTGTGACCCCTTTCCACCGATATTACCTTGTATCTTTTCCCTTGTGGGGTTTGGTTCATGGTATAAACCATTTGCAAGTGACCGGACATTTCCCTGCTTTTTTTTTTTGGAACCTGGAGAGGCCCCAAAGGGCCTGGACACCTTCATTAATATTTCAGCGGAACAGGAACAATTACAGCAAGGATCTCATGAAATCTACTAATTTTAGAAAAGTCCCTACTTTTTACAACAAAGACCCAACAACAAAACTGAAACATGCAATCGGGTCCTCTGTCTCCGCCGCTGATGCAGGAGAATGGAGAGCGGCCTCATGCCGTCTCAATCTCCGGAGAGGGCCTCCACCTGGAGGTTGATGAAGCGCCGGTAATCAGATCCAGCGAGTAGCAAGGCCATCCTGGGGCCAGATGAGTCGGCCGACATGCTTCGGTCGCCGATAATGGTGCTCTATATTTGGTGTCTCTTCTCCTTCGCCGCCGTCTTCCACTCCGAAGCAAAAGACACAGCCTCCATTCCTCAACTCCACCATGGAGAGAAGAAGGGAAGAACGGGACCTTGCCCCAGATCGAAATTCGCCAGTGATTTTTGACCTTCATCCACCGCAACAGGAAGGCGGCCCCGCCGTCGAACTCCGAACTCCCGCCACGAGTCAGAGGAGGCAGAGGCATAGAAGGATTTCTGCGGAAGAAGATCAGTAGATGAACCTTATTTAAGGAGCTGTGCCACCCCTCTGAAGCCGCCGCTCTTGTCTCCCTCCATGGGAGCGCCGCCGCGCAGAGAAGAGTTGCACAGAGAAGGGTCTGGTTCAGGAGACCCTGCTCCATACTCCGAGGGCGCGCCTTATTTAGAGAGATGCATGGCTTCTTCGTCCTCGCCTGCGCCGCCGCCTGCCACCGGCGAGGCACAACAAGAAGGAGGAGCGCCATGGCGCAGCAGATCTGGCCGCCAAGATCCGCCGTCCTACTCCCAAAAGCCACATGGGCATTCTATAGGGAAATACTATACCTACAACTACTGCCGGCACCATTCCTTCGCTGCCTCTGCACGGCCTCGCCGGCGAGAGGAGCTCCGGTCCGGCCCGGAGTTCTCGAGAAGAAGACCAGAGGCGGGGGGGTTTCGAGAGAGACCCGGGCATAGGTTTCCTTCGGTAGCTTGGGGTCCTTTCCTCAATGCAAATTTAGTTAATCATTATGACACGGGCAGTTGATCCTCAATAATTGTGCACAGTTGCTGGAATATGTCGTTGGTGATGCCGCCCCCCCTTTGAAATCGAGCCTCGTATATTGGTCGAGGCTGCTGTTGTTCATATTGCAATTGCCTCCTTGTATATGCCTTTACTATTCCTCCAACTCTTATCTTCTCGTATGCACTCAAATTATAGTCCTCATTTGACTTCCTCCCATCTCTTTTTTACTCACAAGTACATGGAACTGAATCGACCACAACTCTCCCTAGTTAACTCAAAAAAATCAACATTAAGCCTGAACAGCACAAAATTAAGCTACATACATCAAATCTAACTAAAGTTCAGAGCTAATTCTGAAGAGAAATACGTCTCTTTATCGAATCAAAAGCACAATGAATGAATCGTGCTACGCTAGAACAAAAAACAAACCAAACCAAAAAGCAACCAGTGTCTCCTCCAAATCGCTGCCCTATACACACCCCAGCAGCTCAACCTAACTCAGGTTTCATTCACCCACCAAAGAAGGAGAAGAAGAAGCCGCCCTTTTTCTTGGGCCGCTCCTGCTCCTCGACCATGACCGCCGTCATCGCGTCACGCTCCACCAGCCGCCATGTCGCCCGCTCCAGGGCGAGGCCTGCCGGTGTCGGTGGGTCTGTCAGCACCAGAGGAACGCCCCGGTTCGTGCTGCGGATCACCTCTGAGTCCTCTGGAACCACACCCAGCAGAGGAAGTCCCAACATCTCCTGCACGTCGAGCGCAGACATCATGTCCTCCCCCCTGACCAGGTCAGGCCGCACTCTGTTCACGATAATCTTGATGTCCTTGATGCCGTCGCACTCCAGCAGCCCTGCGACGCGGTCGGCGTCACGGAGAGCCGTGATGTCGGGTGTGGTCACAAGCACCGCCTCTTCTGCTGGGGCAATGGCAGTGACGAACCCGGCATCAACACCTACAAAAGGAAAAACCAAGTTCAGCAATGTGAAGGTGCATGAAACAGGATTGAATCGTATACAGAGGCTGGCAATCAAAATTCTTCTAGAACTGTTACTGGCGATGGTGCAAACTATACAGAAACATTTTGCAGAAGTTCACAGTTGCATTGGAGGTATACATGATAGCATTATGCAGTCAGGTAGATGTCTGTATCTGACAAATTCAAGCATCGAAACTGGACTGCTTGAAAACAGCAGTCAGAAATGCAACTCGAGTAGTTTGATCTAAGAGTAACTCAATAATTGGCTTTAATTTCTGAGAAATCCTAATACAGAAATCCAGATATCGTATCATAAGTGTGCACTAGCATCATGAGAGCAATCACAGATTCAGAATACATCCTGGCTCTGAATCCTTATAATCTAGGGCAACCAATATGGATGAAAGCGAACATCAAAATCCTCCCAATCAATGGCTGCATTCCTCGTGCAAATTAAGCGGCGAATCGCAGTACCAAACATCACAATAAGTGGGTCAAATTGAACAAATCTGATTATCTTATCATAAGTGTGCGCTAGTATCATCAGAACAGCTCTGAAACCTTTACAATCTAGGGAGGGACAAGCAAGAACAGCATCAGCATCCCAATGACTGGTTGCATTCATCAAGCAAATTAAGCAGAGCAACACTGGCAAACAGCATACTAGGCAGTTGTTGCAAATCTATGATTTAGTATAGCAAGTGGAGGGCCGCACTGTCCATTTCATACAGTTAACCAATACTAGAGTGTAGGTTTTATGGTAGAATCATAAGAGTAATCGATAGAACTACATCGCAGTATAGGTATCACGGCAGAATCATACGAATAATCAATCGAGCTACACTATTAGTTTGAGATTGAGTAATTGCAATATGAATTTGTTGAGGCAAACGCGAAGTTACACGAAGTGAGGGGAGGAGGGAGGACTGACCCGCGGGACAGTCGATGAGGATGAAGGCGGGCGGGGTGGCGGAGCGGCGGAGGGCGTCGGCGACCCAGGTGAGGGTCTTGGAGCCGAAGGCGAGGGGCAACTTGGAGCGTGGCTTGGAGAGGCAGAGCAGGTGGAGGCCCTGGAGGGAACGGTGGCGGATGAGGGCCTGGTCGAGGCGGCAGTCCCCGGCGAGCACGTCGGCGGCGGTGAGGTGGACGCGGTTCTCGAGCCCCAGCAGCAGGTCGAGGTTGCGGAGGCCCGCGTCGGCGTCGATCGCCACCACGGGGAAGTTGAGCCGCGCGAGGGAGGCGGCGAGGTTGGCCGTGGTAGTGGTCTTCCCCACCCCGCCCTTGCCCGAGGTCACCACCACCACCCGCGGGGTCGGGCCCGACAGCTCCGGTGCCGTGCGCCCGCCGTTGTGGCGCGCGGAGGCCGCCGGCTGCGCGGGGGGCCTCGGCGGCAGGAGGAGCCGCGGCGAGAAGGCCATCGATGCGCCTAGGTCTAGGGTTTCGGGAAGATCTCTCAGGAGCTGCTGGCGGCCGCGACCATGGCTGGCACCACACTACACTACACTACAGTGCCACTAGCGATCTCACTCCACAGATTTTCAGACTTCAAGAAACTGTCTATTTGCCGTCACAAAACAAGAAAAACAACACTTTTTTCTTTGTTCAGCTATAAAGTATTTGCTCAAGATGATTTTACATTGTTAGGAGTTCAATTACACTTGACCGCAGGTGACAGAATTTGATCCCAGTTGATGTGAATGGTTAGTACAAGCAAGCATTTTATCAAAACCAGGTAAAAACACCATCAGGTTCAGCTTTAGGAACTGGGGCGAACCAAATGCAAATAGTATGTTAATCTGGTATTATTTTTTAGCAGGATGGTATTTCTCTTCTAAAGGGCGCTAGCCTACCCGGCTCCTCAGGCTATCAGCGCATTCCGCGTGTTCGAGGTCCGTCCGATGGGTGAAACAGTGAAAAATTCCTGCCCGCTTTTCACCTTGTCCGTTCGATGCGGTCATTACATTACTCACTTCTTGTTTCTCAATATGGTTCGCTGACAGCTGGGACCGGATGTGTGCGGGGCCGATGTTTCAGACAGAAGCGGACTTAATTCCCAGGTCCGCGTCGCGCAGGTCAAAGTGAAACCTAGATCTCGATTTGGTCAAAAATATATAAACGGCCTCCTTCTCGTCTCCTCTCGCCCGCACCCACGACCTCATCTCCTCCCTCTCCAACGCAACCGCGGCGGCCGGCGGCAAGAGGAACTGCGGGAATATGTCCTGGAGAGAGTGGCGTTGCAGAGGTTGCGCGACAAGCGGATGGAGGCGTCGGAGGCATCCCAAGTGGTCGTTGATTGGGCCGCCGCCACTGCTCATCTCCATCGATTAAGGTCGACACAGGTAACCAACCCGCTAGGGTTCCTGGCCTGGAGCCTCACTCGTCTGCCACTTCCCCATCTCATCCCGTGACGCCTCTCCTGCTCCCTCATTCGTCCGCCTTCATCCCCAGCTGCCTTTCCCCCATCTCATCCGAGCCGCCTGTCCTGCTTCGCGAGCACCATCTCGAGAGCGGCGTTCAAGATCGATTAACAGAGGCATAAGGGAGCGCCCGATTTACGAAGGCAGCTGGACGCAGCGGCGGCAAGGAGCGCGGACTGGCGCCGGCGGAAACTCGACACGGCAGCGACGGTGGCAGGGAGCGCGCGCCCAGCCATGGCGGCGTCTGGACGCGGAGCAGCAGTAGGGAGGGCGTCCCCAAGCGAAGGCGGCTGGACGTGTATGCGAGCGACCTCGCTGTCTCCGGCCTATCTAGAGGTATACTTTTTATTTGTTATTGTTTTTTGCGTTAGCTTGCTAACAAAAAACAGCCCTCAATGATTATTGCAGATTAATTTTGAGGATATGATGCTTGAAAACAAAGGATGGAAGATGGAGGAGGAAGGGATGCGTTGGCTGTGGAGTTTGGGGCGGAGCTAACGCAGTTGACGGGCCAAGGAGACGAGCAAGGATGACGAGGACGGAGCAGCCTCACCGGCTTGGCTTGTTGGTTCGGCGCAGGCGGACTCCTCCACGAGTAAGGCCCCCTTTTCCTCTCAATGCATCTTTCCTCTCTAAGTCTCTCAGTTACTCTCTCTCAGTCCATGGATTGGGCCACGGGTGAGCCGGCAGGGGTGCGATCTGGTGTGGGGATGTGAGATGGCTGGGTGACAGAAAGCAGGAGCTGCAAGCAGCGGACCACCGCGAGCTCCTTTCGCCGCCGCTATGATGGGTCTCGCTAAATTCGGTCTCAGTGCCTTGTTTTCTCTAAATTTTGCCGCCGCATCTTGTTTATAGATCCATGGAGAAGTTTCAATCGACCATGATTCTGTTCAAATGCGAGATGGTTTGGCGTTTCCTCTTCAGCTACAGGCTGCAGCGGCCTCCCTGTCGTCCGGATACGCCACCGCACATCCCTGATAGAGAAAGAGGAGAGCAGGCGCTGGCAGCCCCTTGTGCTGGACTCCGATGACCATGGAAAGGGCACCACTGACCCCCACATGCCACCTCTATATGAGCACAACGCCCCCTTCTTCCTTTCTCCCTTCCAATTTGTCCTCCCTGATCTGCTCCTCCTTTTGATTCGTCCCTCCCTTTCTCCCTTCTGATACAGCAGGCTGTAGGCAAACACAAACATAGTTCATCCGGGTGGCTGATATCTAAGAATCATGACCTGCAAATCCATGGCTGCCATGGCTGTATATTTTTGTCACTATATTTTCTTGTTGTTATCATCGGCTCTTTTTTTCTCCCATCTTTTCACAGAAAGGCAAATCAACATTTTCCTTTCTTCATACAAGCTCCTTCAGTTGGTATTTTACGTATGTTGGCAAGAGAACAAATTAGGGTAGTGACCTTCTATTTTTCTTAATTAGAAACGGCGAGAAGTTCAGTAAAAAGTCCAGGTTTAAACTACACAGGAAGGGAGTTTTTGTTCTGCTTTTTGTAGCCTGATAGGATAGATGATGCTCTTGTAAGTTCCTGCAATTAATCATTAACAATGTGGTTCTATAGTGTCAGGATGCACATGCCAGAAGGACACTTAAATCATTTTCTTGTTTAAAGTCTGTGACTAACTCAACAATCACACATACTTTGGATCTGAGTATGCAATTAAGCTCTTATCCATGATAGCCTAGGAACAGATTTGATTGATTTGTGTATGAGGGCCCTGCTTACAGGCTTGACTGAATATAATGTACAGTACAGAGATTGTTTGGTTGAACAGTATTTTCTTTGCGAGCAGATAGAAGGCATTTTCATATTTTCTTTCCAGCAGTAGCCAACTTTACTGTTGTAGGTCATATCCAGGTTTATGTTATATGTATTACTGTCAAGTATATAAAATGCTAACCTTTCGATCATGTTAATTCCAGATTTTATAGGAATACATGTGTAGCTACAGGAGCTTAAGCTCAATTGTGTAGATATGAAACTTTTAATTTGTCTGTGTTCTTTGTCCCCTTCTTAAATTTCAGGGTCAGAATATTTGTTGCTTATTTTTTGTCTAGCGTAAAGCATCGGTGTGGACTTGGGTTTGTAGCGGCTGTAGCTACAGAAGTGAAAGAAGGCAGAGCTGAAATATCTACTACAGTGCCAGAATAGCTCAGTAGAATATGAGGATGCTGAAATTTAGTAGGATTTCTTCGAAATGCATTCATATACACTTCTTGAAACTTAGTGCTATACTGAAGCTGTAGCAGTGGCGGGAAGGAGAGAGAAGAGACCTTGCTCTGGCATGGCAATGCAGCTCTGGTCGCCATGACTGGGTGAGATGAGGAGTTTTGTTCCTTCTTTTTGCCTGAAGTGTTATCTTCTGATCAAATGATTAATTCATGTGATTATTTCATCATGCAGATTGGTGCAGAAGTTTCATTTGGATTTATTCGTCAGTGCAATATCCTGAACCATCAAGGATTTTTTCTAAAGAGCCTGCAAGCTTTGAGGAATTTGATTGGAGCGCTTCCCATAGCGGCCTAAGTCACTGGTTCTTCCTCTTATGACAGAGTCTTTTTAGTTCTGACTGCATGAACAAATTACATTGGAGCTTTCTATTAATCAATTTTTATTTGATTGTTGATCTGCAGGACTGTATCCGTATTTCAGCTGGATCACTTTTGGCCATGAGTGAATCAGATCTACTAAACTAGGTAATGATTGGTGGTTTCTGGGCACCAGATAGTCTAAACAAACGCTCTTATATTGCAGGAATATTTTGCAGTTGCAGAATATCGTTTGCTTAATTGTTTAGCCTTGTTTTTCTAACAGCCCCCCTCTCTCGGTGCCTATATTATGAAATCTAAAAGAAGATTTATTTCTCTAGCACAACTATTAGGCGTGCTTGATTTCTCACATATAATGCTTCTTACTTATTTTTCTATATGGTTTCTACCATATACTCTGATATCTACATTGTGCCTATATTGTGAAAGCTAGCTATTCTATGATATTTGTTTGATAATTTATTGATTCTTAATTCTGGCTAGCAAGTAGCAACTCGGTGGTCTTTTCTCCACTGCAACTTCTCGGTGTGTTTGATTTCTCACATATAAAGCTTCTTCCTGTTCTAATTTTATATATGGTTCAGTGTGTCTAGTGTGATAGCTAGATCAGTTAAACAGCATGGTAGAGCCTTTGCATAAATTCTATGATTAAAATGTTCATCCAATTGATGTGATAATACATGAGTAGATAAACTGATCACATGGTTGTACACTCGATAGTCAGCAATTCTATACTCGAACTTTTAGCTAGGTTTGAATTAATGGTGATGATTAAGACTTTTGAACTGCAGTTTCATCGATAATTAAGCTTCTTAAATTTTGGATTTTTTGTTGGCTATCTGCTAACAGTAATGTGTAAATGGTGTAACATCTCATAAGGTTGCCATGGCGATTGATGCCCTCACTATTCACAAGCTTGCTGCTGCCATTCAGATGGGTGTCCTCGCCCAATCCAACTTCTGCGCCGTTGGCTGTCGTCGGCCCTTGGTCTTGAGCCGCCACCTCCTGGGCGGTATGGCATGCTAAACAACTCTATGGACATGAGCATGCTCAGGTTGCAGAGACTTGATGCAGGTAAGAAACTTTAGCGATTGAGTACTGAACTATGACTGGAATTTAAGTGACGAACAATCTACTATGATGTGGGAGGTGGTAAAGTTTTTATCAGGGTTTAAGCAAGTTTTAATCTTCTCGTTTGCTTTCCTACAGATTTATGGTTTCCCCGCTGCCTCCAATTTTCATCTTCCCTTACAAGTGTTGTTTATCATTCAGGTTCTTCCTCCCATGCTTTCTTTATTTCGTCCATTCTTACCTTGAAACTACCCTTTTATGACATCATGTGAAGACAGAGAACTAGCATGTTAGTGCTCCTTCAATATTCTTCCCCACATTTGGTTGCTCAACTTTGGCTATTCTATATGTGCATTTTTTCGCCTTTTTATCTCTTCCTCGATTGTTCATCATTGACAGCCTCTTTTCTCTTCTTTATTTCATTACTGTTTGTCTTGCATGCCTGGCTTCGCAATATTTCAGTCAGCTGATAATTGTGACGGTTCGCCTTTGCTTTATAGGTTCTTTGGATCTATAAGCCAACTTCTTTGAGCTTCTCCATTCTGTGCTCCTCTCTGACTCAAGGTTTGTGCTTTCCTCTACTCACCTTCCTTATGCATCCCCCATTCATATGAAGTTTTCCTTATTCCCATCGAGTGTATCCTGCACTCTTACCGTGTTGTCACTGATATCCATATGCAGCTGCTTCAGTTAATCTATGACATTCAAATGTTTCTGTTGGACAAATACACTTGTAAGTACACCAAATACATCAGCTTCAATGTTTTTTGTGGTTAGGAGTCCAGTATGTTGATATATTATGAATTGGTAAAAATGCTAACCTCATCACAGAAGCAGGGACTATGTAAATGACATTATTCAGGTCCTATTTGATTCTGATGGTTTTACTTCCATGTTATGGACAAAGGGTGGTGCACTGGCTACTGCCTGCAGTAGGATGGGTAAAGGCGAACACAAGGATCAGAGAGGAGGTGGTGTGGTCCTTCAGGATCGCCATGGAGGCTTTATTTCTAGAGCCTATCTGTTTTTGAGCCGCGCGTGAAGTTGGACTGGACAAGCTGGCACTAGAGCTGGTGTTCGGGAGCTGTGGCGAAGCTGGTAAGAAAGGAGATGGAGCGCTCTGTCCATCGACCTCTTGTGGAGGACATCAAGTCAAGGCTAAATGGCTTTGGTGTTTTTGCTGTAAAGCACGTGTGGTGTTCAGGCAATGAATTACCGCATAGAATTGCTAAGGATGGGCGTGATACTAAACTTTGTAGAAATCAGGCTTCCGTTTGTCCTGGGTATGGACTGAACTTTGGCATCTGATTGTGCCAGTGATTAATATAAATGCAGCTTTTGATCTAAAAAAGTTGAAGTTCTCACTTGATTCAGCTTCGGTGTGGCTGACATTTTAATATTCTTATTGGTTTACTGTGCTCTGGAAGCTTTAATATCTTATAAGTTTACTGCACATTTAACTGAGCCAGGAGAAGCATGAAGGACATATGCTACTTATTGTGTTCTTTCGTACTTTGATCTCTTCCTGTTCACTTTGTTGTATTGAAAAATGACTCTTAACTGTGGTCCTATATTTTTATGTCCCTGTGAAAAGATTGGTCAATCAATCATGATACTGACACATCATAAGTACTTCCGTCATACTTACTTTTATTTCATTTTGGGCTGTCTTAACTCCTCAATATGCAAACCGGAATTGAGAAGTTTCAATTTAGATTGAAGGGAAATATTAGGGCCTGCTTGGTTCCCCATAATTTAGGTGTTACGGAGGGAAAATTGGGATCCCCTATTCAGCGCCTTTAGCGTCCGTTACGGCGCGGACGCTGACGCGGGATCCTGGTGGGCCGGCCCAATTTGCTTGTATGGTTTTTTTTCGATGAATTCGTTCCTATACTGTTTTCTCGTTCCTTGGCTGTGTCTGTTTCAAATTCGAAACTGTTCCAATTAAAAATGTTCCAATTCGAAAATGTTCAAATTCGAAACTGTTCACTTTCGAAATTGTTCAAATTCGAAATCTGTTCCATTTAAAATCTGTTCCATTTAAAATATGTTCAAATTTGAAAATCTGTGAAAATTTAAAATCTATTAAAATTTGTTCGATTTTGAAATTTGTTCCATTTAACATATGTTCAATTTAAAATCTGTTCAAATCGAAACCAGAAAAAAAAACTGATCGGATCTTATTGGGCCGGCCCGCTTCGAAAAAATAGCTACGCCAAAGGTATGCGTTGATTGGTAACGGACACTTGAGGTGTCAAATAGGATTCGCCGGGAAAATTCTACGGACCTTAACGGACACTTGAGGTGTCAAATAGGATTCGCCGGGAAAATTCTACGGACCTCACCAGGCCACACGAAAAATCCTGCTGCGGGCCAGAAAATCCGTCGGAGCCGGAAAATTAAACAGCGTCCCAAGCGAGGACTTAGGATTTTTTGCCCACCTTTATCTCTTTTTAGGACCAGATAACACTTATGAGGGCTTAAATATTGCCTAGCTTTTGCCATTGCGCCAGTGGCGCAACGGGTCATCTAGTTTATACAAAACTGAAAACAAATAGTCAGACACAGACACACAGTACAGATGTGGCTGCTACAATGACAGCACCCAAATATATCCTCCCTCCCTCCTTTCACTCCAGATCACCATCTACCATTTCAGACAGAAAGTACTACATACATCATACACCAGCACCACTGAAACTCCCTCCGACAGGCTATCTGTAGCAACCACGCAACTCCAGGTGGAGCGACGCAAACTCAAACACAAGTTCATGGACACAGAACATGGTGGTTTGGGTAACGGGTATGGCCACGAGTACAACAGAGTCATTCTTCTTCCATCATCTGTATCTCAAGTTCATGTCAAGCTCGGACCCGTACATGCCGCCGCCGGGTACGGGGCCAGCCATGGCTGGATGTATCTGTTTGGATCTAGCTGTAAGCTCCATCTGCATCAACCTCTCAAAGGATTCTGGGTGATTGCCTCGCACCGCTGGACCCAATGGACCTACATTAAATGGGAGAAAACATAACATCAGCAAATCACACAAGTTTAGAGTGGGCTCTGAATGAATTCAGAAGATTTTTGAACTATCTGAATATCACATGTCTTATATACTGAAGCGGAAAAAACAGAAAGCATTTCCCTTAAATCAGGAAGAAACACAAAGTATCCACCACCAAACAGAAGCAGAATTCCACTTCAGTCAACCAGTATGTGTGCCATGAATGAGAGAATTTGTGTATGTAATAAGAGACACTTCCTCCATTCTAAATTAACTGAAGTACTTTGTCCTAAGTCAAACTTCTCCAATTTTGACCAAAGCTATAGAAAAACATGCTAACACCCAACATCAAATATATATCCTCCCTCCGTTACAAATTAATTGACAAAGCTTTTTTAAAATTAGCAAACCTACACACTAAAACATGTCTAGAACATGCGTATCTAGACGAAATCTGACCAAAGATGTGATAATTAATTTGGAACGGTAGTAGTAGTAGGGAATTCATTTTATCGTGAATCTAATTAAACTAATTTGGCCTTGTAGATGTTGATATATTTTTGTATTATAACGAATAAAAGCTACCCATGTGTACAACAAATCCACTCTCTTTTGTATAAAATTGGTTAAATCTAAAAAAGTTTGACTTAGCACAAAGCTATAACTTCAACTAATTTAGAATGGAGTATCAGATTTTGGAAGTCAACAATTTTGCTCAAAATTCTTGTCTAGTCGGTCAACCATAATTTTTTGCAAACAAACCAAACAGTGAGATTAAATTGCAAGTAAACACAAAGTACAAAATCGTACAAACTCTCACCTGGCGGCATCAATCCAAAGTCTCCATGGCTGGGCTGGCGAGGGTGCATATGGAAATTATTTACATTGTTCATCTCAGGTCTATAACCAGCCACCTGATGCACAGGCTGGGATGGCAGAACACCTCTTGGCAAGCCTTCTGCTGGAAAACTCCCAGGCATGCGCTGAAGCATAGGATGATGGGCAGCTACATGAGGTACCCCTGCAGCATTTAGAGTATGTTGCATAGGATCCATATTAGCTGGGAAAGAACGGCGGGGATCATGTTGTATTGCTTGTGGCATGTCAAATGGGGCTTGCTGACTCCTATTACCAACATGATCCAGCATAGAACGAGGAGCCAGTGCAGGTGGCCTACCCTGTAGAAGGTGATACAGATTCTGAGACTCAGTCTGGAAACGTTGTTCGCGGGAGTGAGACCGCAGAGCATCCGGACCAAGTACTTCTACATCACCAGATACAAGGCTCTGAAGCTTATAGTTAAGATCATCAACTTCCCTCTCCGGCAACTGCACCTCAACCCTACTGGATCTCAGTGACGGCAAAATATCAGGCTTTCGAGCACTGAAAGAGTCATTCATCGAGAACAAACTATCTTCTTCAGGAAGATGAAGTTCCAAGCCTTTCTTGTCAAAGCTAGTACCCTGACTTGGACCAGTGAATGATGAATTCCTGTAATCTATTCCGGTTCTTGGTTCTTTCAGGGCAGTTCCATCTTCATTGTTGTCGAAGGTCAGAGCCCCTTCGCCAGGGTAATATCCTTCATGACTGTTTGCAGATCCCCGGATAGAAACCGGTGCATCCTTGGAATGGAGCTCACTCATAAATGCAGCACCAAATAATGCTTCCAAAGTCACACTCTTCCCTGAAGCAGGACCAGTTTCAGTTTTGCTAATTGGAACAGTTCCAGATATCCCACCATTGGTCATGACATTTACATTAGAACTCTGTGGTTCTCCTCTGTGGAAACCGAACGGGGATGATTCCTTGTTATCTGTTCCCTTCTGTAGTAACGAAAGAAGATGATGTGATGCATGACTGTCTACAGGTACTTTCTGCTTGGAGGTTGGCTGCTCCGAAACGGCCTGATGCCTCTGTAGAGAATTCTTCTGAGTAGAACTGCTATTGCTAGAAACCTGTGCCAGCATTGCCTGCTCAAGATCCTCACATGTCATCATAGCTGGAGCTGGCTCTGGGATACCAGCATGGCTGCGCTGTTCCTTGATACCGCCAGCAGGTGCAAGAGATGTAAATGATAAGAGCTTTGATGAAGCATCGAATTTATCAGTAGGTAATTTTGATGATATATTCCGAATAGCGCCATCAGATAAAGATGGACCAGGAGCCATGTTTTGTGGACCTGGAGTTTCATTTTTCACAATCATAGAGAGCAGGCTCTTTGATGATAAGTCATCTGAAGGTTTTGAATCTACAGGACATACAAAACAAAACCACCAAATGAATATATTATCGAGTGAACAATGTAGAATAAAAGACAAGTGTAAACATGGCTTTTAACCTAACATGCATTGTGCTATTGGAAAGATGGGTATGTCCACATAATTTACTACGGCTTTAAAAATATCCCAGCATGACGATTCTAGATCATAGACCTGACACATAACATAGAAATGCCACATAACACATGGCATGGATACCTTCATCGCGAAACCAGCGAGCAAATTTGGATGATTCTGGTACAGACGAGACCATCACATCGGCATCTGTATTCACCTGCTGACTCTGCAAAAGGCGGCAGAGCAAGAATAAACAAACGGCAATTAATAGATATTTAAATGCCCAATAAAGTTGTAACTTCTGTCTTACTGAAGCAACTTGCAGCAACATTTCAAGGTTCAGAAACATTTTCACTTCTGCACTGTGAGCACCAAATGCTACTTTTAAGCATAAGTGCATAACAGTTTAAGATGTAGGTATACAACACCATCTACACTAAAAGGTCTAAAAAGTTTATACATTACCGTCATCTATCAACATGCACCACTACATGTAGATGACTTGCACAATTTAACAAAAAAAATGTCTCAACAGCCATCAATTAACAGAGGTAAAAACAATTGACTTGGCATAGGAAAAGATATCACATTTGGGTAAGACCTATTAGCACTTTATGACAACATAAACAGCACAATACTGTCAAATCAGATACAAAATTGCAGAGGTGCAAGCTTAATCAGTGGAAAATTTATGTTCCAAGGATAATATTGGTCCATGTCGCATGTCATAAGCACACAAAATAGTCCTTAATATAATATTATGTGAGTACCTAATGCCTACACAGACATAACAAAGATCCACATGAGGCATCGGCACATGTAGAAAAGTAAAGAGTGAGCACAGGAAAGCAAGGATATGTTGTAATACCTCATTGTATGTTGGTAGATTGCCACCTGTTTTTGACAATGCGTTGCCAAAGAACTCTTCCAAGATTGAGATTGAATTGTCCTTCCTAACTAAACCACTAGTTTTTGACATGCTTTGTTTCTCAATGGAGTACTTATCTACTGCAATAGCTTCCCAATCTTCAGTCCCTTTCAGAATTTTAGAAGCAAATTCGGTTGAAGAACTAATGCCTCCAGATGGAATACTGTAATTTTGATGTACACCAATGTTGTCAGAAATGCCCTTCTCATTTCTGTTGCTAGCGGTGGTCTGTGTTGCTGACTGATTTCTCTCTGATTGGCCATCAAATTGTGCAATACTCGGCATCTTATCCTCTCTAGCAGCAACGTGAGCCTACAAAGTGCAAACACAATTAAGGAGCAGTATGAAATTGACAGATAGTATGTTGTTATCATGTTTTGGGCCACTATAATACAACGAGTGTTGATTATTTATCCTGATGAACACATCGATCTAGTAATGGCGAAAATCAGAACAATATCTCATCAGTACATGAATTCCATAAATTGGAAAGAAACTGTTAGGACTGGTGTCACACACTCAAACAACATATTTTCAAAGATGAAATCAATTAGAGATGACTAAGCACTGTCAGCACTCAGCAGCAGTTCATTCCATACTTGACTGCAATGTGATCCTATTGATACTATACAGAAATTCTGTAACCGATTTAAGACCAACAAACTTTGATCAGCGAAGATGAAGATGTGATGGTACAATAAACTATTTTTTCCTAACAAAACAGGTTAGCAACTATATGGTACGGTACTGGTACTTACATAGTAATTGCATGCATTTGCTGGCATCTACTTATATTACTGAAACAATGTCAAGATGTGCACCTTTGGTTCTAGTGCAATGTTGGATGACTGGGACTGAACCTTTTTCTCCACAAATGCATGAGAGAAACCAGGAGGGACAAGTGGTCTCGCCGTAGGAGCTAGTAGAATTGAAGGTGTTTTAGTGGTGTCTTCTTGATAAACCGAGGACACTGCATATCCACCTGGCTTCCCAGTATTAGTTTTAGAATCCAAATTTTCATTAGAGTTTTGTAACATCGACATGATATCACCACCAGGATTTCCTTTCTCAATATCAGGACCATTCTTCTTTTCTTGCAGCGTTTTGTGTTGCTCTTTCCTCATCAATTCAAATGATGCTGCACATAAGGGAAGCGCCAGACATTCTAGATGACTACAGCAGAAACAACATATCTGTTATATGTAGCAGTAAGAGACACTGACCCCTTCGTTTCTTTTCTTCTTCTGCTCTATCGTCGTTTGAGCATTCCAAAGAGCCAAATGTTTCATCGTTCATTGAGTCAACATCTTTCCGTGTAAGAGGTCCAGCCTGTCATAGTTTGTAACGTATCCACTAAGCAATGTTCTGTAGGTTGCCGATCTATATAAGATAAAGAAGGATAGAGACTTGTATGCAAGCTCAAACCTTGTAAGGGCGTGGAGGCTGATAGCGTTCAGATGTCCTGTTTGGCTGAGGCATATTGCCACGATCTTTTGGTGCCAGCTGCCCAGCATATCCTGACGGTCTAGGGAAACCACCGCTTCCCAGTAGGCCATCATGCTCTGTATTTTGCCAATTGCGTTTGTATTGGTTTCCGTTACGCCTATCTGAAAAAAAAAGTTCAAGTTCACAGTAGAAAAAAATATGCGTAATTTGTTTTACAGGCAATATGGACATAAATTAGGATGCACATGACAGGAGAGCAAATAATTATAGCTAACTAATAAACAGTGTGACCATGCAATTAATCGACCTTTAGCCGTTTCCTATTATTTTGCTAAATAGACACACACAAAAGTGCAAAGTAGCACATTTCCATTTTGAGACGTAACGTAACAATCTCCTGAGTACACAACAAATACCATTTCACCAGCACAGAATTGTCATATTTAAAAGGGCATATCATTCTTTCACGCGCTCCCATCACTAAAAGGAAAGTACGCACTCGCATAAAACACTGGCCCAAAAACAACACGTGCTTACCCTGTGTTAACAGCTCACGGTCAGGTAAATCCCCTTCCCGGTCGCTCGACCCCGTGGAGCGCGTATCCCACCTTCCTCCTGAACTCCCGCCACGCAACGAGTAAGAGTAGCCCCCCGACCCGTCGGACCTTCCCAGGGGCGTGGCGTACTGGCCCTTGTTATTCCTCTCAAAAGCAACAGACGACGCCTCCTGCAGCTCACTGCTCCACAGACAAAGGTAAACACTGTCACCACACGAATCCTGCAGCAAAAAGCAGCATACAAACAAGGGAGACAAAAGGAAAGACGTACTTGAGGAGCGACAAATCGACACCAGGAGGCAGGTTCTTGCACCGCTCGGACTCGCCAATCGAGATAAGGAACTCCCTCGAGTACACCACCCTCATCTTCCTGCTTGCCACACGCAATCACACAGCAAATCACATCAAAATGACGGTTCACCTCGCACGAGGCAGAAGCAGCCTAGCAGCAAGAGACAACACGCGGCATACAGTACTCACTTAGGGGGCTCGGAGCTCATCTCCAGGGCTGGCTGGCTTGCGCCTCCGCTGACACCAACAGCAACACCCTCTAGGCTACTCTAAAATCTCTCTAGTAGTAGTACCAGCTAAGGACTGGAGGCGTGGGGCTCAAATCGCGGCCACCACGAACATCATCCTAGGTCGAAACCTAGCTCATCTCACACCACACTGAGAGCAGCAGCTCCCTCCAGCGTCAGGGTAGACGAATCCAGCTAGCAGCAGCAGCAGGCCCCCTAAGCCCTGCACGCGCACCTCCTCCTGCAGCACACACGAAATCGCAAGCGGGAACCCGCATCAGGAGGTCGCACGGAGAACGAGGGAGCAAACGAACATCCGCGAACTGGTCCGCGATTCCGAGGCGAATCTGAGGGAGCTCGGAGCGGCGAAACGGACCGTACCTAGAGCGGCGCGGGGGATCGGCCGGGCCGGCAGCGGTCGCCTGGGTGAGACCGAGGGCGCGGGCGCGGCGGATTCGGCTGCGGGGACGGGCGGATTTCGCAGCTCCGATTGGCGGAGAGTCTGTCGAGGTTGAGAGAGAGAGGAGAGATCGAACGGGGATGATGATGGTGTGTGAGAGAGAAGAGAGAGGAGAGAGAAATCATTTTTGGACGGGGTTTTACACGTTTTCCCCCTCCACGTTTCGCGCATTCACGCTCCGGTCCAGTGCGATGGAAGTGGGCCCTCCGTGTCAGTGACACGGGGAGAACTCGTGGACAGGAGAGCTTGAGCCCCGCCACGTCACCGTCCTCCCCGACGTTCTCCTCTCCTTGTCCACGCAGGCAGGACTCTGCTTCCGTCTCCATTCCTCCACAGCTCCAGAGAGAGACTGGGATCAGAGAGAGAGGATTTGTTGGTTGCGCTGACGGTACAGACATGATGGCTCTGGAGTCGCCGGCGGCGGGCGTGGGCGGCGGAGGGGGCGAGGAGGAGGAGGAGCAAGCGGCGCGGGTGAGGAAGCCCTACACCATCACCAAGCTGCGCAAGAGCTGGACCGACCCAGAGCACGACAAGTTCCTCGAGGCGCTGCACATGTGAGTACCCGGCCGACCTTACTCGGATTCAGCTCTTCAGAGTTCACATCGGAGGAGGAGAGTCCGATCGGCGCACGATCTCTGCAGTCTGAACTGAACTGAAGGTTCATCCTGTCTGCTGGGTTCTGGCGATCGAGCTCGGCGTAGGCAGATCAGAGTTGGCCGGCTGGGAAGTACGGCGCCGCTGATCTGAAATTTGGATCACGGGTCACTAGGCTACCTGCCCAGTCTGGATCGATACATGCCATGGACCATTTACATTCGGTTGTTAGCTGTTATCTGCAGTATTGCCCTGTATGATTCACTGTGCTTACTGAGTGGCCTGAACGTCGAGTCGTCATCTGTCGCTTAACTGAACATTAGGAATTTGGATTTGGGCAGTCTTCGAACAGGTTTAGACAATTTATGGACAACAAAAGATTGCTTTAGTACCTTCAGTATACTTCTCGAGCAGCGACTGAAATGGCTATCCTCCTTCATAATATTGATTTGTTTGCTCTTGTGTACAACAGGTTTGATCGTGATTGGAGAAAGATTGAAGCATTTGTTGGCTCCAAGACAGTAATACAGGTATTATATAGCTTCACTTTGCTGTTTAGTTGGTTATCATCTGAAAAATATATGTTTATTTGGTTATCATCTGAAAAATATGTGGTTATCGTCTGAAATAATATGTTCCAATAACTGTGTGATTATTTGTACCCGAGGAACTGTGTGATGATCTAAAAACAGTTGCTACTTTAACAGATAAGGAGCCATGCGCAGAAGTACTTTTTGAAGGTTCAAAAGAATGGGACAGGTGAACATCTGCCCCCGCCTAGGCCAAAGAGGAAGGCGGCACATCCCTACCCACATAATAAAGCCTCAAAAAAGGGTAACGATTTTTCATCCTGCATCTAACTAGCAAGAATTTTTAATTGATGAAATATTAGGCCTAACTAGATATCTTGGAGATCCTGCAGCCCTTCAAGCTCTCTTACCAAAAGAAGCTTCTCATATTATCGAGCAAGGATGTCTTATACCTATGGATGCACCTGAGGTTGCTACAAACCAGAGTGCAAACGATGCATTTCCTTCCTGCGACTATGTTATTACCCATTGTTTTAGCCCAAGGCTTCCGCAAGGTTTATGTTGTCTTAATTACCATAAACATATGTGCTCATTATTTTTACCGGCTAAGTGCTAACTTCTTAATGATGCAATAGATGTTGGCACTACAAATAATTGCTCTACTAGCATAGAGAGCCAATCTGGAAATTGGCCAACTTCTGACACGATTGAGCAAGAAATTGTACTTCCAGCACTGCGTGGTGAGCTTCTTTTTGTACCGCATACCAATCACAAGTTCACAACCATATGATGCCAACTTTTTGGCAACGCTAAGATTCGTCTAGTTATCTTAGATATATTGGGAATGCATGATATATGCAAATTCTGTTCCACTTGTTAAAGTGCTGCTCAATCGGGCACATTCTAATTTGATGACCCATGCAACGCAACCACATTAAAGAAAATCCGAACTGGATGAATTTTAGGTAAAGTTGCCATATGAATGTACTCTCCTAGCCTCATGTTGCCTTATTTAGAGACTCTGGCTACATTGGAAATCACAAAGGAAGGGATGGAACTAATACAAGTTATTATTGCTAATTTGCTAGGGCTCTGCATGACTTCCTGACTCTGCTATCTTGTTTTTTGGGATTTTCGCAGCAATCCTTTTGTATTTCGCCTTTGTAGTAACCTCATAGATGTGTCTGTTTCACCATTGCATTACTGATTCATGCCAACCGTGATGCAGTGGCACTTGTACATGCTGTCACGCTTGCTCATAGCATCAGAATATCTAACATCCTGGACACTTGCTACTTTGATAGGATTGTAGGATCCTACCCTTGAATGAGCCTTTGAGCATGTGGTTGCCTACTTGCCTGTCTGTTTCTAACCGTTTGACTCTGTCGATCCTTCTGCATTTGGTTTACCTTTGTTCTGTCTTTCCAATTCTGCAAGTTACCATAATGCTCTTTATGTCTGGATGACTGGATGATATGTGCTGTTACAATATGAAAATGGAATGACATGCTGTTATTCATACTAGCCTTTGCTGTCCTTGATATACTACCAAGTGTGTTTGCTATTTGGTTTATCCATTCGGATTCTGGCATGTTTATTCCGGTGAACTTGCAGCCATGCCAGACTTTGCTCAAGTATACAACTTTCTTGGAAGCGTATTTGATCCAGAGACAAGTGGACATTTGCAGAAATTGAGAGAGATGGATCCTATTGATGCTGAAACAGTATGTCATTTTGTAATCACCCCTTATATAATTGATTCATCTGACCTGTTGTAAAACTATTATTACTGTACGTGAGCATGAATGGTAGGCCGGTTTGTTTATATGCTTAGTGAAATCCCAGTAGTCTCACAAGCATCAGTGTGAATATGAATATGAAAACCTAAAAAGGTACTCCCTCCGTTTCAAAATATAAGATGTTTTAGGTTTGTGAAGCAAATGTATCTAGACATCTTTTAGTGTGTCTATTCAAATGAACCTACACACTAAAAAATGTCTAGATACATTTGCTTCACAAAGCTAAAACATCTTATATTTTGAAACGGAGGGAGTATTTCAGATAGGTGGATTCTGTGGGGTGATGTTTAGTTTCATTCTTGTTCATTGCTTCATACTCTGTGGGAATATAGTTTTTGAAGTTTTTATAAATGCTATTATGATTAATATCTTTCGCTTCCTTGAGCTTGTCCCAAACATGTTATTTTTTGTTTCACTTTGGGCACAGCATTTTCAGATGCTTACTTTGTTGATTCTGTTGACAGTTGATACATATTGCTAGCGAGTTAGCTTTAGCTGACTATTATATTTGAGGTAATAGTGATCTTTGTATACATGGGCTAATTTCCAGGTACTACTACTGATGAAAAATCTGTCGCTGAACCTATCTAGCCCAAACTCTGATGCACATGTAAGTACTCAATTATATTTCTTTAGGCGACAATATTGCTGTCTAGCAATGCATCCTTAAGAGAAAACATGCCACAAGTCACAGCCCACCGTGTTCCATGGAGTTTGACTGAGCATATGTATCTATCCCTAACTCTTGCAGATGCGGTTGCTCTCGTCACACCAGCATGGACCAAGCCTAGCATGAGAGCACAGGAGATCAGGGGTCAACTCACACTCTTCACCTTCCACTTATGTAATTACCATTCACTCGTTCTGGCGTGCTCGGAATATTGCTTCTTTTGCTAAGCGTATGAATCGTTCTACAGGGTAACGAGCAAATGTGGAAACAAGTACATATTGTTGTCGGCACGGAGTGTCAGGATTGAAGCAGGCTTTGGACTCCAGAGTATTCTTGAGGGTGGAGCAGTAGCGACATGTTCTCGTGTCGCCTATGTTTGTAAGTTCTAGTGGTCCTATGGATTATTAACTTTGTGATCTATTTTGGTCTAACTATGTATTGATCAGTTGTGTGGCATGTTGGGTATGGTAGCATATTGTGGTGTCAGGGATGTATGTATGATATGGTGTGGCGCTTTTGTCACCGCAACACGTCTAACCCCGTAGCTAGGGTTGCGCAAGTAGGATCCCGCATGTCCCGCAAAACACAACATCAGTGCAAATTGTACTACCAGCCTTAATTCAAATCTGACTAAATTGCATTTTTTGGAAACCAGTCAACCCCGCATATTCCGCTGCTAGTACAGCGAAGAAATAACAAGACACAAATGCAAACCACAAGCATATTGGTAAACATTACAAGGAAGAAATGCAAACCACAAGCATATTAGAAATACCAAGGATACAAACATGGTAATGCATGGATATTGCAGACACGATACATGCATTTGATATTACAGACACGTGTGGACATACAAACACGGTACATGCATGGATATTACAGAGTAAAGAGAAAATGGGTAAATATGCATATAGGTTGCACACAAGTAGATCAACTAAGTGACTGCAGAAAGCCAGTTCTCTTGTATCTTACGAATAGATTTCCTTCTGGCTCTGGAGCGAACTTTCTCCAGTTGGTCTTGGGAAAAGGAGAGATCAATTCGAGTTCAAAGTTGCTTAGCAAATGGCTCCATATCACTTTAATTTGCGTGTAAGCGTAGGCCTCGCCGGCGCAAACGTGCCGACCACCGCTAAATGATGTATAAGAAAACTTGCCGCCTACTTTGTCTTCTTTTCTCTCGGGGCCAAACCGATCTGGGTCATATACCTGAGGGTCCTTATAGACATAAGGAATACTATTGCTCACTGCAGTAGGGCTTGCCAGGATTGTCTCCTGCGGGATTTCATATCGTTTGCCCTCTTTCGTCTGCACTGTGAAGTTCTTATGTGCCTTGCGAAGTAGCACTTGTGCTGGAGGGTGCATCCTTAGTGCCTCTTTGATGCAATTATGAAGTGTTTCCATCTCCAAAAATGCATTGAAGTCTAGCCCGCCGTCCTTGTATTTCTTGGTGATTTGCTCCTGCTCCTCGATGGCGGCCCTTAAAAAGGCTGGATGCGTGAGTAGACAAGCTCCAGTCCAAGTACTAGTGATAGAGCTGGAATGTTGTCCAGCAAATAGCAAGCCAATGATCAATCCGGCTACCTCTGTTACTGTTGTAGAGCTGCCATCTTTATACTTGGAGTCAATCAGTTTCTGTAGTGTATCCTCGACCCTGCCAGCAGACCTCTTACGTGACTTAACCACATCAGATAGCATTTCTGTTAATCTGATGCGTGCTCTGTCACGCCGACGGTTTGCTGGGATTGGGAGGTATGGAAATAGGAAACTAATAAAGGTTGCACCACTTCCGAGTTCACGAAAAACTGTATAGACCTCATCAAACATATTTTCTCGAACCTCTTTTCTGAGTAAACATCGGCTTGAGATCAACATGAGTAACTGCTCGAACTCAACCTTTAGATCAACTATGCCCTCATTTCCCCATTTGGCAAAGTAATTCTGCGTACATATATAGAAACATGATATCAGCCTAAGTTTTGAGCAACTTGTATATTTTTTAGAGTATGTCTAGGCGTATCATACTATTATAGAAGACATAAATTCAAGTACAAGACAACTACAACTCGCTGCAAACAACAAACCTAGTACTAAGTCCACATCATGTCTAGTCCCAAGATAAGCCACCACAAACATTACAACTACACGCAAAAGAGTCTTTCCTACATAGAGCAAACATAGCCGCGTCTCTACCAACGTCAGTTCCCTCCGAAGATCAATATCTTCAGCCGAGCAACTTGTATTTGACCACATTTCTACAAGTTCTCTGTCTAGGTAACATTTCTAAGCACCATTTCCATCAAGAAAATACATACTAATTAATTACTTAATACTCTAGAACAGATGTGTAAATAATTGTCAAGGTGAATATGTGTGCTACTCACCTCCACTTCTTGTAGCATGAGAGAAACGTGGATGCTCAATCTTGATGGCTTGATTGCTTCTAGTTGGAAGCGCAACTGCTCACTTCGAGTATCCCTGTCTCGGCCAAAGGCAACCTCTTTGCCAAACATGGGCACTGTGAACTCATATAGATTTCCTTGGCTAATCTCTGAGTCCAAACCTTGAAAGAAATGAGCAGAGACCTCTGGCCCGACCAAGAATGTTACCTTTTGTCCAAAGAAACTTGCCATGAATACACTGCCATGTTTTACATATAGATCGTTGACCACAGCAGGCAGACCGTTCTTCAATAGGGCAGGCAGTAGCTTCAGGAGAGCAATTCCTCCAACTAGAGGTGGAAGTTGAGTTGTACGCCCGGAACGACGGATCGCGCTTCTTGCTCTTGAAATCTTGGTGGTGGACAATACGATGATGAAAAGAGCCACGGAACCAAAACCGAACCACCAAGAATTGCTACTTGGAGGCTCCATGGTTTTGCAGCTCACACCCCTTGCTTATTTGTCCTGCGAGAACATCGGTATGAGTTAGTTTTTAGTAAGAAATCAATTTTCTAAGGGAATATAGATGATACAATGCATAATATCGAAAATTCACATATGATCTGGGGTGCATATGCTCTTGGTTTTCAAAACAATATTTTAAAATGTCAGAAAAAATTCAAACACAAAATTTATGTAACGCTTTAAAGGGAAGGCAAACGTCAGTTGTACGTGCCCTTAGACATCCGGTGAATGGATTGTCCTATTGGAGACTTCTATATATTTACAATGGAATAAACCAGTATAAATAACGCTGATGCTCAAATTTGATTGAGAACAACTAATCGCACTTTTTCGTTGACTCACCGAATACCCGCGCATAAAATATCCAGTGCCTTACAATATTGACTTGGAGTATGGAAAGGAATCTACTAATTAGCCTGATTAGCTCTACATATCTCCGAAGAAAAAAATGAAGCCACTCCACGGACTTTAAACAGAAGATCTAGCATGGATACCTCAATATATAGGATGTTTGCCTCTTCCACGTGAAATAGCAGCTGGTCGGAAGCAATACAGTGATAATGAAGGTAAGGGCTGCGATCTCACGGGTGTATATATAGGACTGAACGCAAGTAGGATCTCACAATATAAATCTTCGCTGCGCCATGAACGCCTCAGATATATAGAAAACATAGGACGACGGCTAAGGACATTATAGAGAGTGAGCGACGGGGCTGCTAAGTGCTAACTAACTGATATGCGGTCATATGCACAACGTCTAGCTTTTTTCAAAAATGGGGAAAGCCCAGCGGCATCTGCGTCGATCCATGTCTGACCATTCTATTTGTTATTATTATTAAAGTTTGATTACATAACAGTACAGCTCGTGGGTTGTATAAGGTCGTCCATACAATCAATCATCTAAAAACGATAATATAAAACTTTTTGGTCAACGGTAATGTAAAGATTTTTACTACGAATGAGTACAGCTCGTCAAATGTAAAACTTTTTAACAGTGACATATGCTTAAATTATATTTGTCCCGTAATGTACTACCGACGACTAGTGGATATGCGCTTATATTATGCTTGTCACCAGTAATATATCACCCCCGACTAGCAAAACTAAGTGCCCTCGTCAAATGCAAAGCTTTCAACCAAAATCATACACTTATATTACAACATCTCTACCAGTGACCGTAAAATGGCCAAAATCATATAATAACCGCCAGTTTAAGTTTTTGAGAGAAAAAACGGCGCCGATCGGAACCGTATCCATGTCGAAACCATAACATTTTTTATAAGCGCCGATAAATCTCGCGGTCGGAACTGGGACTCTCCAGTTTTCCTCCCCAAACCGAGGCCCGACCTATACTAGTTTCCGACGGTTGGCAGGAAGGACATTTTAGCTCGTTCCCCTCCCGCGCCTGAGCTCCCGCGCCGCCGCCGCTGCGGGAAATGACCGAATCGGGCGCCACCGCGGTGAGTTCTTTTTTCCGGTTGATTCGCATCGATTTCCTCCGGCCGAGCCGCCATTGATTCTTTTTTTATAGATGAGTTCGACCATGAGAGGGAGTCAGCGGTTTTTACTCGAGGATTCATCGTCCTCGGATGATTCTGACATCGATGAGATGATTCTTAAAGACGATGTCGAGCAAGCTATGGTCATCATCGCCGTCAAGAATCTTCAAGACCAAATGGCGATGAAGAGGAGGCGCGGGTCGGTCCCTGGCTGCATTTGCATCCCACGGAATCATGCCGCTGGCCATGAAGCCTTGATGCAAGATTATTTTGCCAAGGTACCCACATATCCACCATCCCTCTTCCGTAGAAGGTACCGAATGCGGCGAGAATTGTTTGTGAAAATAGTGCAAGCTTGCGAGGCGAATTGTCGGTACTTTACTCGTCGGAGGAATAGGGCCGACACATTAGGATTCAGCCCGTACCAAAAAAATATCAGCTGATATGCAGGTGATTTCATATGGTATTCTCACCGATTACAACGATGAGTATCTTCGCATTGGTGAAGATACAACCATCCAATCGGTGCGGTTGTTTGCAAAGACAATCATCCGTGTATTTGGTCCGGAGTACCTTCGATCTCCCAATGAAGAGGGCACCAAAAAATTAATGGCTATGAATGAGGCTAGAGGTTGGCCCGGTATGCTTGGAAGTATAGATTGTATGCATTGGAGGTGGAAGAATGGCCCAAAGGAATGGCATGGCTTCTATTGTGGTGAAAGTAGGGATCCTACAATTGTGCTTGAGGCTGTAGTATCGCATGACTTGTGGATTTGGCATTATTTTTTTGGATTGTCGGGATCTCTCAATAACATCAATGTGTTGCATAGATCTCATCTATTTGCCAAACTTGCAAGTGGAGAAGCACCGGCTTGCAACTACAAAGTGAATAGCCATGTCTACACAATGGGCTATTATCTTGCCGACGATATCTGATACGTCTCAAACGTATCTATAATTTTTGATGCTCCATGCTTGTTCTTACACCATTTGCTTAGTGTTTTGTTACACTTCGTGGCATTTTTATGCATTTTCTGGAACTAACCTATTAACAAGATGCCACAGTGCCAGTTCTCTGTTTTCTGCTGTTTTTGTGTTTCAGAAAAGTTACACAGGAAATATTCTCGGAATTGGACGAAACAAAAGCTGAACCTCCTATTTTTACCGAAGCTTTGCGAAGACCAAAGATGACACAAAGAGGGGCCAGGGGCGCGGCCCAGCTTCTGCCCGCGCCCACCTATGGTGAGGGCGCCCTGGTCCACTACTGACGATGCCCCTTCGCCTATAAAGTCCCCTCGACGGGAAAAACCTAAGGACCCCGATCAATTTTCCAGAAACACATCGCGATCCGCCGCCGTCGTCGACCCGAGTTCGGGAGGGTCCAGAAGCTCTTCCTGGCACCCTGCCGTAGAGGGGAATCGCCACTGGAGGTCTTCTTCATCGTCATGCTTGCCTCCGGCACGATGAGTGAGTAGTCTACCTTGGACTATGGGTCCATAGCAGTAGCTAGATGGTTATCTTCTCCACCATGTGCTTCATGTTTAGATCTTGTGAGCTGCCCTACATGATCGAGATCATCTTTATGTAATTTTACATGTTGTGTTTGTTGGGATCCGATGGATATTGGTGTTATGTTAAGTTGAAGTTCTGAAATTTATCTTATGTTATCTCTATGTTGTTTATGAGCTTGCATGCTCTTCGTTGTTAGTATCTATCTTGGCCAAGTAGATACACTGGTAGAAAAAGGGGCTTTATTCCCGGTTTGTAAGAGGCTTTAGTCCCGGATGTCCAACCGGGACTAGCAAAGCGGGACTAAAGCCCCTCCTCTTTAGTCCCGGTTGCTCACAAACCGGGAGTAAAGGTCCTCCACGTGGTCCGGGTCATGTGCAGAAGGCTGGAGGACCCTTTAGTCCCGGTTGGTGGCTCCAACCGGGACTAAAGGGATCCGATATAATTTTTGGTAGAATTATTGAAAAAAAGCCCAAATTTTTTTCGGATTTTTTTAAATTTCCATATTTTTGAATATTTGAATTGTTTAACAGTTTCCACTCTCCACTTAATCTCTAATCACCTCTATTCTCATGTCAAATTACATACTTATGGTCCTCACTTCCCGGTCGGTCACCCATCCTCACACTACTCCACCCTTAGCATGCTTAACTTCTCCATTCCTTCCCTACTACCTTTCAACACTGCGCTCGCGACTTCTTGATAATGCTATGCTATCAATTCTATTAACCCATACACTTTGGTAACATATGATTTTAATTTTTTGAATTCCAAATAATTCACAAAATAAGCAACAATGATTAAGTAATAGTAAGCATCAATGAATTCCAAATAATCTTTATGCATAATTTAATTATTAATTTTTAAACTCAAAATATTCAAAAAATAAAAAAAAACTTAAAAAATTCCAAAATTCTAAAATTAATAAAAAACTTCAAAATGACCAAAAAGTAGAAGAAACAACAAAAGAAATGAAAAAATCCAAAAAAAATCATTTTTTCTCATTATTTCTGACAAAATCTAAAATCTTCCTGCTTTCATATTTCCCTTTGGAATTTTGAGAAACAAGAAATTGTGCAAACGGCGGCCGTTGAAATCGGATGTAAAATTTTGTGTAGATAGTTTTTCATATATTATACGTTTTTTTTCGAGTTCGTATGCAAAAGTTATAGCCGTTTTAATTTGGAACAACTTTTTTTTGCAAAAAATATCAAAATTCAAATTTTCAAATTTTCCATAAAAGTTGGTTGCGTGAGCTACATGCATGTCAAAGGATTTTGAAATTTGAAGTTTTTATCATTTTCGTTTATTTGTTTTAGACGTTTTTTCTGCGCGGGGGGGGGGGGGGGGGGGTAGGAATGAGAGGAAAAATGGGCGCCGGACCTTTAGTCTCGGTTTGAGCCACAAACCGGGACTAAAGGGTAGGCTTTAGTCCCGGTTTGAGCCACCAACCGGGACTAAAGGTAGGGAGAAAACAACATTCATATGCTCAAGGGCATATGCTTTGTTTACATTACACACTTTGCTTAATGCAATTATCTGTTGTTCGCAACTTAATACTTCTAGGGTGTTCGGATGATATCCCCGGGGGTGGATTATTAGTCATAGATGCAGTTGGATGGCGGTCTATGTATTTTGTTGTAATGCCCAGAGTGAATCTCATAGTGATCTTCTTGACATATCACGTTATCTTTATTCTATCAATTGCCCAACTGTAATTTGTTTACCCAGCATGTTATTTTATCTATGGAGAGACACCACTAGTGAACTGTGGACCCCGGTCCTATTTTAATCATATTGCAATCACCTGTTTACTTTTCCCGCACTGTTTACTTTACTCGCATATTACTACTGTTTTCCACTCGATACACTCATAACCTTTGTTTCAAGCAAACCGGTGAGATTGACAACCTCATCGCAAGTTGGGGACAAAGTATTTGTTTGTGTGTGTGCAGGTTCCACAAACACCTTCAGTCGTCATCGTCTCTCTTCTCCTGATCGATAAACCTTGGTTTCTTAACTGAGGGAAAACTAGCCGCTACACTCATCATACCTTCCTCTTGGGGTTCCCAACGGGCTGGTCATCACCACGCACAAGGACTTACTGCTCCCACGTCAACTAAACGCCACAGTCTTTTCTGGCGCCATCACACGAGTAGCAGCTTCTTTTCTGGCGCCGTTGCCGGGGAAGAGAGAAGACTTCTGCGAGGGGAGTTCTTCGCACACACATTCTTTACTTTGTTATTTGTTTTGATTTACTTTATTTATTTTACCTGCACTGCTTTTTATATCAAAAACCCAAAAAAATTAGAATCCTTGGTAGTTGTTACTTCTTTACTTTAGTTTATCATGTTGTTCCCTGAGTTCGTTCTGGAGGACCTCTCTGTAGGGAGTGGTTTGATTATTGGCAACAGTAACATTGAGGAGTTCTTTAATCACATTAGTATGCACGATGAAGATGAGGAAAAGTCTTGGGTTGAGCTTGCTCCTAGTATTGAAGTTGCTTCTATTTATTTAATTGACATGTTGGAAACTAGGTTTGCTAGTCTTAATCCTTTTATGCAATACATGTTCCTTAAGCTTCATGAAATTGAGGATCCCGAAAAGAAGGCTTTTATCTTGGAAACTTTGCGCCTAGAATTTAAGGATGTCGTTGTTGAAGCTAGGAAGGTCCTTAAACGTTTTAATAAACTCGGTTCACCTATAAAGGTTATTGATACTAATGACGGGGCCGAGATACCTATACCTTGCAAGCTTTTGGGATTGAATGATGCTTTCGAAAACAATTTTGCCTGGATTTGTCCTGAAAATCTTTTTGATGAGAATAGTGTACCAAAGCATGATCACAAAGGATCTTCAAAAACTTATGTGGATGAAATACAATGCCTTATTGACAAGACCTCTTCTGTTGATCTTAATGCTTCTTCTGATGTTACTTGATTCGCACTTTTCTGCGCCTAGCTCAAAGGCGTTAAAGAAAAGCACTCTTGGGAGATAACCCATTGTTTACTTTTCAGTACTTTTTCTTTTATTTGAGTCTTGGAAGTCATTACTACTGTAATGACCGCTCCTTATCTTGTTTATTTCGTTTTTGTGCCAAGAGAAGCCTCTAATTTGAGTGAGGTAAAGATTTGGGGTTATTGCTGTCCTGAAACTGTTTTCGGTGCTGCACCGTAAAAATTGGTGAAAATTCTCTGTTTATCTTTTGGACCTGCGATTTCTTGTGCATATGCCACAGGTTATATCCAAACTTTTCTTAGTTGAACACTTTTTGATTTGAGCAACAGAAAATCCCTCAAAAATTCGTCCTTTGTCAGCTGTCCAGTTTTGACAGATTTCTGCCAATATTTGTTTTTGCCACTTTATCGCTTTCTTTTGAGTTCTTTTTTATCATGGAACTCTTGTGGAAGTTGCTACAGTAGTATATACTTTATATGTGGTGGTTTTGGGTTGAAACCTGAAGCTAAAAGAGGTTGAATATATTTTATGCTTACACTAATGTTGCTAATAGAATTGTGTTTAGTTTTGTATGAAGGAAGTTTTCAAGTGTAGGGATTGGAGAATGATGAGATGAGTTGAAGAATGGACAAAAGCTCAAGCTTGGGGATGCCCATGCATCACCCCAAGAAATATCCAAGAAGTACAAGCGTCAAAGCTTGGGGATGCCCCCGAGGCACCCCTTCTTCATCGGCAAAAATCAGGTCACCTTTCAAGACACTATATTTTTATTGCTTCATGCACTATGTGTTTTTCTTGGAGCGTCAGTTGTTTTAGTTTTATTAGTTGGTTTAGTTTGTTTGTTTGCTGCAATAAATGGTTGGACCCCAACAAATTTCCCTTTGGAGTAGATGTACTTGTTTTCATTTGCAAAGAACGCTCTAGTTTTCACTCTTATTTAAAATCGAGTGTTCTACTTTTTCTGCTACTGCTTTTGGTTTTCGTTTTCGCCTTGATATGCGTTCAGATCTTGTCATATATTTTCATCAAGGTGTATTTTTGCCTCTGGTCTTCATTGGTTTTCATCAAAAGAGGTGTTTATAAAAAATTTCAAATGGTGTTGGAAAAGAGAAAAAGCTTTGTGCAAAATAGTGGTACAAGAAGGATCTTGTGTAGACTGCGGCTTAGGCTTTTTCATGTCATGCTTGATGTCTTTTTGATAGTATGCTTAGTGGTTTTGCTGTAGCATGAATTGTCTCAAATAACTGAGATTGCTTAATGAGCCTTTGAAAAATCATGCGTTGTTTTTATTGTATGGAAGCATTATTTTGGTTTTCTCCTTGATGCTTTATTTGGGTTGACTTGGCGCATGCTCACACATGTTAGACTCTTACAAAGTCGCCAATAGCCTTCATGATCATTTAGTTTTTGACTTTTGATGCCATCGTATGCTTCTTTTAAATGTCGCTTTGTCGCTTTGCATGATTATGGCCATTACTGCTCTCTTAGTTGGTCGCTCCCAGTCTTTTGCTAGCCCTCACCTTGTACTGAGTATGAGCTCTACTCGTGCATCCAACTCCTAAAAACCAAAGTTTGCCATTGTGTCCACTATAAATTCCTATGCATGGTATTTGTAAGCCATTCCAAAGTAAAATTTTCGTGTGCTACCTTTCAAAAACCTTCAAAATACTTCTCGTTTTGTGACACTGTTTTCAGCTCATGGGGACGTAGTGGTCGGATTTGCTATCTTCCATATTGCTTATTCCAAAAAGAAAAAAAAAGAGAAAAAAAAGAAAGAAAAAAGGCACTCCTCCAATGAATGTGAATGTTGGTGGGCACCCGATGGAATCGGTTAGCCATGGTATGTGAAAGGAAAAGGTGGGGAGGAGTGCCAAGTTTTATAAAAAGAGCACAAGAGTGCCAATCTCTCTCTCAAAAACTTGCTTCATTTTTGTATGGAAGATAGTAAGAACCCCATTGCCAGTCGTTGACAAAGACAACCACCTCTCAAAATCAAGTTTTATCTCTCTGTTTTACAAATGAAAAGCTCTAGCACATGCTTAAATCACTGCTTCCCTCTGCGAAGGGCCTTTCTTTTACTTTTATGTTGAGTCGCCACCTTCTTTCTTTATGCACCATTAAGAGAGCATAGTTGTCATTCTTAGTGTGATATGCATTGTCCCAAAGTTCATTGATTGACTCATATTGTTGGTTTCACTTGTTCTTAAATTATTTGTATCTAGTCGCCCTCTTAAACTTTGAGATGTCCTATGCATTTATGTTTTGCTCTCTTTGAAGGACAAGCTGAAAACCATTTGTATGTTTTTCCTTATGATTTGAACACACGTTTGACTTTCATTGTTTCATTATCATGATCTTTTGTTTGTGTTCATTTACATGTTTACAACATGGTTGCTAAGTTCTTATTGTCATGATTATATCTTTCATGCCCATGTTTTAAGTTCTATTGATCCCAGCTCACCAATGCTTACATATATGATCAAGATTGTGTAGGTGCATGTCACCTCAAAAATTATTCTTTGTTATCACTTACCTACTCGAGGACGAGCAGGAGTTAAGCTTGGGGATGCTTGATACGTCTCAAATGTATCTATAATTTTTGATGCTCCATGCTTGTTTTTACACCATTTGTATATTGTTTCGTTACACTTAGTGGCATTTTTATACATTTTCCGGAACTAACCTATTAACGAAGTGCCACAGTGCCAGTTTCCTGTTTTCTGCTGTTTTTGTGTTTCAGAAGTGATACACAGGAAATATTCTCGGAATTGGACGAAACAAGTTCCTGAAGTCATATTTCACGGGGAAGCTTCCAGACATCCGAAGACCTGACGGAGTGGGGCCACGTGGGCCCCAGACACAGGGGCGGCGCGGCCACCCCCCTGGCCGCGCCAGTCCTGTGTGAGGGGGCGTGGTCCCTCCTCTGACATCGCCCCTTCGCCTATATATACCCCCTGACGAGAAAAACCTAAAGCCCGATCAGTTTTCCAGAATACATCGCGATCCACCGCCGCCGTCGACCCAAAGATCGGGAGGGTCCAGAAGCTCTTCCCGGCACCCTGCCGGAGAGGGGAATCGCCACCGGAGGTCTTCTTCATTGCCATGCTTGCCTCCGGAGCGATGAGTGAGTAGTCTACCTTGGACTATGGGTCCATAGCAGTAGCTAGATGGTTGTCTTCTCCACCATGTGCTTCATGTTTAGATCTCATGAGCTGCCTTACATGATTGAGATCACCGTTATGTAATTCTATGATGTTGGTTTGTTGGGATCCGATGAATATTGGTGTTTATGATTAAGTTGCTGTACTGAATTATATCTTTTGTTATCTCTATGTTGTTTATGATCTTGCATGCTCTCCGTTGTTAGTAGCTATCTTGGCCGAGTAGTTGCTAGTGACTCCAAGAGGGGGTATTTATGCTCGATAGTGGGTTCATGTCTCTATTTCACCTGGGGGAGTGACAGAAACCTCTAAGGTGGTAGATGTGCTGTTGCTACTAGGGAGAAAACAACATTCATATGCTCAAGGGCATATGCTTTGTTTACATTACACACTTTGCTTAATGCAATTATCTGTTGTTCGCAACTTAATACTTCTAGGGTGTTCGGATGATATCCCCGGGGGTGGATTATTAGTCATAGATGCAGTTGGATGGCGGTCTATGTATTTTGTTGTAATGCCCAGAGTGAATCTCATAGTGATCTTCTTGACATATCACGTTATCTTTATTCTATCAATTGCCCAACTGTAATTTGTTTACCCAGCATGTTATTTTATCTATGGAGAGACACCACTAGTGAACTGTGGACCCCGGTCCTATTTTAATCATATTGCAATCACCTGTTTACTTTTCCCGCACTGTTTACTTTACTCGCATATTACTACTGTTTTCCACTCGATACACTCATAACCTTTGTTTCAAGCAAACCGGTGAGATTGACAACCTCATCGCAAGTTGGGGACAAAGTATTTGTTTGTGTGTGTGCAGGTTCCACAAACACCTTCAGTCGTCATCGTCTCTCTTCTCCTGATCGATAAACCTTGGTTTCTTAACTGAGGGAAAACTAGCCGCTACACTCATCATACCTTCCTCTTGGGGTTTCCAACGGGCTGGTCATCACCACGCACAAGGACTTACTGCTCCCACGTCAACTAAACGCCACAGTCTTTTCTGGCGCCATCACACGAGTAGCAGACACTTGCGTAGAAAATGATATTGTTGTTGATGATTCCAATAAACATGCTCAAACTTCTAAAAGTCCTATTTCCTATAAGCATGTTAATTTTTGTGGAGTAAATAGACCTTGTGAACAGAGTTACAACAAGGAAGATTATTGTGTCCACCACGCAAATGAAGAAACCCGAATGTGGTACAAGGATATAGGTGAGATCGGTAAAAAGGTTTGTAAGCTTTATCCTTTTCTTTGTAAACATTGTGATGACATAGGTCATTTTAATTTCCAATGCTCAAGCCCTAATAGTTACTCTTCTAGTACCTTAAGTATGTATTGTGATGACAAGATTACTCTCAATCAGCATGATGAGGTCGCTTTGTTCTTGGCGTGTGACGAGATATCTAGAAAGATTGCTTTGATAGATATGAATGATGTTTATATTAATAGCACCCTTCGTGGTTGTCGTCTCTATTGTGCTAAAGATTGCCTTGCAAATACTTACATACAAAATCTTATAAAACTTGATATTTTGCCAAGCTATGACAGGACTGATAGATATTTTTATCTTATTAATAGAGAGGAGGAATCCTCCAAAGTTTCTTCTGTTGTTTCTGTCAGCAAACCAGATTATGTGGAGAAGATGCCCTTCAAGTCTCTCCCTCCTAAAGAAGAGAGTAAGAAGAGTATGAAGAAGAAGAAGAAGAAGAGGAGTAAAAGGCGAGAGGACATGGTATCTTCCCCTAAGCGTTATGATCCTGCTATAGATTATGATAATTCTGATTGGGATGATGTTCCCATGCCTGTTACCTATGTTAGTGATCATGATTGGGAAAAGCACTCTACTTTTGATATTGAAAATCTTTTTGGTACCAATTCTAAGGTTAATAATTGTTGTACCATTAGTGCTATCCATGTTCCTTCTTATGATGATATGTTTGATGAGTATGCTTTGCGACATAGTAGTTCTCTAGCTTGTGATGATGGGTATAATATTTTCAGTTCACTTACTTTTGAGGAGAAAATTAGTTATGATTACAATATGCCTCCTGTTTTTGATGATTATGGTGATGAGAATAATTATTCTGTTGAATCTGATCCTAGTACAATTGTTCATGTGGGGAGTATTAATTCTTTTACGCATGTGGCTCATGATAGGGAAGCTTTATGTGATAGTTATATTGTTAATTCTATTCATGATGCTACTGAAAGTTATTATGAGAGAGGGAAACATGGTTTGATGGATCTCAACAATATTGAGTTTCCCCTCTTTATGTTGCAATTCTTGAAGTTGTACTTGTTTTACCTTCCTATGCTTTTTGCTTTGCGCTTTTATGACTCGTCTCTTTACAAGACTATTTTTCATAGGAAGTGGTTTAGATTTAAAAGTGTTCCATACTTGCTTTTTGATGCTCTCTATTTCTTCAAGTTCTTATATAGCGCCTTTGCCTCAAGCTCTTATATGGCGCCCACATGAGCATCTTTGCAATTTACTGCGCCTAGCTCAAAGACGTTAAAGAAAAGCACTCTTGGGAGATAACCCATTGTTTATTTTCAGTACTTTTTATTTTATTTGAGTCTTGGAAGTTATTACTACTGTAATAACCGCTCCTTATCCTTTTTATTTTGTTGTTGTGCCAAGAGAAGCCTCTAATTTGAGTGAGGTAAGATTTGGGGATGTTGCTGTCCTGAAACAGTTTTTGGTGCTGCACCGTAAAAATTTGTGAAAATTCTCTGTATATATTTTGGACCTGCGATTTCTTGTGCATATGCCCCAGGTTATATCCAAACTTTCATTAGTTGAACACTTTTTGACTTGAGCAACAGAAAACCCCTCAAAAATTCGACCTTTGTCAGCTGTTCTGTTTTGACAGATTTCTGCCAATATTTGTGTTTGCCGCTTTATCGCTTTCTTTTTTAGTTCTTTTGATCACGGAACTTTTGGGAAAGTTTCTACAGTAGTACATGCTTAATATGTGGTGGTTTTAGGTTGAAACCTGAAGCAAAAAGGGTTGATTCAATGTTATGCTTACACTAATGTTGCTAATAGAATTGTGTTTAGTTTTGTATGAAGGAAGTTTTCAAGTGTAGGGATTGGAGAATGATGAGATGAGATGAAGAATGGACAAAAGCTCAAGGTTGGGGATGCCCAGCACCCCAAGAAATATTCAAGAAGTACAAGCGTCAAAGCTTGGGGATGCCCCGAGGCACCCCCTTCTTCATCGGCAAAAATTAGGTCACCTTTCAAGACACTATATTTTTATTGCTTCATACACTATGCGTTTTTTTTGGAGCGTTAGTTGCTTTTGTTTTCAGTTTTCTTTTGCTTTGTTTGCTGCAATAAATGTTTGGATCACATCATGTGTTTGGAGAGAGACATGCTCCGTTTTTCATTTCCCAAGTGACAAGGGTATAGTTAATAGAGCCCGTTAGTTGAGTACCCCTGAGGCCCGATGAGCTAGGCCCAATTGTAATGATAGTCGAATACGAGTTCTTACCGTATATCAATATTGTAATCTGTATCGGACCCTACCCGATCCTCGAGACTTGGCCACCTATATATAGGGGCCAGGAGGGGACGGTGTAGGGCAGATTGAAAGCAAGCCAGGTTGAACACCCAAGTTTACTTTCGATATACACTTATTTCGACTAACCTTTACCTTCGAGTTCATCCGACGCCCTATTCCCCCGATCCTAAGTCCTTCATCTAGGACATTTGTCGAGTTAACCCTCGTCAATTGGCGCCGACCGTGGGGACCTGGGCGTTGGAATCATGAATTCGACGGCTTTTTCGCTTCTAGCCAACAGCAGCTCAAAAATCGACGAAAGTCAAGAGATGGAGTTAACAATTGGAAGTTTGAGCATCCTCATTGGGCCATCGGGTTTATCTCGCCTTTCAGATCCGACGAAACAAGATCCGTCGGCAAGTGAGCCCGAAACAGTAGCAATGATGGAATACTCTGACGGCTCTTCCAGCGAGGTAAACTCGCCGGTCAGCTTAGAAGAAGTGCAAAAAGGAAAGATCGCAGAAGACAACGAAGCAAGGGAAAATTTCAACGCAGGGGTCCAACTCGACGATCTCATGATCTGCCTCGACGATATCTCAGACAAATCAACAGACACATGGAAGACAGGGCTAGAGCTTTCTGAAGATGGTGACTCGATCTTCTCAAGCTTCAATAGCAACATCGGCAAACAATGCCAGGTGCTCGCCATTGTGGGAGACAACTCAGAAGAATTCAACGAAAACAACAATCCAGTGCTAAACCCAGCAAATATCGACAGAGGAGCAAATCACCTAGCAGAAGGGCAAACAGCAGAATCCCTCACAACCAGGGAAAAAATTTGACTATCAGTCGACGAATGGAGGATAATAAGAGAAGCCGTGGAACACGGCACGCCAATACCATCAAATTCCAGCAAAGACATGCTTTTGGGGTATCATTATACCCTAAGACAGCAGGCAAAGCAATTAGCACAGGAGAAAATAGAGATACAGAGAAGAAAAGACTCAGCCATTGCAGCTAGCAACGCCGCTCGTAAAGCGCGAAGCGACGCATCATATAGTAACGCAAGGAAAAATCATCGACATGGTTCAAGGTACGACAACCTCGAGTACTCCGACAGGCAAAGCATTTCGAAAAACCTCGACTTGTCCTTTTTATCGGTCGACGAATAAGGAAACATCGTACCAAAAACTCCTGAAGCAGCATTAGTGGCAGCTCAAGCTTATCTTCTCACAACTCGACCAAGCCCGGGAGATCCTAGAGAGCATATGCACAGAGCAGCATTGAACGGACTAAACATGGTGGGCCACAAGCTATCAGCAAAAGGAGAAGAAGCACACCACCGTAAGGAAACGCACAAGCCAAGATCGCCTCGCCATCACAGCAGTCCTCGGCGCAGAAGCAGCAATCAACGATCTCGATCGCCATCACCGAAACAGCACGGAGGAACCCGAAGATCGCGATCCCCAAATGAAAAACGCGACTATGAAGACGACGAAAAAGAGATGGGGGCATCGTGCTTTACCCGCAGGGTTCGCACCACTCTAGTTCCCAAGGGATTCAAGTTACCTCATGATCAACAAAAGTACGACGGATCACAGGAACCACAATCATGGCTCTCAGACTATCTGCAAGCAGTACAAATATTGGGAGGAACCAAAGAAACAGCAATGCAAAGTTTGCAATTACACCTCACCGGCGCAGCAAGGTCATGGTTGAGCAAACTAGAGAAAGAAACTATTGGAAGCTGGGAAGACCTTACAAAGCAATTTACAAGCAACTTCAGGTCGACATACAAGCGGCCAGCATCAATAGAAGAAGTCAAAGCATGTGTGCAACAACGCGACGAAACACTGCGGGCATACATCCAAAGATGGAGTCTTATCAAAAATTCAGCAGTCGAAGTTTCAGACGAAAGAGCAATAGATGCGTTCATCATTGGATTAAGGCGAAGAGACCTAGTCGAAGAGATGGGCAGAATCAAGCCGAAAACAGTGTCAGACCTCATGGACGTAGCAAACAGATTTGCAGATGGAGAAGTCGCATGCAACAACAAGCGGACGCGATCCCCAGAGGACGATAGAAGAAATAGATATGGAAATCAAAGGAGACGGTCCCGAAATTACGACAACTATGGCTCCCATAGCCAAGTCGCCGCAGGATACAAAGACAACAGCTATCAAGGAAGTGATCGCAGAAGCTCGGGATATCGAAGCTACGGGAAAGAGGACTACAAAAAGTTTCCCACAAGAGAACCCAGAGAGTACAACCCGTCGCCAGAAGATATGCTCAACGGACCTTGTCATATACACTCAGCGTTCGTCGATGGGAAGCGAGTATCAAGGCACGCAATGAAAGATTGCACAACATTCCTAAAACTACAAGAGGCAGCACTAAACAAGCAAACCGAAGCAAGACGACAAGGATTTGAAGGAAGCAACAATCCTCCGACAAAACAACAAGGAAACAACGGAGCTCCTCAAGGACAAGACCAGCAAAACCAGGGGCACGACGACGACGAAGGGTACGTTCCATCAAAAGGACACATCACAGCAATGATACAACCTGTGCCCAAGTCGAACAAAGAAGAAAAGAGTATCACTCGACAAGTCAACTTAGCAGTCATCTCACCTCCAGCCGCAACGGAGTATCTGCACTGGTCAGAACAACCAATCGAGTTCAACAGAGAAGACCATCCTATAACAGTACCTCGGCCAGGAAACGCGCCTTTGGTACTTAAAGCTCAAATCGGCGCGTATGATGTCGATAGAATATTCATGGACGCAGGAAGTGGAATTAACCTGATATACGCAAAAACACTCAGAGCAATGCACATATCACTAGAGTTCCTGAAACCAACGGATTGTTCCTTCCACGGAATCGTGCCAGGAAGTGCCAAATACCCACTGGGTCGAATAGCACTCAATGTTTGCTTCGGCAACCGACAAAACTATAGGAGAGAAAAACTGGACTTCGAAGTCATGAATTGGCCATCTCAGTATCATGCGATCCTCGGGCGACCCGCATTTTCGCGATTCATGGCAGTGCCTCACTATACATATCTGGTACTCAAAATGCCAGGACCAAGAGGAATAATTACAGTAAAAGGAAGTTTTGAAGTCTCAGATCTCTGCGACAGGGAGTTCCACAAGATGGCGCAAAACTTTGGCATGATAGCCAACTATGCAGAAAAGGCGAAAAACACGACTACAGAAGGCGTCAAGCTACTCGAAGAACGCGTTGTGGAGCCCGAGATGAAGAAACCACGAGTAGGAGCATCAGGAGAAGACAAGGGTACAGGAGAAGAAGAGAAAGCCATGATGGCATAATTATCAAAGAACAATAAAGTAGAGTAGAAGAATAAGGCTGTAAAAGCCACGAGTTATACCAGGGGCAATGCCCTCTAGATCCAGAACACAGGTCATAGGCCGGATCTCTTGGGTCACCCCATATATCTCACATTACAAGTATAATAAAGACAAAACGTTCCTCATATTCGAGTCTACGAGTCTTTCAAAGGGAAAATGCGGCAAACGCACGAATCATACAAAAACGCTCTGAAAATATATTTCAGACATACAGTCGCGAAATAAGAAATTCTCGCGTTCCACATAAGTATTACAACATCGGGTTGTCAGAATCATCTACACCCAAAGGGTCTAAATAGTGAAACTCGCGGAAAAACGCAGCATCTTCTTGCAACAGCCTGGCTATAATTCGTCGGGCAGGCTGCAAGGTACTCTCCAAGTGTACTCGAAGGCTAGCTCCGCCTGGAGGGTAGCTCAGCGACATAGAACTATAGTTGAGTCTTGGTTGCCACTTGCGTATCCACCCAAGAGCAAAATTGGCACCTGCCACTAAGTTCAGTTCTATCAATCGATGAATTTGCTGGCTGGATCTAAAAGTATCAAGAAGTAGTGGGAAAGTCGCAGATAGAGGATTGCGAGGAAGCATAACCGAGTGCATAGTTACGAGAGATCTTCTGCAGCCATCCACCGCTTCGCCAATGTGCTGGGCACGGTCCTGAAGCAATACAACAGCACTCCAGCGTCGAGGATCAGACCACAAATTTTCAACACCCGCGGACATTTTCTCTAGGGCCGCATTTCGCTCGGTAACCCGACGATCTTCAGCAGCGAAATCTAAACAAGTGCCTATGAGGGCAAAGGATATCATAAAAACAGCAGTGGAACAAAAAGAGAAAAACATAAAGTCGAAAGGAAACTTACATCGCAACATTTCACAGGCGGATTCGATAATGCCAAGGAAAAAAGAATTGCATTCCTCGTGGTGCAAAATCTTTGCCGTCAAGCTGGACACCTTATCATCAAGAATAGATACCTGCTTCGTCAAATTAGAAGTTTTGCTAGCTTTATTAAATGCCATCTGAGCTTGGCGTTTGGCTAAAGTCAAGCGAGCCTCAAGATCAGAAATCCTTGAAGAGTACTCTGCGCATTAACTGCATCGACTAGGATGCGACGAAATTGTCAAGCCAAACGTGCAGGCAGAGGAAGGAGCAGGCCCGCAAATCAAAGGATCATTGATGTGCATCGACTGGACGTCAAAAATAAGAAAGGAGAAACATTTCAGAGAGGTAGCACAAGACTTCATAAGAGAGAAACATATTTACATAAGTGCAAAACCCTTTGACTAAAGTTCTCGGGTTGCACGCGACTAAAAGTTTTTACATCCAAAAGGAGAAATTGAAAGCTACAAAGAAGCCGAGTCTACGCCACCTCAGCATTTTGCTCCGTGGCAGAAGAAGGCATGACAAATTCCTCGCCAGAAGTCGACGGAGGCGCTGGGTCTTCCGCCGTTGGAGGTGGCGCAGTAGATGCTGCGGAGGCTGCCGAGGGAGAAATAATTGCCACCAGTGCAGGAGCCAACTTCTTTGCCTTCTCGAAAAAAGCCTTCATTTCATCGCGGGTGCGGCCATGGGGAGAGCTCACCTTCTCCCAGTCGAAGTCCGCGCCGTGCGCAAAAGAAAGTGAAATAGCACCCTCAGCGCCACGCTTCAGAGAGAGCCCCTTCAGCTGGAGGGTGGGGTCTTCAGTTGTGTCAAAGGCCTTGGCAAGTTTCTCCACGTTGTCCTTCAGAACTTCTGCCTTCTTCTTCGGCCACAATCCGACAAACAACCGCGACAGAACGCGGCTAACCAACTCAAAAGTCTCCTGGATAGATATCCAGTTTGCCTCGAGTAGTTTAACCGCGGTCAGCAGAGGATCATCGCCCGGTTGTAAAGACGACGAAGATACCCCGGTAAATCCTGCACAGCAAAGGAGGACAAAGAAAAAAAGGGAAAGAAACGTATCAGCAAGTATAACAAGGCAATAAGAGTCGAAATGAGAGATAAGGCGAAGCATTTACCTTCAGCAGCAGCAGACATTGTGCGAAGACGATCTGTCACGGCTTCTTCTCGCTGAGCTTGCTCCTTGTTGGCATCGGCCAAAGCTTTTTCAGCTTTCTTCGCCTTACCAAGCGCTGATTTCTGCGACTTCTCAGCGCTTGCTTTGGCAGCAGCCGCAATATCATAGGCTTTCTGCGAGGCACTAAGCTCAGCCTCTAATGACGCAATTCGGGCATTGGCTGTTGCTAGAGCAGCTACAGTAGAAGAAGAAAGGAAGTCAGATAAACAGCAAAAGATAAGCGTGGAGGAAAAATCATGACTGGATATAGAACATACCTTCGGAAGCTTTCGCAACCTTTAGGTACTCAGCACATTCGGTGCCCAAGGCGACGAATCTCTTCAGTAATGCCTGAGAGAAAGAGTGTGTAAGAGCACAAGTGTATGCAAGGGAAACAAGTCAGGAAAAATTGCTCACATCATGGGGGGAAGCCGAGGATTCATGGGCTTCCAGAGAGACATCGGGTTCTTTGGCCTTCTTCAAGTGCTTGAGGTTTCGGGGCGCAGGAACCTTCTTGACAGAGGCCCTGGTAACCCTAGGCGCAATTTCTTGGGCAGGGGGCTCATCATCAACTGCAGGGGGAATTGAAGGAGCAGATGGAGCATCTTTTGGAGGCTCCTCGTCATCTCTACAAAAAGAAAAACAAATTATGTATAACACGAAAGAAACAAGGCAAGAGAGGTGCAATTGAAGAACTCGAATAAAGCACTTACGATGCCAGGAGGTCGAAGTACTCCATATCTCCTGCAGGAACAGAGGCCTTATCAGCCGCTGCAGAACTCGAAGAAGCAAATTCTTCGACTCGCTTCCTCTTCTTGTCGACACCAGCATCTTCAGCAAGCACGGGGGGAGGCGATGTCGACGAGCTAGTTTCCTCTTCCGATTCTTCGGCATCATCTCCATCCTGATTCTCGTCAGCCTCGGGGGCTTCAGATACAGACGAGGCCAGATCAGCTGGAAGGGGCCCTGCCTCTGGAAGAGGAGGTTGCGAAACAAGGAATTGGTGACCCTGCATATAAATAAGTTAGCAGAGTACAAAGGCAAAGAATAACGTAAGTCGAAGCAAACAAAATTCGACAACAAGTGAACACAAAGATACATACCTCGGGCAGAGGGTGCACAGAGTCGAAGTAGTCAGCGGTCAAGTCAGCAACCGCATGATCCTTGGTGAGCTTGGTGAGGCTCCTAACTCGCTTGTCGACATCTTTTTTCTCTATCAAATCTTCAGAGACGCGAGTAGGGTCTTCCAAGCCAGAGTAACTCCAGAGCTTGGTGAGGCGGTGCTGCAGGGGTTGAACTCGACGTTGCACGAAGAACGCCATGAGTTGGATACCCGACAAAGCTCCTCCTTGGCCTCCTTTCAAAGCCTGAATGCGAGATAGAAGAGGAAGAACTTGTGCTATCTCTGCATCTGAGGGAAGCGCATCCCACGACGCCAATTTCTTCACTTCCTTGGAGGCTTCGAAAGGGGCTAACCCATATTGGTCTTCAGGGGAGGCTTTGCGATCTTTGATATAGAACCATTTGGTTCTCCACCCCTGGACATATGCGGCAAAGGAAAATTCGAGGTACTGCACTTCAGGGCGCATAGAGACAACGGCTCCGCCCAATTCAGGCTTTCTAGCTAGAGCAACATTGGGGCGGAGTCGAAAGATTGACCTCCAGAGAAGAAAGTGGGGCTCAATGCCCAAAAATGACTCGCAGAGAGTCACGAAACAAGCAATGTGAAGAAGGGAGTTTGGTGTGAGCTGGTGGAGCTGCACACCGTAGACAAAGAGGAGCCCACGGAGAAACTCGTGGGCAGGAAGAGAAAGGCCGCGGAGGAGGAAAGCAAGGAACATTACCCGATAACCGCTCGGGGGCTCCGGGATCCGCTCAGTGCTTGGAAATTTGATGGAATCCAGGGCGAAGATGAGGCCGTCCGCCCTGGCTTTCTCCACCTCTTTCTTTGTGATGGCGGAGCGCACCCAGCTGGTGGCAGAAGAAGTCTTGGCCATGGTGTTCTTGGTGGCTAGGTGTTTCACGCGCATCTAATACGCGGAGCGCTTGGGGGCTATGCACGAGAGGCGGAGGAAGAGGAGATCAGCAATGGAGGCGGCGGAGGGAACGAGCTGGTAAACAGTAAAATCCCCCACTACGCCCCTTATATACCTTCTGGGAGAAGGATCGTGGGCTAAGACGTGGCGCAAGGAGCGGAAACGGCAGCCCACTAACGGTCAAAAATCGCGAAAATTACAGTGCTGCCCATAAAACGGTTCGCACTCATACAGAGTGACGTATTCATTGACGTCATAAAAAAGATGATATAAGAAAGAAGAAGGATGGCGCCGACAAGTGCAAAATTTATAGACAAGATTATATGTGAAGGATTTTCGATTATAGCCTTGGGGGCTACTACTTTCAAAGATATTGAATGCAACTCTTTACTGGAGTGGTGGACGCGTATTCGACGACAAGATGTTATTAAAGTATCTCGAGTTGAAGTATGATGGACTACAATATATTTTGAGCCTATACTCGAAAAAGTCTTTTTCGACTATAGCCTCGGGGGCTACTCCCATCGGGAGCGCTGAGCGCGCACCCGACAATATTTCTTGGCAAACATTCGAGCATGTGAAGAGGAGGAGTGTTACTCCCATCGGGAGCGAGTTTTTTGGTTGTTTAAACCCAAATATTTTCAGTCAAAATTTGACTGCGACATGAGATTCTCGAGTTATGTTATCGCAACGAAACTCGAATGCCGTGACTTGTCACGAAGGTAAGACCCCGGGATCCGTCCTGTGTGGCCTGGTATACGCACATGGATGCGCTCTGCTGGTATGTATCCGTGTCTACGACGCGAAGAAAATCCTGGTGGACGCACTGGGTACCCTGAGAATCATTGGGATTCATTCTTTGTAAGTCCTAAATGCGGCAAAAGAATGGGTTTGACCGGTATCCCGAATTCAAATCCAAGGGGATTGAATTTGAAGTAGGTAACAAGTATCTGTTCCGGCAGTTAACTGACCTCTTGATCCGTCAGAGTTGTCAGGCTTGTTCATCAAAACCCCTTGCGAAAAAATATCATGAAAGTAAGTCGAAAGACCAAGTCGAAGATTTGGAGATATGAAGAAATCGAAGAATTGATCAAGTTGAAGATTTAAAGATTAGAGATTCAACCCGAATCTGCAATTCTGGTAGAATCTCAGGGGCTACTGACAAGGGTATAGTTAATAGAGCCCGTTAGTTGAGTACCCCTGAGGCCCGATGAGCTAGGCCCAATTGTAATGATAGTTGAATACGAGTTCTTACCGTATGTCGATATTGTAATCTGTATCGGACCCTACCCGATCCTCGAGACCTGGCCACCTATATATAGGGGCCAGGAGGGGACGGTGTAGGGCAGATTGAAAGCAAGCCAGGTTGAACACCCAAGTTTACTTTCGATATACACTTATTTCGACTAACCTTTACCTTCGAGTTCATCCAATGCCCTATTCCCCCGATCCTAAGTCCTTCATCTAGGACATTTGTCGAGTTAACCCTCGTCACCAAGAACTTCCATTTTTCACTCTTATCGTTTCAACGAGTGTTCTCTTTTTCTGCTACTGCGTTTAGTTTGCATTTTTCACCTTGATTTTTGTTCAGATCTTGTTATATCTTTTCATCAAGGTGTATTTTTTCCTCTGGTCTATATTGGTTTTCATCAAAAGAGTTGTCTCAAAAAGGTTTGAATGGTGTTGGAAAAGAGAAAAAGTTTCATGCAAAAAAGTGCTACAAAAAGGAGCTTGTTTAGACTGCGGCTTAGACTTTTGCATGTCATGTTTGATGTCGTTTTGATAGTATGCTTAGTGATTTTTGTTGTAGCATGACTTGTCTCAAATGACTGAGATTGCTTAATGAGCCTTTAAAAAAAATCATGCGTTGTTTATATTATTTGGAAGCATTAATTTGGTTTTCTCCTTTGATGCTTTATTTGGGTTGACTTGGCGCATGCTTACACCATGTTGACTACAAAAATAAGTCGCCTATAGCCTCTATGATCATTTAGTTTTTGACTTTTGATGCCATCTTATGCTTCTTTTAATGTTGCTTTGTCGCTTTGCAGGATTATGGCCGTTACTGCACTCTTAGTTGGTCGCTCCCAGTCTTTTGCTAGCCCTCATTTTGTACTGAGTATGAGCTCTACTCGTGCATCCAACTCCCAAAAACCAAGTTTGCCATTGTGTCCACTATAAATTCCTATGCATGGTATTTGTAAGCCATTCCAAGTAAATTTTCATGTGCTACCTTTCAAAAAAAAAACCTTCAAAATACTTCTCATTTTGTGACACTGTTTTCAGCTCATGGGGACATCGTGGTCGGATTTGCTATCTTTCATATTGTTTTATTACAAAAAGAAGAAAAAAGAGAAAAAAAGAAAGAAAAAAGGCACTCCTCCATGGTATGTGAATGTTGGTGGGCACCCGATGGAATCGGTTAGCCATGGTTTGAGAAAGGAAAAAAGGTGGGGAGGAGTGCCAAGCTTTATAAAAGAGCACAAAAGTGCCAATCTCTCTAAAAAACTTGATTTATTTTTGTATAGAAGATAGTAAGAACCCCATTGCCAGTCGTTGACAAAGATAACCACCTCTCAAAACCAATTTTTATCTCTCTGTTTTACAAATGAAAAGCTCTAGCACATGTTTAATCACTGCTTCCCTTTGCGAAGGGCCTTTCTTTTACTTTTATGTTGAGTCACCACCTTCTATCTTTATGCACCGTCTAAGAGAGCATAGTTGTCATTCTAAGTATAATGTGCATTGTCCCAAAGTTTATCATTGATTGATTCATGACTATGGTTTCACTTGTTCTTAAATTACTTGTATCTAGTCACCCTCTTAAACTTGAACGTGTCCTATGCATTTATGTTTTGCTATTCCATGAGGGACAAGCTGAAAATCATTTACTATGTTTTTCCATATGATTTGAACACACGTTTGACTTTTATTGTTTCATTATTCATGATCTTTTGTTTGTGTTCTTTTTCATGTTATAACATGATTACTAAGTTTCTATTATCAAGATTATGTCTTTCATGCCCATGTTTTAAGTTCTTTGATCTCAGCACTCAATGCTTACATCGATGATCAAGATTGTGTAGGTGCATGTCACCTCAAAAATTATTTCTTTTGTTATCACTTACCTACTCGAGGACAAGCAGGAGTTAAGCTTGGGGATGCTGATACGTCTCAAATGTATCTATAATTTTTGATGCTCCATGCTTGTTTTTACACCATTTGCCTTGTGTTTCGTTACACTTCGTGGCGTTTTTATGCGATTTCCGGAACTAACCTATTGACAAGATGCCACAGTGCCAGTTCCCTGTTTTCTGCTGTTTTTGTGTTTCAGAAAAGCTACATAGGAAATATTCTCGGAATTGGACAAAACAAGTTCCAGAAGTCTTATTTTTCCCGGACGAAGGACGAGGACCAAAAGAGAGCCGGAGGGGGGCCAGGGGCCAGCCTCACACCAGGGCGGCGCGGCCCAGCCCCTGGCCGCGCCCCCTATGTGGGAGGAGCCCCTGGTAGCCCCCTGACGACGCCCCTTCGCCTATATAAAGCCTCGGGACGGAAAACCCTAGGGGAGTCGGCAATTTTCCAGAAAGAGTTCCGCAGCTCCGCCACCGCCGTCGAAAAATTTCGGGGGACAAAAGTCTCTGTTCCGGCACCCTGCCGGGACGGGGAAGTGCCCCCGGAGCCATCTCCATCGGTCTCCATCGCCGTCTCTGCCGTCTCCATCGACCTCACCGCCATCTCCATCAACCTTGCTGTCTCCTATGATGAGGAGGGAGTAGTTCTCCCCCGGGGCTAAGGGCTCTACCGGTAGCTATGTGGTTCACCTCTCTCTCCCATGATGTGATCTTTATGTGATCGTGAGCTTTGTATATAGTTGAATTGGTAGATGTTATTATTCAGATATTATGCTACTCCTATGCTTTATTATTGTACTCTCCGGAGATACCTCGTATCATGGTGTAAAGGTGACTAGTGTGTGCATCATGTGTATCTTTTTGGTTAATGTCTCTATGAAATGTTGGTGTTTGTTGGAACCATCTAGTGCGTTCACGGTGATAGTGTGGGACAATCTAGTTTCGGTACATACGGACTTTGAGGAGTGCTTCGTAGCCCTACGCATGATTAGTGTATGTTTTCCATTGGAGAATTGTTTTGAGTTGCATATTGATGATAGCATCTATTGGTTCAATTATGTTATATTTGTTGGGAATGTGTCCACTAGTGAAAGTATAATCCCTAGGCCTTGTTTCCAAGCATTGCACACCGTTTACTACCTGTTTTGTTTCATGTTTGCTCGCAGCGATATTTATTTCAGATTGCGTTTACTACTTATAATCATCACAACTACTTGTATTTCACCATCTCTTCGCCAAACTAGTGAACCTATACACCTGACAAGTGTATTGGGTGTGTTGGGGACACAAGAGACTTTCTGTATCGTAATTGCAGGGTTGCTTGAGAGGGATAGCTTTGACCTCTTCCTCCCTGAGTTCGATAAACCTTGGGTGATCCACTTAAGGGAAACTTGCTGCTGTTCTACAAACCTCTGCACTTGGAGGCCCAACACTGTCTACAAGTACAGAAGCATGTGTAGACATATTCTAGCTACTGCTATGGACCCATAGTCCAAGGTAGACTACTCACTCATCGCGCCGGAGGCAAGCATGGCGATGAAGAAGACCTCCGGTGGCGATTCCCCTCTCCGGCAGGGTGCCGGGAAGAGCTTCTGGACCCTCCCGATCTTCTTGTCAACGGTGGCGGCGGATCGCGATGTGTTCTGGAAAAGTGATCGGGTATTTAGGTTTTTCCCATCGGGGGGTCTTTATAGGCGAAGGGGCAGCATCAGAGGTGGACCAGGGGGCCCACACCACCAGGGGGCGCGGGCCAGCCCTAGGCCGTGCTGCCCTATGGTGTGGCCGCCCTCTGGCTCGGCTCCGTCTCCTCTTCGGTGTTTTGGAAGCTCCGTGAAATATCTGGACGTCTGGCTTTTGTTTCGTCCAATTCCAAGAATATTTCCTGTGTAACATTTCTGAAACACAAAAATAGCAGAAAACAGGAAACTGGCACTGTGGCATCTCGTTAATAGGTTAGTTCCGGAAAATGCATAAAAATGCCACGAAGTGTAACGAAACACTAAGCAAATGGTGTAAAAACAAGTATGGAGCATCAAAAATTATGGATACGTTGGAGACGTATCAGGTGGCATGGCTGAGGCCTGGGGTGGAGCTTCCGCGTCGTGCGCAGGAGGTGTTGTAGCGGCCGGTGCGAGGCATCTGAACTACGGGGAGGGCTCGCTCGTGTGAAGAACAGGAGGCGGAGGCTAGTGATCATGGTGTCTGCCCAGAGGGAAACAGATCTTTTTGACAGGGTAGCTCTCCATGGAAGCACATGCCCCCAGCGACTGTGCATAGCTTCCACGCTTGTAAACAATACATTTTCTTTGTGTCCATGATGGCAATTTCATTGGTGGCATAGTTGCGTTGCACGATCCCACCTGTCATACTCAAACGGTCATATTCTGGGGGGCGCACTGGTATAACTGCCGGATGCAAGAGCAGCGTCGTCACTCCGATTCTTCCTTCTTCCCATCTCTCCCTTGCACCTACTATTCTTTTCCGGCTAGCTCACATCTGCTGTTCTAGTTCCCCACCTAGTCCCTCTGCTGTGCTCTCCCTTGGGTGCAAGGCAATGGTTCGCAGCTACTGCAGTTCTTCACGGGCGGAATCAGGGTCGGCTCGCTGATGCCCCCCTATCCCGTACCGGAGTAAGCCCTACGACTATTCGCCGGACAAAATCTGTGACTGTGGAGTAAAGATGCCGAGATGGACTGCGTGGACGGATGAAAACGCTGGGAGAAGATTCTACAACTGCGGCATCCACGCGGTATTATTGTAAACTAATCATGTTTGTTTGCCAGTTTAGTTATTTTAATTCTCACATCTTTCCTCTTCCTTTACTATGTTTTTGGCAGGAAGGCAAGGGCCGAGGCTGTGAGAAGTATGAGTGGATGGACGACCCGCTGCCAGTTTTGCAGAGAGAGCTTGTTCGTGATCTTCGTGATGCTGTATGGGAGAAGATGGAGGAGAACCGTGCGCTGCTTGATGAAAACAAGGAGCTTCTGGACCAACTTCGGAAGCTCGAGCAGAGTGGTGGTGTGCATGCTCAGTTGCAGAAGCAAGCAGCTGAAATAGAGCAGATCAAGGTTAGGGCAGATGGTGGAAACAATCTGCTTTTCATATGGATATGTTCTATGGCATTTACAGTTTATGTTGGCATTATGATGTCTAGCACCTGAAAAGCAGAACTGTAAGGACCCAAATATTCTGAAATCTGAAATGTTATCATGTGCCATTTATTCTGCCTTTTCTGACTGTCCCTCTGAACATTACCACCGAGTAAGAACATATGCATAATGTCAAACAAGGCTTATTAAAAATGAGTACATAGTTTACAAATTACAAATTCCATAACAAATACAGTTCGGACAGAATTTTGGGCAGGTCCAGGGCCCCTATTTTACAATGCACACACAAACACACATGTTCCGGAAAAATAGTTTTCAGAATTTTGCTGTATTACAGAGACGGAGCACTCAGAAAAAAGACTGAATTAGTCTTACTCTGACCTAGCTGTCTTCTTCCTCTTTGGGGACAGTTTTCTCGCCTTCTTGTATGTTGGATCAGAAGGTTCTGGAATGTCTGGCCAATCTGAATCAGATCCCGTGTCATCATCACTCCACTCAACTTCCTCGTGAAGTACATAGACAGTATCAGCAATCTTGCACCTTGTCTTGCGCTTCCTGACAAATGTTAGAAAGCAGGTAAGCCCCAGGTAAGCATAGATATTACCTAATTATAAATAAAGATCATACACGCAAATACTTCATACCTAGGCTTTGGTCCGTTCAAAGGACACCCTGCTGCTCTATGTCCAATACATTTGCATTGCTTACATCTGTTTTTGCCTTTCTTGCTACCACTAAAAGGCATGCCCTGCTTCTCCATGAAATTCTTGAACCTACTCTTCTGAGGTCTTCCTTTGCCTCTTTTAACATTTGGCTGGCACAGCTTGAAAGGTAGTTGAACCACAGGCCACTGTGACTGGTCTGTGCAAGGAGGGACGGCACCTGCGTAGGTAGCTCGAAATTTAGCCAAAGAGAAGTACTCACTCACATATTGATCAAGGTGTGGCAGAGTTCTTTTGTGAACCAAGAAGATTAACGCGTGTGCGCATGGCTTCCCAGTATGCTGCCACTCTAAGCAGCTGTATTCTCTACTGTCAATCTTCACGACATGCCTCATGCCATTCCGGCTCAAATCTCTCACCTCACAGATGTGGTCGTTAGACTCTCCAACTCTAAGGTAACCAAGACCTCGACTTCTCTGGTTTATTTGCTGAATAACAGCGGGTAGAATGTGCCCTCTTAGTCTGTCCCCAATATCTCTTCTTACTTTTATCAGCCTCATCAACATACCTCGTATGGTGTCCATCAACATATGAACTGGAAGGTCTTTTGAGTCTTTGACCCAATTATTTACGGTTTCAGCAAGGTTGTTGTTTATGTAATCACACTTTATTGCGGGATTAAAAGCACTCCTCATCCATAAAAGGCTGTGATTCCTTTCCAAGTATACGGCAAAATCAGAGTTCTCAGCATGTATCTTGTCCATAAAAAATTTGTAGCTCTCAGGCTTGTAGGCCCTAGCAGCAGTCCACATGTAGCGATATACAGTGCCTGAGTAGTGCCTGTATAGGTTCAGCATCAAATGAGCATGGCATTCTCTTTGTTCAGCATGTGGAAATACTGTCCGAACTGCATTTGCCAATCCTTTGCATGCATCAGTGATTATGGCCAGTGGTGAAACATCACCTATTGATCTATGCAGTTGCCTCATAAATCACTCCCAGTTCGCCTCTGATTCTGACTGAAACAGGCCGAATGCCACCGGGAATATCCAGTTGTGCCCATCCAGTGATGTCGCTGATGCTAGACAACCATTCCATCTGCTAGTGAGGACAGTGGAGTCTATACTCAAATATGGCCTACAACCCTCCTTGAACCCTTGAATACAGGGCTCAAGGGCCATAAAAAACGGTTAAAATATATATTCCCCTCCTCCTCTTTCGTGTCAATCTCGACAACACCACCTTGAGACCTAGATTATATTTTAGCCTTGAAGCTGTACAACAGCCTGAAACTATTTTCCCAGTCCCCGTATAGTGTTTGCAAAGCTCTCTCTTTACCTTTCCAAACTATGTGATACGGTAGCTCGACGTTGTAATCAGTCATAAGCTTTACCTGAATCGCCTTGGCAGTCTCATTTGGCGTTTTCTTAAGAATGGCCAAAGCATGCTTCTCAACCCATTCTTGAGTTGCACAAGAAGATCTTAGTTTGCAGCCTATTGGACACCTGTGTGCAGGTCCCATCTTGTTCACCTGCATCGGAACATTCATTTTATACATTAGTTGCTTCATAATAATTCCTAAACTTGCTTCACATATGAAAACCCGAACCCATCAGTTAGAAATAGATATTTGTGTGCGAGGAAAGCTTGTCAGTACCCTAACTGTTTCTCCACCAGGAAGTATCCTAACGGAGATCTTCCATGGGCATTGATCCTTCACCCTCTCCCCATTGTAGTAGTCTAATCTGCACCTCGCCTCGTACCGTTTCCTGGTGTTTCTAGTTCTGAAGACGTCAAACTCTCCGATGATACAATATTGCGCAAATGCTTTCCTGAATTCTACCATGTTGGCGAAGTATGTGCCCACCATAATTACAGGTACCACTGGATCATATGTTATCGCTAACTCGTTAGTGACCTCATCATCTACCGGGATGGCAGCTTCCTCCATTAGTGATTCATCGATTACATCATCACCTGTTTCTTGTTCCAGCACCTCTATTTCACTGTCCTCATCTTCCCCTATGTCCGAAACGGGAGGACCTTCATTGTCTTTCTCTACATCATCATCACTAGGTTCACTAGCGATGCCAACACTAGTAGGAAAACCCTTATAGGTGGGATGCAATTCTGTGGCGCACTAGCCAACAGTGCGCCACAGAAATTATTTCTGTGGTGCACCAAACCAGGTGCGCCACAGAAATATATCATTTCTGTGGCGCACCAAAAGACCATGCGCCACAAAAATAGGGTGGGACCCACGCCCTATCAGCCCCAATCATTGGTTCCTCTATTTCTGTGGCGCATCAGGGCTAGTGCGCCACAGAATTAGAGCATTCTGTGGCGCACCAAGACCAGTGCGCCACAGAATTCGGGTAATTCTGTGGCGCACTGGCCCTGGTGCGCCACAGAATTAGCTCATCCCACCCCCCCCGTGGGTCGCCTTTTTAGTCTTTTAAAAAATAAGAGAAAATGATAAAAGGTTTGAAAAAAATTCAAAAAATCAGATTTAGTTATGTTATGTGATCTAGTAAGTAAGAAAAATAATAAAAATGAATTTTGATATTTTTTACAAAAAAACTTTATGTCTCGGTAAAACGGCCATAACTTTTGCATACGAAGTCGGATTAAAAAGTTTTTTATACGAAAAAGTATCTACACGAAAAGTTACATCCAAATTCAACAAACCTATGGTCGTTTCGACAAATTTTAGAATCTCAAAATTCAAAAGGGAAAATAGACTTTTTTGCACTTTTATATTTTCAATTTTTTTTAATTTTTTTTTTAGATCAAAATTTATATTGGATTAAACTTTTGGATTAGTTATATACACACATATAGCACACATGCAGATATATACACATATACACACACATATATACACACATATACATACACATATACACACATATACACACACATATACACACATATACACACACATATATGCACACATATACACACATATATGCACACATACACACACATATATGCACATATACGCATACATACACACATATATACATACATATACGCACACATACACACACATATATGCACATATACGCACATATACACACATATACGCACATATAAACACATATATATGCACACATGCATACATATACACACACATACACACATATACACACATATACGCACATATACATACACATATATGCACATATACGCGGACATACATACACATATACGCACATATACGTGGACATACACACACATATACGCACATATACGTGGACATACACACACATATATGCACATATACACACATATATGCACATATACGTACATATACACACATATATATGCACACATGCATACATATACACACACATACACACATATATACGCGGACATATATACACATATACACACACATATACACACACATATACACATATACACATATATACATAATATATATACACATACACACACATATACACACATATACGCACATACACACACAAGCACACATAGGCCTTAAGAGGATTGATATGATAGTAATATCAATAAGAACTTGGGTAGGTTAGGGATAGCTGATGCACATAGAATGGAGAAGTTAAGCGTGCTGAGCCCGGAGTAGTCTAAAGATGGGTGACCTAGCGGGAAGTCAAGAAATTCGGTGTGATTTGAATATGTTCCTCATGTGATAAAATCCTAAAAAAATTGAAATAAAATAGTTTTTTCACATTATTTCGATTTTTATGATTTTCAAAAAATAATAATATTTTTTTTCGATTTTTAATTTTTTTTGATTTTTTTTGAATTTTCTGTGGCGCACCTATTTCTGTGGCGCACCTAGTACTCATGCGCCACAGAATGCCTTATTTCTGTGGCGCATATTAACTGGTGCGCCACAGAATGTCTATTTCTGTGGCGCATGTACTGGTGCGCCACAGAATGCTTATTTTTGTGGCGAAGATTCTGTGGAGCACCACCCATGCGCCACAGAATACATATATTGGTGCGCCACAGATGAGGTTTTCCCTACTAGTGCAAGTACATCACACATTGTTTTCTCTGCCATGGATTCGTCGACGCCATCACCTCCCATGGGTTTGACATTGACAGTCTGCCAATCTACTTGCTGTGCTGAGAAATTTTCTCCCACATCTGTCTGTACTAGTGATGGTTATTCTGCCCTTTGTTCCATAAAATCTTCATCCAATTGGCATTCCCATTGAAAAGTATCATCATTATCTGAGTCTGCTAACGTCCAGTCCTTCTTGGGGGTGGACTCCTTGTTAGTGTTTCCGGTGGGGGTGGACTCCTTGTTGGTATACTTCTTGGGGGTGATCTTCTTTGTGGTTGACTTCTTAGGGGTGTTCTCCTCGGTGGTCTTCTTTGTGGTTGACTTCTTGGGGGTGTTCTCCTCGGTGGTCTTCTTTGTGGTTGACTTCTTGGGGGTGTTCTCCTCGGTGGTCTTCTTTGTGGTTGACTTCTTGGGGGTCTTATCCTTGGTGGTCTTCTTTGTGGTTGACTTCTTGGGGTGGTTTCCTCGGTGGTCTTCTTTGTGGTAGACTTCTTTGGGGTGTTCTCCTCGGTGGTATTCTTTGTGGTTGACATCTTGGGGGTCTTATCCTCGGTGGTCTTCTTTGTGGTTGACTTATTGGGGGTGGTTTCCTCGGTGGTCTTCTTTGTGGTTGACTTATTGGGGGTGGTTTCCTCGGTGGTCTTCTTTGTGGTTAAGGGGGTGTTCTCCTCGGTGGTCTTTGTTGTGGTTGACTGGGTGTTCTCCTCGGTGGTCTTCTTTCTGGTTGACTTCTTGCGGGTGTTCTCCCCCTCGGTGGTCATCAACCACTCTGCCATAGACTGCGCGGAGGCGTTCTTTCTGGGACAGGTCCTCTTGCATAGGAGCTTGCGGTTCCGCTTCAGACTATCTGTTGGAGTAACCTTTGCAGTATTCTTTGGACTAAAATTTCGAGTACCAACCTTACTAGGGCTGATCCAATCCTTCATGGAACTAGGAATGTTCCCGTTACCTTCAGTTAAACCATCCCCCTCTGGATCAGCACGGGTGCCTACGCAACCGAGAAATAGTATATGGTTGCCTGTTCCATATTTCTCCAATGCCACATCTAAATTAGGTTGACTGTTAACACCAATCTCAATGAAATCATGGATTCTTCTATTCCACCACATATATTTTACTTATTGGTGAGATCCTAGCAGCAACTTCTCACTAAACTTTCCAATCAGTTCAGCTACTTGTATCCCCTTCTGGCGATCGACGTAGACATCAACATCGTGTTTTGGAACGAGAACATCTGAGCCATCATCCAGTTCTGCAGTGTAGGGGTCGAATGTGGCCACCATTTTCAAAAGAGGAGGAGGTTCAGCAGCAGCAGGTTTTTCAGCACCAGCAGTAGCAGGTTTTTCAACACCAGCAGGAGGTTCAGCAGCTGGATGATGTTTACCAGGAGCAGGGTTACCAATAGCAGCAGATTTACTGCTAGGATGTGTAGCAGCTTGAGCACCAGTAGCAGATTTTCTTTGATTACCAGCATGACGAACAATATCAGCAGGAAATTTCTTGGATGCCCGGGCAACAACACCATCTCGTGTTCCACCAATAATTTTAGCATGCAAAATGTGGCCAGGAGAGTCTGCAAACCTTTCCAATTGATCTTCAATCTTTTCCATGTCCACAGGTGTAACAACCCCCCGCGGTGATACCCATTCGAATTCTGTAGTTTGTGCGGAGCCCATTGGAACAATTCCACGAACAAGTTCAACCATCCCAGATATAGACTTGAAGCTTCTTTCTGCAACGAGCAAGGTTACCATACAACCCTCCACAGCTACGGAGTTCCCATTGTCAAGCATACCAACGTACTGATCAATTTGTAGAGGGATGCTGTAATCTTTGCAAATCCTACTCGACACAAGGTTGAAGAAATAAGAAATGCTTGTTAGTGTTTGACTAACAAACATCTCTCGCTAAAATATATCTTGATTTCCTACATCCAGCTAGCAGATACCGATGAAGAATGGTTAAATACATAGGAGAAGACAAGCTCACCTCCTCCGGTTGCTCAGGGTGAGACATGATTCCTGAGTTGCGGGCCCTTCCATCCTCTGTGCTGCTCAGCTCGTCTCCCGGCGATGGCGATCTATCTCTGCGCAACGGCTCGGTTGACATTCGGCATCACCGCGGGCCATCAGGCGCGGGCATGCGAGCTTTAAGCAGCGCTATCTATCTGTGTCGCCGCCGCCGCCGCCGTCCTAGGGTTCAGGCAAGGTTAAGGGCGGAGGAACGAACTAGATCTTGACCGTACACCGCTGCGGAGTGACCCCATTACATCGAATTGCCACACAGATTGACATGCTGGAACTAACATGAAACGGAGAAATACTGACATGCGGGACCGCAATGGGCCTAGAACGGGAGAAGTCACGACAATATTTGGTTTGGTCTACATTCGTTCAAAATGGGCCCTCTGAGGAATTACCTATTCAACTTTTCAAATGACGTCTATTACAAGCAACAAAGGTACCTGTGAGCCTGTGCCAAGAAACTCGATGACCGCAAACAAAATCACCCCCCTCCTGTAGGTTCTGGAAGGGTGGCGAGGTCGTCACATCCTGTGGGCCTGCCTCCGTCAACGGACTTTGACCGCTCGCGTTCCCTGATCCCAGAGCAGGGGAGGCCGATGGAGGGGAGTAGCCTGTGCTCGGCGAAGCAGCGAAGATCCTCCGAGGCATTGGGCGTCGGAGCAGTGGTGAGGGTGGCGTGAGAGCTAGCACCGCTGAGCCCGTGTGGCAGTTGAGGCCACCGAGTACGACTTCGGCGAGGCTGGCATATAGGTCCACACCGCCGAGCCCGTCACCGTGGATGCCGCAGATGGCGTGCTTGGCGACACAACGGCCACTAGGGAGGAAGGACGACCTTGGGGCGAGGCCCTAGATGGACGCCTCGGCTCCGGAATACCGCCAGCCGGCCCGAAAAGGCCATGCGAACGATTCCTGCCCCAACCGCCGCCAACAGGATCTTGAACTGTAAATGCCCTGGCCCTATCTCTCCTGCCACCACCGCCGCCTCGGTGATCCGATCCCGCATCTGCGAAGGCGTGGCCGCCTCCGCGCACAGCGCCACGGCCAGAACCATCCACCCTACCGCCCCACCATGGGTAAACATGGCGGCGGATAGTGTCTTCATCTTCAGAAACCAACGGCATGTCCGAATTGATTGGCAAGCGGTCCACCACCTCCAGAACATGGATGATGAGCGGGTACACCAAGGTGCGCCTGCATGTCGGTGCCTTCGGCGGTGGAGGGGAGGCTGGGTTGTCGGAGAAAACTCGGGCATCGCCATCGGGGAGGCCAACAGCTTCCATTGAGTCTCTGCACCTATCCTTTTCCTTTGTATTCTAGTTCGAGAATCCTTTTCTTTGTTTTCTCAACACACGGATTTGGCTCAGGATTGCCCATATTGGTAAACATTACAAGGAAGAAATGCAAACCACAAGCATATTAGAAATACCAAGGATACAAACATGGTAATGCATGGATATTGCAGACACGATACATGCATTTGATATTACAGACACGTGTGGACATACAAACACGGTACATGCATGGATATTACAGAGTAAAGAGAAAATGGGTAAATATGCATATAGGTTGCACACAAGTAGATCAACTAAGTGACTGCAGAAAGCCAGTTCTCTTGTATCTTACGAATAGATTTCCTTCTGGCTCTGGAGCGAACTTTCTCCAGTTGGTCTTGGGAAAAGGAGAGATCAATTCGAGTTCAAAGTTGCTTAGCAAATGGCTCCATATCACTTTAATTTGCGTGTAAGCGTAGGCCTCGCCGGCGCAAACGTGCCGACCGCCGCTAAATGATGTATAAGAAAACTTGCCGCCTACTTTGTCTTCTTTTCTCTCGGGGCCAAACCGATCTGGGTCATATACCTGAGGGTCCTTATAGACATAAGGAATACTATTGCTCACTGCAGTAGGGCTTGCCAGGATTGTCTCCTGCGGGATTTCATATCGTTTGCCCTCTTTCGTCTGCACTGTGAAGTTCTTATGTGCCTTGCGAAGTAGCACTTGTGCTGGAGGGTGCATCCTTAGTGCCTCTTTGATGCAATTATGAAGTGTTTCCATCTCCAAAAATGCATTGAAGTCTAGCCCGCCGTCCTTGTATTTCTTGGTGATTTGCTCCTGCTCCTCGATGGCGGCCCTTAAAAAGGCTGGATGCGTGAGTAGACAAGCTCCAGTCCAAGTACTAGTGATAGAGCTGGAATGTTGTCCAGCAAATAGCTACCTCTGTTACTGTTGTAGAGCTGCCATCTTTATACTTGGAGTCAATCAGTTTCTGTAGTGTATCCTCGACCATGCCAGAACTCTTACGCGACTTGACTACATCAGATAGCATTTCTGTTAATCTGATGCGTGCTCTGTCACGCCGACGGTTTGCTGGGATTGGGAGGTATGGAAATAGGAAACTAATAAAGGTTGCACCACTTCCGAGTTCACGAAAAACTGTATAGACCTCATCAAACATATTTTCTCGAACCTCTTTTCCGAGTAAACATCGGCTTGAGATCAACATGAGTAACTGCTCGAACTCAACCTTTAGATCAACTATGCCCTCATTTCCCCATTTGGCAAAGTAATTCTGCGTACATATATAGAAACATGATATCAGCCTAAGTTTTGAGCAACTTGTATATTTTTTAGAGTATGTCTAGGCGTATCATACTATTATAGAAGACATAAATTCAAGTACAAGACAACTACAACTCGCTGCAAACAACAAACCTAGTACTAAGTCCACATCATGTCTAGTCCCAAGATAAGCCACCACAAACATTACAACTACACGCAAAAGAGTCTTTCCTACATAGAGCAAACATAGCCGCGTCTCTACCAACGTCAGTTCCCTCCGAAGATCAATATCTTCAGCCGAGCAACTTGTATTTGACCACATTTCTACAAGTTCTCTGTCTAGGTAACATTTCTAAGCACCATTTCCATCAAGAAAATACATACTAATTAATTACTTAATACTCTAGAACAGATGTGTAAATAATTGTCAAGGTGAATATGTGTGCTACTCACCTCCACTTCTTGTAGCATGAGAGAAACGTGGATGCTCAATCTTGATGGCTTGATTGCTTCTAGTTGGAAGCGCAACTGCTCACTTCGAGTATCCCTGTCTCGGCCAAAGGCAACCTCTTTGCCAAACATGGGCACTGTGAACTCATATAGATTTCCTTGGCTAATCTCTGAGTCCAAACCTTGAAAGAAATGAGCAGAGACCTCTGGCCCGACCAAGAATGTTACCTTTTGTCCAAAGAAACTTGCCATGAATACACTGCCATGTTTTACATATAGATCGTTGACCACAGCAGGCAGACCGTTCTTCAATAGGGCAGGCAGTAGCTTCAGGAGAGCAATTCCTCCAACTAGAGGTGGAAGTTGAGTTGTACGCCCGGAACGACGGATCGCGCTTCTTGCTCTTGAAATCTTGGTGGTGGACAATACGATGATGAAAAGAGCCACGGAACCAAAACCGAACCACCAAGAATTGCTACTTGGAGGCTCCATGGTTTTGCAGCTCGCACCCCTTGCTTATTTGTCCTGCGAGAACATCGGTATGAGTTAGTTTTTAGTAAGAAATCAATTTTCTAAGGGAATATAGATGATACAATGCATAATATCGAAAATTCACATATGATCTGGGGTGCATATGCTCTTGGTTTTCAAAACAATATTTTAAAATGCCAGAAAAAATTCAAACACAAAATTTATGTAACACTTTAAAGGGAAGGCAAACGTCAGTTGTACGTGCCCTTAGACATCCGGTGAATGGATTGTCCTATTGGAGACTTCTATATATTTACAATGGAATAAACCAGTATAAATAACGCTGATGCTCAAATTTGATTGAGAACAACTAATCGCACTTTTTCGTTGACTCACCGAATACCCGCGCATAAAATATCCAGTGCCTTACAATATTGACTTGGAGTATGGAAAGGAATCTACTAATTAGCCTGATTAGCTCTACATATCTCCGAAGAAAAAAATGAAGCCACTCCACGGACTTTAAACAGAAGATCTAGCATGGATACCTCAATATATAGGATGTTTGCCTCTTCCACGTGAAATAGCAGCTGGTCGGAAGCAATACAGTGATAATGAAGGTAAGGGCTGCGATCTCACGGGTGTATATATAGGACTGAACGCAAGTAGGATCTCACAATATAAATCTTCGCTGCGCCATGAACGCCTCAGATATATAGAAAATATAGGACGACGGCTAAGGACATTATAGAGAGTGAGCAACGGAGCTGCTAAGGGCTAACTAACTGATATGCGGTCATATATATGCACAACGTCTAGCTTTTTTCAAAAATGGGGAAAGCCCGGCGGCATCTGCGTCGATCCATGTCTGACCATTCTATTTGTTATTATTATTAAAGTTTGATTACATAACAGTACAGCTCGTGGGTTGTATAAGGTCGTCCATACAATCAATCATCTAAAAACGATAATATAAAACTTTTTGGTCAACGGTAATGTAAAGATTTTTACTACGAATGAGTACAGCTCGTCAAATGTAAAACTTTTTAACAGTGACATATGCTTAAATTATATTTGTCCCGTTAATGTACTACCGACGACTAGTGGATATGCGCTTATATTATGCTTATCACCAGTAATATATCACCCCCGACTAGCAAAACTAAGTGCCCTCGTCAAATGCAAAGCTTTCAACCAAAATCATACACTTATATTACAACATCTCTACCAGTGACCGTAAAATGGCCAAAATCATATAATAACCGCCTGTTTAAGTTTTTGAGAGAAAAAACGGCGCCGATCGGAACCGTATCCATGTCGAAACCATAACATTTTTTACAAGCGCCGATAAATCTCGCGGTCGGAACTGGGACTCTCCAGTTTTCCTCCCCAAACCGAGGCCCGACCTATACTAGTTTCCGGCGGTTGGCAGGAAGGACATTTCAGCTCGTTCCCCTCCCGCGCCTGAGCTCCCGCGCCGCCGCCGCTGCGGGAAATGACCGAATCGGGCGCCACCGCGGTGAGTTCTTTTTTCCGGTTGATTCGCATCGATTTCCTCCGGCCGAGCCGCCATTGATTCTTTTTTTATAGATGAGTTCGACCATGAGAGGGAGTCAGCAGTTTTTACTCGAGGATTCATCGTCCTCGGATGATTCTGACATCGATGAGATGATTCTTAAAGACGATGTCGAGCAAGCTATGGTCATCGTCGCCGTCAAGAATCTTCAAGACCAAATGGCGATGAAGAGGAGGCGCGGGTCGGTCCCTGGCTGCATTTGCATCCCACGGAATCATGTCGCTGGCCATGAAGCCTTGATGCAAGATTATTTTGCCAAGGTACCCACATATCCGCCATCCCTCTTCCGTAGAAGGTACCGAATGCGGCGAGAATTGTTTGTGAAAATAGTGCAAGCTTGCGAGGCGAATTGTCGGTACTTTACTCGTCTGAGGAATAGGGCCGACACATTAGGATTCAGCCCGTACCAAAAAAATATCAGCTGATATGCAGGTGATTTCATATGGTATTCTCACCGATTATAACGATGAGTATCTTCGCATTGGTGAAGATACAACCATCCAATCGGTGCGGTTGTTTGCAAAGACAATCATCCGTGTATTTGGTCCGGAGTACCTTCGATCTCCCAATGAAGAGGACACCAAAAAATTAATGGCTATGAATGAGGCTAGAGGTTGGCCCGGTATGCTTGGAAGTATAGATTGTATGCATTGGAGGTGGAAGAATGGCCCAAAGGAATGGCATGGCTTCTATTGTGGTGAAAGTAGGGATCCTACAATTGTGCTTGAGGCTGTAGTATCGCATGACTTGTGGATTTGGCATTATTTTTTTGGATTGTCAGGATCTCTCAATAACATCAATGTGTTGCATAGATCTCATCTATTTGCCAAACTTGCAAGTGGAGAAGCACCGGCTTGCAACTACAAAGTGAATAGCCATGTCTACACAATGGGCTATTATCTTGCCGACGATATCTGATACGTCTCAAACGTATCTATAATTTTTGATGCTCCATGCTTGTTCTTACACCATTTGCTTAGTGTTTTGTTACACTTCGTGGCATTTTTATGCATTTTCCGGAACTAACCTATTAACAAGATGCCACAGTGCCAGTTCTCTGTTTTCTGCTGTTTTTGTGTTTCAGAAAAGTTACACAGAAAATATTCTCGGAATTGGACGAAACAAAAGCTGAACCTCCTATTTTTACCGAAGCTTTGCGAAGACCAAAGATGACACAAAGAGGGGCCAGGGGCGCGGCCCAGCTTCTGCCCGCGCCCACCTATGGTGAGGGCGCCCTGGTCCACTACTGACGATGCCCCTTCGCCTATAAAGTCCCCTCGACGGGAAAAACCTAAGGACCCCGATCAATTTTCCAGAAACACATCGCGATCCGCCGCCATCGTCGACCCGAGATCGGGAGGGTCCAGAAGCTCTTCCCGGCACCCTGCCGTAGAGGGGAATCGCCACTGGAGGTCTTCTTCATCGCCATGCTTGCCTCCGGCGCGATGAGTGAGTAGTCTACCTTGGACTATGGGTCCATAGCAGTAGCTAGATGGTTATCTTCTCCACCATGTGCTTCATGTTTAGATCTTGTGAGCTGCCCTACATGATCGAGATCATCTTTATGTAATTTTACATGTTGTGTTTGTTGGGATCCGATGAATATTGGTGTTATGTTAAGTTGAAGTTCTAAAATTTATCTTATGTTATCTCTATGTTGTTTATGAGCTTGCATGCTCTCCGTTGTTAGTAGCTATCTTGGCCAAGTAGATACTAGTGACTCCAAGAGGGGGTATTTATGCTCGATAGTTGGGTGCATGCCTCTATTTAATCTGGGGGAGTGACAGAAACCTCTAAGGTTGTAGATGTGTTGTTGCCACTAGGGAGAAAACAACAATCTTGTGTCCAAGGATATTTGCTTTGTTTATATTACACACTTTGCTTAATGCAGTTATGTGTTGTTCGCAACTTAATACTCAAGGGGTCCTCGGATGATTCCCCGCGAGTGAATTATTAGTCATAGATGCAGTTGGATGGCGTTCTATGTATTTTGTTGTAATGCCCGGAGTAAATCTCATAGTGATCCTCGTGACATATGCACGTTATCTTTATTCTATCAATTGCCCAACTGTAATTCGTTTACCCAACATGTTGTTATTTATCTTATGGAGAGACACCACTAGTGAACTGTGGACCCCAGTCTAATTTCCTTTATATTGCTATTACTGTTTACTTTTACTCGCACTGTTTACTTTCTCGCATACTACTATTGTTTTCCACTCAATACGCTCAATTCTTTGTTTATAGCAAACCGGTGAGATTGACAACCTCATCGTAAGTTGGGAGCAAAGTTCTTGGTTGTGTTGTGTGTAGGTTTCACGTTGCTGCTGGTGCAAAGCAAAGCCCTGGACGAGGTGCCTTATAAATTGTCCGGAGCTGTCGCGAAGCTAGCAGGCATCACCTTCTGAAGTTTGCCTTTTTCCTACTGGTTCGATAAACCTTGGTTTCTTACTGAGGGAGGACTTGCTACTATGCTCATCATACCTTCCTCTTGGGGTTCCCAACGGGGTGGATATCTGCCCGCATCAATATCTACCCATCTTGGAAAACATTTGTGAAGACCATTCCAACACCCAAACAAAACAAATAAGCTGAATTTGCAAAGGCTCAAGTAGCTTGCCGAAAGGATATTAAGAGAGCTTTTGGTGCTTTGCAAGCTAGGTTTGCTATTGTTCGTGGTCCAGCTTGTTTTTTGGACAGGAAAAGTCTCATTAACATCATGAAAGCTTGTTTGATTCTCCACAACATGATCATTGAGGATGAAAGGGACTTGAACTTGGAATTTTTTTTTGACAATGTTGGCAGCCGAGTGAGGCCAGAAATGAACCTCGATCGTATCCTAGAATTTCTTAAGACATATCGGCAAATTGAAGACTCGACCACGCACACTCGGCTAAACAATGATTTCCTGGAGCACCATTGGCAGCTTCACAGGGCAAATTGATGCCCTCATTATTCATTCATTTAATTTCCTATTGTTGAGACATTTATTTGCATTCAGAACCATTCCTTATTTGTTTAATTGTTTGATTCAACTATTGTTGTAATTTGATTTGAACTATTATTGTAATTTGGATGATTATTGTGTTTTTTACTTTTTATTTAATTATGATTACTATTTATATTATTGGTACATGCAAAATCTTGATATGTTGGAAAAAACCATAGTTTCATAGTTTTATGGGTTCGATTTGTGTCGTGGCGCATATCAGTAACCGCAAACAAAATCATAAAAACGAATATTTCAGTTTATGATTTTGTCTGCGGTTACTGATCTATGCCGCAACTTTCAGAACCATAAAACCCGAATACGATGGTCTGTATTCAGATTTTATTGTTCGCGTTTTTACAGTCGCTGCTAGAAATGCTCTTAGTAATTGGTAGTTTTACTACTATATTTTTTCAATAATTAATTTTGGGTACATATAACCTTAATATTTATTGATTAAATTAATGGTATTTTTTTGTTAAACAAGTGCGCGTTGTTAACTGGTTCGATGGGAGTACTAGGTCTTAGGCCTTTCACAATGCATTGGCTCTTAGCGCGTTATCCTAGGTAGAGGTTTTTTCAAAGAAACAACAACCACAATGCATTGTATCTTAGAATAGTATCTAAATTTAATGATTTTGGTCCCATGCATGAATGTGATTGGGCTAACAATACATTTTACCTATGACTTTGTACAAAGGTTGTAGCTTAGCTAAGATACAACAACACTCTCTTTCATCAATTAATAGGGTGCCACATCACCACTCTACCTATGATACCGCGCTAAGAAACGTGCATTGTGAAAGGCCTTATATGATTAAAACGGAGCTGGTACTAAATAACCTTTTGTGGGGCTGCTACATGGGGCTGCTAGGAGTTAGAGCCTGTTTGAGCAGAGCTCAATTAAATGATCTAGATTCAGAATGTTAATCTTAAATGTACCATGGCCACGCATTATCACTATCGAAAGCTGTGTCGTTGACTTCATAAGTTAATCTTAGTGTCATTGGCCACACCTTTTTTTAATAGTTGTTGCTAACATTCGTCCCCTTGAATCGGTTGCGTATTAAACTGGTCACAATGCATTATATTGTGATATTATGCATACGATACTATATATAGCATGACACTATTTTTATTATACATAATATTATGTACTAGTATCATAGTCTTTTATATTTGATAATTTGTAGAATCTCGATGCAAAATTATGTATAAGATCTGTTTAACATTATTTTTTTCTAGTTATACCGTTATACGTACTCCCTCTGTTCCAGTTTCTAAGTCTTGCATGTATACCTAGGTCGTCATTTTGACAAATATAATCTAAATTTTACAACATAAAAATTATACCATTAAAAAGTACAATGTTTGAACTTTTCAGTGATATGTATTTTGTAGTATATAAGTTGTATTATGTTGGTCAAAATGACGACCTAGATATACGTGTAAGCCTTAGGAACTGGGACGGAGGGAGTACTATGATACATAATCTAAATATAGTCTCTCTCATCATTAATTGCGCTGACTTCAGCTTTTTACATGTATGAAATGCATTATGCTAGTTATGATATACCATCATTGTGGCTAGTCTTAGACTAGCCCCAATACTAGTATTATGAGTAGTAGTATCATGCATGCCATGTTAATATAGCACACTAATTAATAAGAAGAGAGGTGAGAGTAATATTATATTATAATACTGTATCATAGCACGTAAACCTAGAAAGTTTAGTGGCAAATACATCTTATATACACATTTGCATTGAGATTTTATAAAACATGAAATATGAAAAAACTATGATACTACTATATGATACTATGCATTGTATAGGTGATATCATAAACTAGTATCTTATGCATGATACTAGACTATGATACTTTGCATTGTGACCAGCTTTAGGCCTTCCACAATGCATTGTATTTTAACGTGTTATCCTAGGTAGTGGCAACAACCATCACAATGCATTGTTTTTTAGGTGTTATATCTACATTTAATGATTTTGGATACATGCATATATGTGATTGGGCTAGCAATGCCTTTTTTCTATGATGTCGTGCAAGGAGTACAACAACACTCTCTTTCATCATTAAATTAATTGACACATCAGCATTTTTTCTAGAATACCATACTAAGAAACCCCCATTGTGAAAGCCCTAAGCGACTCTTATTGGTCCCAAGCCTTTTACTATCCTTATATAAATTTTATGTTCATGCATCATTGTCGATGTTTTCTTGCCTTGGAGGTGGGGATATTTTTATTTGAAATGGATGTAGAATCCCTTTGCATCAAAATTATGCAAAAGCTTTTTCATTTGAGGCTTTTACCGTAGGGAAAAAAACATTATAACCGTCTAATAGCAGATCTAATAGTCTAGATTGACCAATACATGTTAATTAAAATAGTAGTATTTTTATCTAATACTAGCATATTTGACATGTGTAAAAATACGGGTTCATCTTCGTTCTACTATACTAGTTTCCTTTACTTAACATTCCCTATAATAGTTTTTATTTCTTCATAAGAAAACCATGCAAGTGTCCCCTAAAATTGGATCAAGTCTTATACGTGGATGTTTTGCCTTATGGACGTAATGTAATGGATTGATGTGCATGCAGAAGGATGCTACCGAATGTGTTTCCCATTTCACGTCGCGTCCCTGGCGGAAGCTCGCCTCGGGCCACCGCCAGAGCTCGTCGGCCCCGTCCTAAGCCCGCATGCCATGCATCTGCAGGCAGCGTCGTCAGCGGCCAAGGTCTCCTTCCTTTGGCCAGAGCGTCGTCCTGAACTGGCCGAGAGCGCCGCCCCGAGCTTGTCACCCCGCGCCCGCCCTGCCATGAGCTCGCCTGCCACACGTTGCCATGGATCGTCGGTGGCTAGGGCGTCTCCTTCTTCTGGCCAGAGCACCGCCTTGCCCCCGCGCTGCCACGAGCTCATCAGCCCCGCGCCCGCCTCGCCCGCCACGCGCCCGCCTGGCAGAACCTGCTCCATGCCCGGTTGCGCTTACCTTGGCTGGCGAGGGCATGACCGGCGGTGGTGGTGGGTGGGGAAGATGCCTGGGTATTTTTTTAGATATTTAGGATTTTTAATTCGACTGACATGTGGGGCCCTGTCCACCTCCGCAAAAGAATTTAATTTTTGCCACACCAGCCTGTGGCCCACCTTGTCAGTTTCCTTGTCAATCCGGTATCAATTTGAAATCAGTGTTTTTTCAAAATTTATGCTCACAAGAATCATATTCCTCCCTATCTACGGCTCAACAAAGTAGCAGACAGTGCTTGCAGATTGCAATTGCAATACCAATCACATCCTACTGGCTTACATTTATCACCCCTAGCTAGCTAGGATGAATTTTGTTCTCCACTCCGTGCATCAGGCAAATATACGAATGCACACTGCTTATTTATTGCGCTACTGGTTACGAGAATCATGTGCCCATCCATACATATATAGTAGTTCGTTAATGTTCATGTTGCTGCATAATGCCGCATGTGATTCTCCACACAATATGAATATATAAGAAAATGAAAAGCAAAGCATAGGAATGTTCTTGCTGAAACCAATGCTTAACGAAAACGCTTGGCTATAAAGCGGGGCATGGAGAGCTGAGATCGAGCAACGCAGCTGGCCGGCCATGGTGTGCGACCAATGCGACCTGCAGGTTGAAATCCAGTGCGACAACTGCGTGATTAACATCGGAGGTGATTTCGGTAGGCTCCGCATCAACGACGGCGGCAGGGCGGCAGCTGTGCCCCGGAGCAGCAAGCGCGCCTTGCTGGTCGGCATCAACTACAGAGGCAGGCGTAGGCTGGAAGGGCCCGTCAACGATGTGAGGTTCATGAAGATGCTTCTCTGCGAGAAGTTCAATTTCCCATTCGACTCCATGCTCGTCCTCACTGGTATGCTTCATTACTGTACTATTAGTTCCGAAACTTGAGGGGCCTAACGTTGCCTTGGGCTTGTGCTAGATGATGATGACGAGCGCGACCCCAGAAAGCGGCCAACAATGGCCAACATCCGCCGTGGGATGCGGTCGCTGGTAGAGGGATGCAGGACCGGGGACTCCCTCGTGTTCCACTTCTCCGGCCACGGTGGTAAGGTCATCATCGAGGAGGATGACGAGTATGAGGAGAGCTACTATGGACCATCTGTGCTCTCGACGGTGATATCACCGACGACGAGATCAACAGGGCCATTGTCCGTCCACTGGTGCAGGGTGTCAAGCTCCACGCCATCGTCGACTCCTGCAACAGCGACACTGTCGTGGATCTTGCAAACATTTGCAATATCAGAAGGTAGTGTGAGGAGTGAGCGACGACACAGATATCTTTACCTACCAAGAGAAGATGGCTATGTAGGGGGAAGTACCAAGGAAAGCCACTCAGATTAATTGGTTTCTGGTTTTGAAGGAACGGACGGCACGAGTGGGAGGAGGTCGGGTTGAGAGAAAAAACGTTTCGGCCCGTCTCGTCGCTCCCCGCGGGCGATGGGCGGGCGACACCCAGAAACCCTAACTCCAGCCGCCTTTCTCCCCTCCCCCCACTGCCGCCGTCGGCTCAGGCCACCGGGCAAAGCCCGTGTGGTGCCAGCGGCGGCGGCCATGCCCTTACCCGTGCGTTTGGAGAGAGATGCGGGGGTCTCTCGGCCGGCGGCGGTGCTCCCAGGATACGGGCTTGGCGCAGGCAACGATGGACGGCGCGGCGGCGCTAGCGGCTTGGACGGCGGGGTGGCGGTCGGAAGATGACGACAGCGGCTTTGTGCGGGCAGATCTGACGCTCCTCGGCGGTGGGTTCTCTATGGGCTTGGCGGGCCCGATTTGGGCTCCGAGGGCGCCGTTGGGCCTATCGTACCTGGAGCGTGCGTCGGATCTCCTGGCCGATCCCCTGGCCGGGGCACCGTCAGCGGGGGCTTGAGGACACGACGCTGCAGCGTGATGGTAGGGGCTGGTTGGCCCACGGGGCCTGACAGGCCCTAACTGTCGCGTCCGGTCGGCGACCGCCTTCGGCGGTGGAGGATGGATCTCCTCCTAGTGACTGCGATGCCTCTCATGTCGTTCGACATTGCCGGGCCTTCTCATCCAATCCATTGGATCTTCGCTGTACGGTCTATCGGTGTTTGTTTCGAGCTCGTGGATGTCAGGGTGGCGGCCCTGGAAGGTGGACTGCACGGGCGTCTTGACGGCAGGGCGGCGTTGCGGTGGTGATGGCTCATCTCTCTGGTCCATGTGGGTGGCGAGGAGTGGGCGTTGGGATCTCCTGGTGTTGGCGGTGACGACACCGTCCAGGTCATGTGTGGGAAGCTCAGTTCGAAGCGTGTCGGTGGTCTAAGGTTCCAAGTGCGGGGAGGGTTTTTCCGGCGAAAGCCAAGCGCTCCGGCGCCAATGACGGCGACGCCCGCGGGTGTCGTGACCCTCTTGAGGGCGTTGTTGTTGCTACGCTCTCCGTATTAGGGCTCCGGGTGAAAGCCCAAGACCTTGTGGTCTCGATGACGGCGTCGCTTTATTGTGTTGTTACCTCCTTGGGGGCGTTGTCGTGGAGCCCTGGTTCTCTTGTTCTCGCCGGCGTCTTTGGTGGCAAGCTTGATGCTTCTTAGCTTTTATTGTTTTATCTTTGATCTGTTTATGAGTTGTAAGAGGTTTCCCTCATAACTTTGTATCGGTTTGGCCGTTGGGCAGCGACCGTCAGAACGCCTACGAGTATGGTGGCTACGGCGGTTTGGTCATGGGAGCCCTCACGACGGCCTTCTTCGCGGCGGCGATGACCGAGCCGCGGCCGCTCACCTACGGCCGCCTCCTCACGGCGGTGAAGGCAAACGTCCACAACATCAGCCGCGGCCGCTGCACCCTGCCCAAGAACGTCAGCAAGGTCAACAACTACAGAAGCGTGCAGGCGCCTCAGCTGTCTTCTTCCTACCAGTTCGACATCACCAGAAGAAACTTTACTCTCTGATTAACCTATCCAATCGGCCGAGTCTGCATGCGATCGTGTGCCGACTTAATAACAGAAGTACTACCACTAGTGTATGTCTTATCTTTCCTATGTGAATTTTGGTCTTTGGTCGAGCTGACAGCCAACTAAAACTGATTACGGTCTTAGTGGTGAGGCCTTGATCTTGATGGTCATTGTAAAAAAAAAATCAATCATTTAGTGCTCCAAAAGGATCCCCTAAATCCATTTTGATGGTCTCTGCTGGAACCCTAGGGGTCTGAACAACAAGGTGCGCCGTGACGCGGTTCGTGGCCTTGCATATGACACTCACGCCACCATCATTTGCCTTCAAGAGACGAAGCTTGATCTGGTTGACGATGCGATCATCTCGTCCATGCTTGGCCCATGCTTCACGGCAAAGTATGCGGCGCTACCTGCTGATGGCACGAGAGGAGGCATGATCCTGGCCGTTTCAGACGTCTACTTCTCCCTTTCGGACATCCATTTTACGACACACTCTATCACGGCCAAGGTTACAATGCGTGCCGAGGGGACTGCTTGGTCAATCACCTGTGTCTACGGACCACAAGATGAGCATGAGAAGAGAGACTTCATCGACGAGCTGCGAGGTCTAAAGAATGTGGTTTTAGACGCTTGGCTACTCCTGGGAGACTTCAACCTCATCACCAAATCTTACCTCACTCAAATTAGAGGCTTCTCTTGGCACAAAAATGAAATAAAATGATAAGGAGAGGTCATTACAGTAGTAATAACTTCCAAGACTCAAATAAAAGAAAAAGAACTGAATGTAAAAACATTGGGTTATCTTCCAAGAGTGCTTTTCTTTAACGCCTTTGAGCTAGGCGCAGAAAGTGCGAATCAAGTATTTTCAAAAGAAGCATTAAGATCAACAGCAGAAGTCTTGTCAATAAGGCATTGTATTTCATCCACATAAGTTTTTGAAGACCCTTTGTGATCACACTTTGGTTCACTCAAATCACTAAAAAGATTTTTGGGATAAATCCAATCAAAATTATTTTCAAAAGCTTCATACAATCCCAAAAGCTTGCTAGGTATAGGTATTTTGGTTCCTTCATCGTTTGTACTAATAACCTTTATAGGTGAACCGAGTTTATTAAAGCGCTTAAGAACTTTCCTAGCTTCAATGGCAACATCTCTAAATTCTATACGCAAAGTTTCCAAGATGAAGGCTTTCTTTTCAGGATCTTCAATTTCATGAAGCTTAAGGAACATGTGTTGCATAAAAGGATTAAGGCTAGCAAACCTAGCTTCCAGAATGTGAATTAAATAAGCAGAAGCAACTTCAATACTAGGAGCAAGCTCAGCCAAAGACTTTTCCTCAACATCTTTATGCATACTAATATGATTAAAGAACTCCTCAATATTACTTTTTCTAATAATTGAACCACTACCTACTGAGAGGTCCTCCAAAACGTACTTAGGGAACAACATAATGAACTAGAATAAAGAAATAACAACTATAAAGGATACTAATTTTTTTTTAGGGTTTTGATAAAACGATGCAAGTAAAAATAAAGTAAAATCAAAACTTAAAACAAAGTAAAGGATGTGCGTGCGAAACTCCCCTTACAGAAGTCTTCTTTTTTCCCGGCAACGGCGCCAGAAAATTATGCTTGATGCGGGCAGAATAACCACCCAGTTGGGAACCCCAAGAGGAAGGTATGATGAGTATAATAGCAAATTTTCCCTCAGTAAGAAACCAAGGTATGTCGAATCCAGGAAAAAGCCAAACTCCAGAAGGTGATGCTGACTAGCCTACTAACACTCCAACAAGGGCGCCGTTTACGACACTTATCGACACGTCTTCAACTAGTAGCAATGCGGAACCTACACACAACACAACCAAATACTTTGCTCCCAACTTACGATGAGGTTGTCAATCTCACCGGTTTGCTTGAAACAAAGGAATGAGCGTATCGAGTGGAAAATAGTAATAGTATGCGAGTAAAGTAAACAATGCGAGTAAAGTAAAGAGGTGATAGCAATATAAAGGAAATAGGACCGGGGTCCACAGTTCACTAGTGGTGTCTTTCCATAAGATAAAATAATACATGCTGGGTAAACAAATTATAGTTGGGCAATTGATAGAATAAAGACAACGTGCATGTCGAGAGGATCACTATGAGATTTACTCTGGGTATTACAACAAGATACATAGACCGCCATCCAACTGCATCTATGACTAATAATCCACTTGTGGCGAATCAATCTGAGAACTCCACAAGTATTAAGTTGCGAACAACAGATAACTGCATTAAGCAAAGTGTGTAATGTAAACAAAGCATATGCCCTCGAGCATATGAATATTGCTTTTCCCCTAATAGCAACAGCACATCTACAACCTTAGAAGTTTCTGTCACTCCCCCAGATTAAATAGAGGCATGAACCCACTATCGAGCATAAATACCCCCTCTTGGAGTCACTAGCAACTACTCAGCCAAGATAGCTACTAACAACGGAGAGCATGCAAGATCATAAACAACATAGAGATAACATAAGATAATAATCAGCACATCAACTCAATCATAACACCAATATTCATCGGATCCCAACAAACATAACATGTAGAATTACATAACGGTGATCTTGATCATGTAAGGCAGCTCACGAGATCTAAACATGACGCACATGGTGGAGAAGACAACCATCTAGTGATACGTCTCAAACGTATCTATAATTTTTGATGCTCCATGCTTATTTTTACACCATTTGCCTTGTGTTTCGTTACACTTCGTGGCGTTTTTATGCGATTTCCGGAACTAACCTATTGACAAGATGCCACAGTGCCAGTTCCATGTTTTCTGCTGTTTTTGTGTTTCAGAAAAGCTACACAGGAAATATTTTCGGAATTGGACGAAACAAGTTCCAGAAGTCTTATTTTTCCCGGACGAAGGACGAGGACCAAAAGAGAGCCGGAGGGGGACCAGGGGCCAGCCTCACACCAGGGCGGCGCGGCCCAGTCCCTGGCCGCGCCCCCTATGTGGGAGGAGCCCCTGGCAGCCCCCTGACGACGCCCCTTCGCCTATATAAAGCCTCGGGATGGAAAACCCTAGGGGAGTCGGCAATTTTCCAGAAAGAGTTCCGCAGCTCCGTCGCCGCCGTCGACAAATTTTGGGGGACAGAAGTCTCTGTTCCAGCACCCTGCCGGGACGGGGAAGTGCCCCCGGAGCCATCTCCATCGGTCTCCATCGTCGTCTCCGCCGTCTCCATTGACCTCACCGCCATCTCCATCAACTTTGTTGTCTCCTATGATGAGGAGGGAGTAGTTCTCCCCTGGGGCTGAGGGCTCTACCGGTAGCTATGTGGTTCACCTCTCTCTCCCATGATGTGATCTTTATGTGATCGTGAGCTTTGTATCTAGTTGAATTGGTAGATGTTATTATTCAGATATTATGCTACTCCTATGCTTTATTATTGTACTCTCCGGAGATACCTCGTATCATGGTGTAAAGGTGACTAGTGTGTGCATCATGTGTATCTTTTTGGTTAATGTCTCTATGAAATGTTGGTGTTTGTTGGAACCATCTAGTGCGTTCACGGTGATAGTGTGGGACAATCTAGTTTCGGTACATACGGACTTTGAGGAGTGCTTCGTAGCCCTACGCATGATTAGTGTATGTTTTCCATTGGAGAATTGTTTTGAGTTGCATATTGATGATAGCATCTATTGGTTCAATTATGTTATATTTGTTGGGAATGTGTCCACTAGTGAAAGTATAATCCCTAGGCCTTGTTTCCAAGCATTGCACACCGTTTACTACCTGTTTTGTTTCATGTTTGCTCGCAGCGATATTTATTTCAGATTGCGTTTACTACTTATAATCATCACAACTACTTGTATTTCACCATCTCTTCGCCAAACTAGTGAACCTATACATCTGACAAGTGTATTGGGTGTGTTGGGGACACAAGAGACTTTCTGTATCGTAATTGCAGGGTTGCTTGAGAGGGATAGCTTTGACCTCTTCCTCCCTGAGTTCGATAAACCTTGGGTGATCCACTTAAGGGAAACTTGCTGCTGTTCTACAAACCTCTGCACTTGGAGGCCCAACACTGTCTACAAGAACAGAAGCGTGTGTAGACATCAAGCTCTTTTTCTGGCGCCGTTGCCAGGGAGGTAAGGTAAAAGGTACTCGCATCCTCCTGTGTGAGTGCTCGGAGTTATTTCCTTTAGATTCTGCAATTATATCTTTTTGTTTCTTGTTTTTATTTTCACTAGTTAGGCTTAATGGAAAATAAAGAGTTCTTTAGTTTTTTTTTTGAGTTTAGATTTGAAGAGAAAATTGAAAAACCTTTGGAGCTTATTTCGCATAGCAATGTTATTAGTACGAATGCTTTGAATCCCGTTATTGCTAATGCTATGGAAAAGTCTAAGCTTGGGGAAGCTGGTTTTGTTAAGCATGATATTTTTAGTCCCCCAGCTTTAGTGGAAAAAGTTTGCTCTGATGATATTTTATCTCCCATATGTGATGTTTCTAATGATGCTTGTGCTCCTCATCCTTTTAAAATACCTACGAAGATTGTTGAACATGTTAGGGATAACTGCTATTTAGGAGATGGAACTGTCCATCCTGGTGATCATTTGCTCTTTATACATGAATTATGCGAGTTGTTCCAGTGTGCAGGTATTTCAATGAACCAAGTTAAGAAGAAGCTATTCTCTTTTTCACTGAAAGGCAGAGCTGAGGAATGGTATCGGCTGCTTAAAGATGGTCCATCTATTGCATGGGAGGAAATTGTGCCTCTCTTTTATTCCAAGTTTTATCCTCCAAGTGAAATTCATAAAGATCGTAATCAGATATATAACTTTTGGCCTCATGAGGGAGAAAGCATTGCCCAAGCATGGGGAAGATTGAAGTTACTAATGCACAAATGTCCTATTCATGATCTTCCCCGTAATATTGTTATTAATAATTTTTATGCAAGGCTTTCAGGATATTACAAGGACTATCTAGATGCATGCTTTGATGGGTCTTTCACAAGCAAGGATGCTGACACCAAGTGGGATCTGCTTGAAACAATTCAAAACAATATTGAAGGTTGGGATAGCGACAAAGGTAAAGGATCAGGTATGAATTACGAGTTTGATTGTATTAAGTCTTTCGCTGAAACTGCTAATTTTCAAGAGCTTAGTGCTAAATATGGTCTTGATCCTCAAATTATGGTTGATTGCTTTAAAGCCTTTGCTTCCCATATGAATGTTCCTAAAGGAAATGGGGACATGTATCATGAACCTTTTAAGGACACTTGCGTAGAAAATGATATTGTTGTTGATGATTCCAATAAACATGCTCAAACTTCTAAAAGTCATATTTTCTATAAGCATGTTAATTTTTGTGGAGTACATAGACCTTGTGAACAGAGTTACAACAAGGAAGATTATTGTGTCCACCACGCAAATGAAGAAACCCGAATGTGGTACAAGGATATAGGCGAGATCGGTAAAAAGGTTTGTAAGCTTTATCCTTTTCTTTGTAAACATTGTGATGACATAGGTCATTTTAATTTCCAATGGTCAAGCCCTAATAGTTACTCTTCTAGTACCTTAAGTATGTATTGTGATGACAAGATTACTCTCAATCAGCATGATGAGCTCACTTTGTTCTTGGCGTGTGATGAGATATCTAGAAAGATTGCTTTGATAGATATGAATGATGTTTATATTAATAGCACCATTCGTGGTTGTCGTCTCTATTGTGCTAAAGATTGCCTTGCAAATACTTACATACAAAATCTTATAAAACTTGATATTTTGCCAAGCTATGACAAGACTGATAGATGTTTTTATCTTATTAATAGAGAGGAGGAATCCTCCAAAGTTTCTTCTGTTGTTTCTGTCAGCAAACCAGATTATGTGGAGAAGATGCCCTTCAAGTCTCTCCCTCCTAAAGAAGAGAGTAAGAAGAGTATGAAGAAGAAGAAGAAGAAGAGGAGTAAAAGGCGAGAGGACATGGTATCTTCCCCTAAGCGTTATGATCCTGCTATAGATTATGATAATTCTGATTGGGATGATGTTCCCATGCCTGTTACCTATGTTAGTGATCATGATTGGGAAAAGCACTCTACTTTTGATATTGAAAATCTTTTTGGTACCAATTCTAAGGTTAATAATTGTTGTACCATTAGTGCTATCCATGTTCCTTCTTATGATGATATGTTTGATGAGTATGCTTTGCGACATAGTAGTTCTCTAGCTTGTGATGATGGGTATAATATTTTCAGTTCACCTACTTTTGAGGAGAAAATTAGTTATGATTACAATATACCTCCTGTTTTTGATGATTATGGTGATGAGAATAATTATTCTGTTGAATCTGATCCTACTACAATTGTTCATGTGGGGAGTATTAATTCTTTTACGCATGTGGCTCATGATAGGGAAGCTTTATGTGATAGTTATATTGTTAATTCTATTCATGATGCTACTGAAAGTTATTATGAGAGAGGGAAACATGGTTTGATGGATCTCAACAATATTGAGTTTCCCCTCTTTATGTTGCAATTCTTGAAGTTGTACTTGTTTTGCCTTCCTATGCTTTTTGCTTTGCGCTTTTATGACTTGTCTCTTTACAAGACTATTTTTCATAGGAAGTGGTTTAGATTTAAATGTGTTCCATACTTGTTTTTTGATGCTCTCTATTTCTTCAAGTTCTTATATAGCGCCTTTGCCTCAAGCTCTTATATGGCGCCCACATGAGCATCTTTGCAATTTACTGCGCCTAGCTCAAAGACGTTAAAGAAAAGCACTCTTGGGAGATAACCCATTGTTTATTTTCAGTACTTTTTCTTTTATTTGAGTCTTGGAAGTTATTACTACTGTAATAACCGCTCCTTATCCTTTTTATTTTGTTGTTGTGCCAAGAGAAGCCTCTAATTTGAGTGAGGTAAGATTTGGGGATGTTGCTGTCCTGAAACAGTTTTCGGTGCTGCACCGTAAAAATTTGTGAAACTTCTCTGTATATCTTTTGGACCTGCGATTTCTTGTGCATATGCCCCAGGTTATATCCAAACTTTCATTAGTTGAACACTTTTTGACTTGAGCAACAGAAAACCCCTCAAAAATTCGACCTTTGTCAGATGTTCTGTTTTGACAGATTTCTGCCAATATTTGTGTTTGCCGCTTTATCGCTTTCTTTTTTAGTTCTTTTGATCACGGAACTTTTGGGAAAGTTTCTACAGTAGTACATGCTTAATATGTGGTGGTTTTAGGTTGAAACCTGAAGCAAAAAGGGTTGATTCAATGTTATGCTTACACTAATGTTGCTAATAGAATTGTGTTTAGTTTTGTATGAAGGAAGTTTTCAAGTGTAGGGATTGGAGAATGATGAGATGAGATGAAGAATGGACAAAAGCTCAAGGTTGGGGATGCCCAGCACCGCAAGAAATATTCAAGAAGTACAAGCGTCAAAGCTTGGGGATGCCCCGAGGCACCCCCTTCTTCATCGGCAAAAATTAGGTCACCTTTCAAGACACTATATTTTTATTGCTTCATACACTATGCGTTTTTTTTGGAGCGTCAGTTGCTTTTGTTTTCAGTTTTCTTTTGCTTTGTTTGCTGCAATAAATGTTTGGATCACATCATGTGTTTGGAGAGAGACATGCTCTGTTTTTCATTTGCCAAGTGACAAGGGTATAGTTAATAGAGCCCGTTAGTTGAGTACCCCTGAGGCCCGATGAGCTAGGCCCAATTGTAATGATAGTCGAATACGAGTTCTTACCGTATATCGATATTGTAATCTGTATCGGACCCTACCCGATCCTCGAGACCTGGCCACCTATATATAGGGGCCAGGAGGGGACGGTGTAGGGCAGATTGAAAGCAAGCCAGGTTGAACACCCAAGTTTACTTTCGATATACACTTATTTCGACTAACCTTTACCTTCGAGTTCATCCGACGCCCTATTCCCCCGATCCTAAGTCCTTCATCTAGGACATTTGTCGAGTTAACCCTCGTCAATTGGCACCGACCGTGGGGACCTGGGCGTTGGAATCATGAATTCGACGGCTCGCTTCTAGCCAACAGCAGCTCAAAAATCGACGAAAGTCAAGAGATGGAGTTAACAATTGGAAGTTTGAGCATCCTCATCGGGCCATCGGGTTTATCTCGCCTTTCAGATCCGACGAAACAAGATCCGTCGGCAAGTGAGCCCGAAACAGTAGCAATGATGGAATACTCTGACGGCTCTTCCAGCGAGGTAAACTCGCCGGTCAGCTTAGAAGAAGTGCAAAAAGGAAAGATCGCAGAAGACAACGAAGCAAGGGAAAATTTCAACGCAGGGGTCCAACTCGACGATCTCATGATCTGCCTCGACGATATCTCAGACAAATTAACAGACACATGGAAGACAGGGCTAGAGCTTTCTGAAGATGGTGACTCGATCTTCTCAAGCTTCAATAGCAACATCGGCAAACAATGCCAGGTGCTCGCCATTGTGGGAGACAACTCAGAAGAATTCAACGAAAACAACAATCCAGTGCTAAACCCAGCAAATATCGACAGAGGAGCAAATCACCTAGCAGAAGGGCAAACAGCAGAATCCCTCACAACCAGGGAAAAAATTCGACTATCAGTCGACGAATGGAGGATAATAAGAGAAGCCGTGGAACACGGCACGCCAATACCATCAAATTCCTGCAAAGACATGCTTTTGGGGTATCATTATACCCTAAGACAGCAGGCAAAGCAATTAGCACAGGAGAAAATAGAGATACAGAGAAGAGAAGACTCAGCCATTGCAGCTAGCAACGCCGCTCGTAAAGCGCGAAGCGACGCATCATATAGTAATGCAAGGAAAACTCATCGACATGGTTCAAGGTACGACAACCTCGAGTACTCCGACAGGCAAAGCATTTCGAAAAACCTCGACTCGTCCTTTTTATCGGTCGACGAATAAGGAAACATCGTACCAAAAACTCCTGAAGCAGCATTAGTGGCAGCTCAAGCTTATCTTCTCACAACTCGACCAAGCCCGGGAGATCCTAGAGAGCATATGCACAGAGCAGCATTGAACGGACTAAACATGGTGGGCCACAAGCTATCAGCAAAAGGAGAAGCACACCACCGTAAGGAAACGCACAAGCCAAGATCGCCTCGCCATCACAGCAGTCCTCAGCGCAGAAGCAGCAATCAACGATCTCGATCGCCATCACCGAAACAGCACGGAGGAACCCGAAGATCGCGATCCCCAAATGAAAAACGCGACTATGAAGACGACGAAAAAGAGATGGGGGCATCGTGCTTTACTCGCAGGGTTCGCACCACTCTAGTTCCCAAGGGATTCAAGTTACCTCATGATCAACAAAAGTACGACGGATCACAGGAACCACAGTCATGGCTCTCAGACTATCTGCAAGCAGAACAAATATTGGGAGGAACCAAAGAAACAGCAATGCAAAGTTTGCAATTACACCTCACCGGCGCAGCAAGGTCATGGTTGAGCAAACTAGAGAAAGAAACTATTGGAAGCTGGGAAGACCTTACAAAGCAATTTACAAGCAACTTCAGGTCGACATACAAGCGGCCAGCATCAATAGAAGAAGTCAAAGCGTGTGTGCAACAACGCGACGAAACACTGCGGGCATACATCCAAAGATGGAGTCTTATCAAAAATTCAGCAGTCGAAGTTTCAGACGAAAGAGCAATAGATGCGTTCATCATTGGATTAAGGCGAAGAGACCTAGTCGAAGAGATGGGCAGAATCAAGCCAAAAATAGTGTCAGACCTCATGGACGTAGCAAACAGATTTGCAGATGGAGAAGTCGCATGCAACAACAAGCGGACGCGATCCCCAGAGGACGATAGAAGAAATAGATATGGAAATCAAAGGAGACGGTCCCGAAATTACGACAACTATGGCTCCCATAGCCAAGTCGCCGCAGGATACAAAGACAACAGCTATCAAGGAAGTGATCGCAGAAGCTCGGGATATCGAAGCTACGGGAAAGAGGACTACAAAAAGTTTCCCACGAGAGAACCCAGAGAGTACAACCCGTCGCCAGAAGATATGCTCAACGGACCTTGTCATATACACTCAGCGTTCGTCGATGGGAAGCGAGTATCAAGGCACGCAATGAAAGATTGCACAACATTCCTAAAACTACAAGAGGCAGCACTAAACAAGCAAACTGAAGCAAGACGACAAGGATTTGAAGGAAGCAACAATCCTCCGACAAAACAACAAGGAAACAACGGAGCTCCTCAAGGACAAGACCAGCAAAACCAGGGGCACAACGACGACGAAGGGTACGTTCCATCAAAAGGACACATCACAGCAATGATACAACCTGTGCCCAAGTCGAACAAAGAAGAAAAGAGTATCACTCGACAAGTCAACTTAGCAGTCATCTCACCTCCAGCCGCAATGGAGTATCTGCACTGGTCAGAACAACCAATCGAGTTCAACAGAGAAGACCATCCTATAACAGTACCTCGGCCAGGAAACGCGCCTTTGGTACTTAAAGCTCAAATTGGCGCGTATGATGTCGACAGAATATTCATGGACGCAGGAAGTGGAATTAACCTGATATACGTAAAAACACTCAGAGCAATGCACATATCACTAGAGTTCCTGAAACCAACGGATTGTTCCTTCCACGGAATCGTGCCACGAAGTGCCAAATACCCACTGGGTCGAATAGCACTCAATGTTTGCTTCGGCAACCGACAAAACTATAGGAGAGAAAAACTGGACTTCGAAGTCATGGATTGGCCATCTCAGTATCATGCGATCCTCGGGCGACCCGCGTTTTCGCGATTCATGGCAGTGCCTCACTATACATATCTGGTACTCAAAATGCCAGGACCAAGAGGAATAATTACAGTAAAAGGAAGTTTTGAAGTCTCAGATCTCTGCGACAGGGAGTTCCACAAGATGGCGCAAAACTTTGACATGATAGCCAACTATGCAGAAAAGGCGAAAAACACGACTACAGAAGGCGTCAAGCTACTCGAAGGGCGCGTTGCGGAGCCCGAGATGAAGAAACCACGAGTAGGAGCATCAGGAGAAGACAAGGGTACATGAGAAGAAGAGAAAGCCATGATGGCAAAAGCATCAAAGAACAATAAAGTAGAGTAGAAGAATAAGGCTGTAAAAGCCACGAGTTATACCAGGGGCAATGCCCTCTAGATCCAGAACACAGGTCATAGGCCGGATCTCTTGGGTCACCCCATGTATCTCACATTACAAGTATAATAAAGACAAAACGTTCCTCATATTCGAGTCTACGAGTCTTTCAAAGGGAAAATGCGGCAAACGCATGAATCATACAAAAATGCTCTGAAAATATATTTCAGACATACAGTCGTGAAATAAGAAATTCTCGCGTTCCACATAAGTATTACAACATCGGGTTGTCAGAATCATCTACACCCAAAGGGTCTAAATAGTGAAACTCGCGGAAAAATGCGGCATCTTCTTGCAACAGCCTGGCTATAATTCGTCGGGCAGGCTGCAAGGTACTCTCCAAGTGTACTCGAAGGCTAGCTCCACCTGGAGGGTAGCTCAGCGACATAGAACTATAGTTGAGTCTTGGTTGCCACTTGCGTATCCACCCAAGAGCAAAATTGGCACCTGCCACCAAGTTCAGTTCTATCAATCGATGAATTCGCTGGCTGGATCTAAAAGTATCAAGAAGTAGTGGGAAAGTCGCAGGCAGAGGATTGTGAGGAAGCATAACCGACTGCATAGTTACGAGAGATCTTCTGCAGCCATCCACCGCTTCGCCAATGTGCTGGGCACGGTCCTGAAGCAATACAACAGCACTCCAGCGTCGAGGATCAGACCACAAATTTTCAACACCCGCGGACATTTTCTCTAGGGCCGCATTTCGCTCGGTAACCCGACGATCTTCAGCAGCGAAATCTAAACAAGTGCCTATGAGGGCAAAGGATATCATAAAAACAGCAGTGGAACAAAAAGAGAAAAACATAAAGTCGAAAGGAAACTTACATCGCAACATTTGACAGGCGGATTCGATAATGCCAAGGAGAAAAGAATTGCATTCCTCATGGTGCAAAATCTTTGCCGTCAATCTGGACACCTTATCATCAAGAATAGATACCTGCTTCGTCAAATTAGAAGTTTTGCTAGCTTTATCAAATGCCATCTGAGCTTGGCGTTTGGCTAAAGTCAAGCGAGCCTCAAGATCAGAAATCCTTGAAGAGTACTCTGCGCATTGACTGCATCGACTAGGAGGCGACGAAATCGTCGAGCCAAACGTGCGGGCAGAGGAAGGAGCAGGCCCACAAATCAAAGGATCATTGATGTGCATCGACTGGAAGTCAAAAAGAAGAAAGGAGAAACATTTCAGAGAGGTAGCACAAGACTTCATAAGAGAGAAACATATTTACATAAGTGCAAAACCCTTTGACTAAAGTTCTCGGGTTTCACGCGACTAAAAGTTTTTACATCCAAAAGGAGAAATTGAAAGCTACAAAGAAGCCGAGTCTACGCCACCTCAGCATTTTGCTCAGTGGCAGAAGAAGGCATGACAAATTCCTCGCCAGCAGTCGACGGAGGCGCTGGGTCTTCCACCGCTGGAGGTGGCGTAGTAGATGCTACGGAGGCTGCCGAGGGAGAAATAATTGTCACCAGTGCAGGAGCCAACTTCTTTGCCTTCTCGAAAAAAAAGCCTTCATTTCATCGCGGGTGCGGCCATGGGGAGAGCTCACCTTCTCCCAGTCGAAGTCCGCGCCGTGCGCAAAAGAAAGTGCAATAGCACCCTCAGCGCCACGCTTCAGAGAGAGCCCCTTCAGCTGGAGGGTGGGGTCTTCAGTTGTGTCAAAGGCCTTGGCAAGTTTCTCCACGTTGTTCTTCGGAACTTCTGCCTTCTTCTTCGGCCACAACCCGACGAACAACCGCGACAGAACGCGGCTAACCAACTCAAAAGTCTCCTGGATAGATATCCAGTTTGCCTCGAGTAGGTTAACCGCGGTCAGCAGAGGATCATCGCCCGGTTGTAAAGACGACGAAGATACCCCGGTAAATCCTGCACAGCAAAGGAGGACAAAGAAAAAAAGGGAAAGAAACGTATCAGCAAGTATAACAAGGCAATAAGAGTCGAAATGAGAGATAAGGCGAAGCATTTACCTTCAGCAGCAGCAGACATTGTGCGAAGACGATCTGTCATGGCTTCTTCTCGCTGAGCTTGCTCCTTGTTGGCATTGGCCAAAGCTTTTTCAGCTTTCTTCGCCTTACCAAGCGCTGATTTCTGCGACTTCTCAGCGCTTGCTTTGGCAGCAGCCGCAATATCATAGGCTTTCTGCGAGGCACTAAGCTCAGCCTCTAATGATGCAATTCGGGCATTGGCTGTTGCTAGAGCAGCTACAGTAGAAGAAGAAAGGAAGTCAGATAAACAGCAAAAGATAAGCATGGAGGAAAAATCATGACTGGATATAGAACATACCTTCGGAAGCTCTCGCAACCTTTAGGTACTCAGCACATTCGGTGCCCAAGGCGACGAATCTCTTCAGTAATGCCTGAGAGAAAGAGCGTGTAAGAGCACAAGAGTATGCAAGGGAAACAAGTCAGGAAAAATTGCTCACATCATGGGGGGAAGCCGAGGATTCATGGGCTTCCAGAGAGACATCGGGTTCTTTGGCCTTCTTCAAGCGCTTGAGGTTTCGGGGCGCAGGAACCTTCTTGACAGAGGCCCTGGTAACCCTAGGCGCAATTTCTTGGGCAGGGGGCTCATCATCAACTGCAGGGGGAATTGAAGGAGCAGATGGAGCATCTTTTGGAGGCTCCTCGTCATCTCTACAAAAAGAAAAACAAATTATGTATAACACGAAAGAAACAAGGCAAGAGAGGTGCAATTGAAGAACTCGAATAAAGCACTTACGATGCCAGGAGGTCGAAGTACTCCATATCTCCTGCAGGAACAGAGGCCTTATCAGCCGCTGCAGAACTCGAAGAAGCAAATTCTTCGACTCGCTTCCTCTTCTTGTCGACACCAGCATCTTCAGCAAGCACGGGGGGAGGCGATGTCGACGAGCTAGTTTCCTCTTCCGATTCTTCGGCATCATCTCTATCCTGATTCTCGTCAGCCTCGGGGGCTTCAGATACAGACGAGGCCAGATCAGCTGGAAGGGGCCCTGCCTCTGGAAGAGGAGGGTGCGAAACAAGGAATTTGTGGTCCTGCATATAAATAAGTTAGCAGAGTACAAAGGCAAAGAATAACGTAAGTCGAAGCAAACAAAATTCGACAACAAGTGAACACAAAGATACATACCTCGGGCAGAGGGTGCACGGAGTCGAAGTAGTCAGCGGTCAAGTCAGCAACCGCATGATCCTTGGTGAGCTTGGTGAGGCTCCTAACTCGCTTGTCGACATCTTTTTTCTTTATCAAATCTTCAGAGACGCGAGTAGGGTCTTCCAAGCCAGAGTAACTCCAGAGCTTGGTGAGGCGGTGCTGCAGGGGTTGAACTCGACGTTGCACGAAGAACGCCATGAGTTGGATACCCGACAAAGCTCCTCCTTGGCCTCCTTTCAAAGCCTGAATGTGAGATAGAAGAGGAAGAACTTGTGCTATCTCTGCATCTGAGGGAAGCGCATCCCACGACGCCAATTTCTTCACTTCCTTGGAGGCTTTGAAAGGGGCTAACCCATATTGGTCTTCAGGGGAGGCTTTGCGATCTTTGATATAGAACCATTTGGTTCTCCACCCCTGGACAGATGCGGCAAAGGAAAATTCGAGGTACTGCACTTCAGGGCGCACAAAGACAACGGCTCCGCCCAATTCAGGCTTTCTAGCTAGAGCAACATTGGGGCGGAGTCGAAAGATTGATCTCCAGAGAAGAAAGTGGGGCTCAATGCCCAAAAATGACTCACAGAGAGTCACGAAACAAGCAATGTGAAGAAGGGAGTTTGGTGTGAGCTGGTGGAGCTGCACACCGTAGACAAAGAGGAGCCCACGGAGAAACTCGTGGGCAGGAAGAGAAAGGCCGCGGAGGAGGAAAGCAAGGAACATTACCCGATAACCGCTCAGGGGCTCCAGGATCCGCTCAGTGCTTGGAAATTTGATGGAATCCTGGGCGGAGATGAGGTCGTCCGCCCTGGCTTTCTCCACCTCTTTCTTCGTGATGGCGGAGCGCACCCAGCTGGTGGCAGAAGAAGTCTTGGCCATGGTGTTCTTGGTGGCTAGGTGTTTCACGCGCATCTAATACGCGGAGCGCTTGGGGGCTATGCACGAGAGGCGGAGGAAGAGGAGATCAGCAATGGAGGCGGCGGAGGGAACGAGCTGGTAAACAGTAAAATCCCCCACTACGCCCCTTATATACCTTCTGGGAGAAGGATCGTGGGCTAAGACGTGGCGCAAGGAGCGGAAACGGTAGCCCACTAACGGTCAAAAATCGCGAAAATTACAGTGCTGCCCATAAAACGGTTCGCACTCATACAGAGTGACGTATTCATTGACGTCATAAAAAAGATGATATAAGAAAGAAGAAGGATGGTGCCGACAAGTGCAAAATTTATAGACAAGATTATATGTGAAGGATTTTCGATTATAGCCTTGGGGGCTACTACTTTCAAAGATATTGAATGCAACTCTTTACTGGAGTGGTGGACGCGTATTCGACGACAAGATGTTATTAAAGTATCTCGAGTTGAAGTATGATGGACTACAATATATTTTGAGCCTATACTCGAAAAAGTCTTTTTCGACTATAGCCTCGGGGGCTACTCCCATCGGGAGCGCTGAGCGCGCACCCGACGATATTTCTTGGCAAACATTCGAGCATGTGAAGAGGAGGAGTGTTACTCCCATCGGGAGCGAGTTTTTTGGTTGTTTAAACCCGAATATTTTCAGTCAAAATTTGACTGCGACATGAGATTCTCGAGTTATGTTATCGCAACGAAACTCGAATGCCGTGACTTGTCACGAAGGTAAGACCCCGGGATCCGTCCTGTGTGGCCTGGTATACGCACATGGATGCGCTCTGCTGGTATGTATCCGTGTCTACGACGCGAAGAAAATCCTGGTGGACGCACTGGGTACCCTGAGAATCATTGGGATTCATTCTTTGTAAGTCCTAAATGCGGCAAAAGAATGGGTTTGACCGGTATCCCGAATTCAAATCCAAGGGGATTGAATTTGAAGTAGGTAACAAGTATCTATTCCGGCAGTTAACTGACCTCTTGATCCGTCAGAGTTGTCAGGCTTGTTCATCAAAACCCCTTGCGAAAAAATATCATGAAAGTAAGTCGAAAGACCAAGTCGAAGATTTGGAGATATGAAGAAATCGAAGAATTGATCAAGTCGAAGATTTAAAGATTAGAGATTCAACCCGAATCTGCAATTCTGGTAGAATCTCAGGGGCTACTGACAAGGGTATAGTTAATAGAGCCCGTTAGTTGAGTACCCCTGAGGCCCGATGAGCTAGGCCCAATTGTAATGATAGTCGAATACGAGTTCTTACCGTATGTCGATATTGTAATCTGTATCGGACCCTACCCGATCCTCGAGACCTGGCCACCTATATATAGGGGCCAGGAGGGGACGGTGTAGGGCAGATTGAAAGCAAGCCAGGTTGAACACCCAAGTTTACTTTCGATATACACTTATTTCGACTAACCTTTACCTTCGAGTTTATCCGACACCCTATTCCCCCGATCCTAAGTCCTTCATCTAGGACATTTGTCGAGTTAACCCTCGTCACCAAGAACTTCCATTTTTCACTCTTATCGTTTCAACGAGTGTTCTCTTTTTCTGCTACTGCGTTTAGCTTGCATTTTTCACTTTGATTTTTGTTCAGATCTTGTTATATCTTTTCATCAAGGTGTATTTTTTCCTCTGGTCTATATTGGTTTTCATCAAAAGAGTTGTCTCAAAAAGGTTTGAATGGTGTTGGAAAAGAGAAAAAGTTTCATGCAAAAAAGTGGTACAAAAAGGAGCTTGTTTAGACTGCGGCTTAGACTTTTGCATGTCATGTTTGATGTCGTTTTGATAGTATGCTTAGTGATTTTTGCTATAGCATGACTTGTCTCAAATGACTGAGATTGCTTAATGAGCCTTTGAAAAAAATCATGCGTTGTTTATATTATTTGGAAGCATTAATTTGGTTTTCTCCTTTGATGCTTTATTTGGATTGACTTGGCGCATGCTTACACCATGTTGACTACAAAAATAAGTCGCCTATAGCCTCTATGATCATTTAGTTTTTGACTTTTGATGCCATCTTATGCTTCTTTTAATGTTGCTTTGTCGCTTTGCATGATTATGGTCGTTACTGCTCTCTTAGTTGGTCGCTCCCAGTCTTTTGCTAGCCCTCATTTTGTACTGAGTATGAGCTCTACTCGTGCATCCAACTCCCAAAAACCAAGTTTGCCATTGTGTCCACTATAAATTCCTATGCATGGTATTTGTAAGCCATTCCAAGTAAATTTTCATGTGCTACCTTTCAAAAAAAACCTTCAAAATACTTCTCATTTTGTGACACTGTTTTCAGCTCATGGGGACATCGTGGTCGGATTTGCTATCTTCCATATTGTCTTATTACAAAAAGAAGAAAAAAGAGAAAAAAAGAAAGAAAAAAGGCACTCCTCCATGGTATGTGAATGTTGGTGGGCACCCGATGGAATCGGTTAGCCATGGTTTGAGAAAGGAAAAAAGGTGGGGAGGAGTGCCAAGCTTTATAAAAGAGCACAAAAGTGCCAATCTCTCTAAAAAACTTGCTTTATTTTTGTATAGAAGATAGTAAGAACCCCATTGCCAGTCGTTGACAAAGATAACCACCTCTCAAAACCAATTTTTATCTCTCTGTTTTACAAATGAAAAGCTCTAGCACATGTTAAATCACTGCTTCATCTGCCCGTCATTAATTTTGCATGAGAGCTGGTCAGACCATTATAATCTTAATTCTAAAAGAAAGAAAAAATGCACTCCTCCAAAGGAATGAGAAAGTTGGTGGGCACCCGATGGAATCGGTTAGCCATGGTTTGAGAAAGGAAAAAGGTGGGGAGGAGTGCCAAAGCTTTATAAAAGAGCACCAATGTGCCAAATTTCAAAGAACTCGGAACCGCTCTCACTTGTTTATTATGGAAGATAGTAAGTCCCCATTGCTAGTCGTTGACATTGAACAACCACCTCTCAAAAGAAACTTTTATCTCTGTTTTATAAATGAAAAGCTCTAGCACATGTTAAATCACTGCTTCCCTCTACGAAGGGCCATTCTTTTACTTTTATGTTGAGTCATCATCTTCTAACTTTTGAGAGCATAGCACAGTGGCCCGCGCACATGCGCAGGCGAAATCTTAATGGTGTTTTAAATTTCTGTATATGAGCCAAAAAGGAAAAACAATTCTTATCAACTTTATTAAAATTAAGATTTGTCTAAATGCTAGGATTGCATGTTTAAATAATATGTACTTTTTATTAAATAATTTGTATAGTTCTGTATGAAGATAAGTACCGACCTTATAATATTTTTGAATTACTTGTAATTCTGTGAGTGTACGTAACACAATGTACTCCATCCGTCTGGGTTTATAGCTAGGTTCTAGATGCAACTCTAGATCGTCAATTTGAATAAGGATTAAAAAATATCATTAGAAAATTCAATGTTATATTTTATAATGGTATAATTTTTATATATTTATTAAATTGACAATCAAGTAATATGCTCTGGACCTATAAACCTTGACGAAGAGAGTATTTCCCTATTTTACTACTCAGTTGTTGCCCAATAATATATATTCAGGTGCGTTAAATTAGCTCCCTTGGATTTCACTCCGGTATTTTTTTGCATCCGGTATTTTTTTGGCATTGCTTTCACTCTGAAGTACGTTAGTCGAATATATAATGTTCATGATAGTCCTTTTATAAATGCTAAGGCAGTTAGTATTGCTTGAATTTGATTGTCATATGTTAACCTACAATTTATCTCCTATGAATTAGGTGTTCTCAAATCATTGACATGAGGTTCATGTTTGGTTTTTACACATGCCCAATTTATATATTTCATATTTATTTTTGACTTCTGGACAATGAACTCAGTCATCGACTTACGTTTTATCTGTCAAGTTACTAACGTAAATTGTACATGGAGTTTTGAGAATTACCATTGATGCGGTAGGCTCAGTACCATGAGGCCATATAGTTTTGGACTATAATTAAGAAATAGACTTGTTTCAATGTGAAAAAGGAAATAAATTTGAAGTACCTTTGAGCATGCATATCAACTTTAATACAGTATTAGTGAAGGGCTCTTTGAAATACAAAGGTTTTGCAATCTCATCCCTTGAGTTTGACATGAATGCATTTTTGGTGGGGTTTCAATAAGAAATGGTTGTTAGTAGATGCTTTCATTGTAACTTTTGTGAGAACATTAAAAAACTAAGTTTGAAAGAAATATCAAACAACAGATGATATGACGCATGCATGTCTTGATGAAACTATTCTACGGCATAATTCCATGACATATTACCTTGAATGATAATTTATTTAATCAAAATATACTATAATATAATGTAATGATAATTGTCATACATCGATACATACATTTTCACAAATAAATTGTTCATGGTGAATTATTGCTGATGTTTCCACCCAAGAATCATGATGGACAAAGTGGTAATTTAAAAGGAATGAATCCACCATCATGTGACTATCAAAATTAGAGATCCTTTGATTTTCATCTATTAAAGCGTAGTTAAGTCCTTGAAGTTCATGGAAAGTTTATTCAACTGTTGTTGAGGGAAACTCAGCTCGATCAAAATGACTTAAATTATATGTATTTATATAAACTTACCCAAATGCTCAATAAGTCGTGCTCGGATGGGATCCTTATTCTGGATTAAGACGACAACCTGCTAGAACCAATAAACCAAGACTATGATATCTCCAAATCACCAATTGGAAAAAATTGCATAGTCATAAATGAGGCTGTAGTATTTTTAATCCATTTTACTTGAATTAAGAACTGAGTTGAAGAATGGTTGTTACCAATCTAACTTATCAAATCATGATGTTCTAGCTGAAGGTAAAATGTGTTGATGTGCATAAGTCGTAAGACGCAAAATTCTATGTTAGTGTTCTAGAATTAATATCCAGTAATACGATAATATTGACAACATGGAGAGGTAATAATATTACTTATATGGAGCAGTAGAAAATGTGTTTTTGTGTATATGTCCTAACATGCCATATTCTGTGTCAGTGTTACAGAATAATATACCTTAATATGATCTTATTGACCATATATTGTAGTTATAATTATATGGAGCATAAAGAAATGGAAAAAGGGCTCATCAACAATATAAATGATAACTTCAGTAGCGTCATGCTCAGATCCTTCAGACTGCTCAGGTACTCTACATTCAGAATATACAAGCAAATAAGTATATCCATCTTTTTTTCTAAGGTCGGCGTGTAATTATTTAGAATGGCACGCCTTCATCACATGTTCACCCAAAAAGTAACTTTTTTTTTAGGAAGCAACTCCGACCTTCTTGTGTTTCCCTAAAAGTTAATAAACCATACCTGTTACCACTTACCACTGCCATTGCGTAGCTCTACCATACATGCTTCATGAAACGGACACGCCTGATGCATGAGGCAATTCATGTTGCCTAGACATTTACCGATAAATTCAAAGTAGGATATCTTATTTATAAATGGAATTAAGCAAACAAAAGGTAAATTAAGTAGTGTTGGTGCGAGAGCGGACATTTGGATTTCGAGCTCTATGGAGCCCAAATTTTGAATCTCCAAAAATTCAAATTCAAACCTTTCAAAAAATCTGAAATAAATACCATGGTGTAGATAATGTTGTAGTCTATCAGTGTGTATTTTTTCAGAACGAAATATATTGTATTTTGGGCTCGGAAGAAAAGACATCGATATTGTGTCCTATGTGAACAATGCATATATAACTTGATTTTGTCTTTCTGTGAGATTTTGTTATTTTTTACTGAACCCAAAATATAATGTATTTTGTTCTGAAAATTTAAAGAATGATAGAGTGCAACATTACCTATGTCATGGTATTTTTTTCAAAAATTTCTGAGATATTTGTAGTTTTTTTGGACTTTGGAGAAGGAAAGGAGCGGGATCCCTAGTGCCCGAGCTCCATTTGAAGTTTTTGGTGTTGGTGCGTAGTGGACAACTAATAGAGATAACATATGTGAATATTTACAGAAAAGTAGTTCCAAATCAACAAAAAAAAATAAAAAAACGGATATTACACCCTAATTCTTGAAGCTTTTGCAGCAAACAGGAAATCGTGCATGTGGATCTTGTTTTTACCAAAAACCTGCAGTTGCCAGAAAGGATGCATCGGCTCGTACCGCGGCCATACATCATGATAAAAATATCCTTCTTCTTTGCAAATATTTTTTTTGCCTAATCAGGTAGCCCTCGTTGCAGTATTCAAACTTTTAATCAAGCCTAAAATTTGAAACTACAAGACCTACAACACACTTCAGTAGAGCTTGTGCAAAATTAGATGTAATCTCTGAATAGTACTTGAATATATTTTCAACACGACGCACCTGGTCGATCGGGTTCTGAATAACGTACGGGCTGGGAGCATCCATGAATGACACCCAGTGAGCCACAAACACGGCAGTGAAGGTCGCCTACGCACATAGCTGAGCATACCGGCCGCAGGGTGGAGTCACACTACTATGCTCGGTATAGGATCGATTTATGCTCGGTATAGGATCGATTGGAGATTTGCCTCTTGCCCGTGTACTTCGCCGAATCCGATGCACCTGCATATATACACGCATGAAGCATTGATACTGCGTATATTGATTCCTCCGACGACTCCGCGCGTAGCGAGGGCTGTCAACCAAAAGTGCATATGAATTTGATCAGCTGATCCAGGGATAGGAGAAGAATACGCGGCGGCGGCGGCGACTGCTGTGTGTGGACGTAACTTTCGTTTCCTTCGATGAGGGAGTACGTGACCTAATTATCGTTAGCTAGAAAATATCTAAAGGGTACATAGAACTTATTAAGGGCATTGGTGGGTAATTTTTTAACTTCCACGCCATTGTTTAAAATCCATTGGCTGTCATTGTTTTGTTAATTAAATTGATGGCCGGATGTTTCTGATTTTTGTGGGATTTTCTAGGCTATTTCTCTTTTTTCTGATAGCTCGTAATGCATTTTTAATATATAATAGATGAAAAGCTCTAGCACATGTTTAATCACTGCTTCCATTTGCGAAGGGCCTTTCTTTTACTTTTATGTTGAGTCACCAATTTCTATCTTTATGCACCGTCTAAGAGAGCATAGTTGTCATTCTGAGTATAATGTGCATTGTCCCAAAGTTTATCATTGATTGATTCATGACAATGGTTTCACTTGTTCTTAAATTACTTGTATCTAGTCACCCTCTTAAACTTGAACGTGTCCTATGCATTTATGTTTTGCTATTCCATGAGGAACAAGCTGAAAATCATTTACTATGTTTTTCCATATGATTTGAACACACGTTTGACTTTTATTGTTTCATTATTCATGATCTTTTGTTTGTGTTCTTTTTCATGTTATAACATGATTACTAAGTTTCTATTATCAAGATTATGTCTTTCATGCCCATGTTTTAAGGTCTTTGATCTCAGCACTCAATGCTTACATCGATGTTCAAGATTGTGTAGGTGCATGTCACCTCAAAAATTATTTCTTTTGTTATCACTTACCTACTCGAGGACAAGCAGGAGTTAAGCTTGGGGATGCTGATACGTCTCAAACGTATCTATAATTTTTGATGCTCCATGCTTGTTTTTACACCATTTGCCTTGTGTTTCGTTACACTTCGTGGCGTTTTTATGCGATTTCTGGAACTAACCTATTGACAAGATGCCACACTGCCAGTTCCCTGTTTTCTGCTGTTTTTGTGTTTCAGAAAAGCTACACAGGAAATATTCTCGGAATTGGACGAAACAAGTTCCAGAAGTCTTATTTTTCCCGGACGAAGGACGAGGACCAAAAGAGAGCCAGAGGGGGGCCAGGGGCCAGCCTCACACCAGGGCGGCGCGGCCCAGCCCCTGGCCGCTCCCCCTATGTGGGAGGAGCCCCTGGCAGCCCCCTGACGACGCCCCTTCGCCTATATAAAGCCTCGGGACGGAAAACCCTAGGGGAGTCGGTAATTTTCCAGAAAGAGTTCCGCAGCTCCGCCGCCACTGTCGACAAATTTCGGGGGACAAAAGTCTCTGTTCCGGCACCCTGCCGGGACGGGGAAGTGCCCCCGGAGCCATCTCCATCGGTCTCCATCGCCGTCTCCGCCGTCTCCATTGACCTCACCGCCATCTCCATCAACCTTGCTGTCTCCTATGATGAGGAGGGAGTAGTTCCCCCCGGGGCTAAGGGCTCTACCGGTAGCTATGTGGTTCACCTCTCTCTCCCATGATGTGATCTTTATGTGATCGTGAGCTTTGTATCTAGTTGAATTGGTAGATGTTATTATTCAGATATTATGCTACTCCTATGCTTTATTATTGTACTCTCCGGAGATACCTCGTATCATGGTGTAAAGGTGACTAGTGTGTGCATCATGTGTATCTTTTTGCTTAATGTCTCTATGAAATGTTGGTGTTTGTTGGAACCATCTAGTGCGTTCACGGTGATAGTGTGGGACAATCTAGTTTCGGTACATACGGACTTTGAGGAGTGCTTCGTAGCCCTACGCATGATTAGTGTATGTTTTCCATTGGAGAATTGTTTTGAGTTGCATATTGATGATAGCATCTATTGGTTCAATTATGTTATATTTGTTGGGAGTGTGTCCACTAGTGAAAGTATGATCCCTAGGCCTTGTTTCCAAGCATTGCACACCGTTTACTACCTGTTTTGTTTCATGTTTGCTCGCAGCGATATTTATTTTAGATTGCGTTTACTACTTATAATCATCACAACTACTTGTATTTCACCATCTCTTCGCCGAACTAGTGAACCTATACATCTGACAAGTGTATTGGGTGTGTTGGGGACACAAGAGACTTTATGTATCGTAATTGCAGGGTTGCTTGAGAGGGATAGCTTTGACCTCTTCCTCCCTGAGTTCGATAAACCTTGGGTGATCCACTTAAGGGAAACTTGCTGCTGTTCTACAAACCTCTGCACTTGGAGGCCCAACACTATCTACAAGAACAGAAGCGTGTGTAGACATCTTCTAGCTACTGCTATGGACCCATAGTCCAAGGTAGACTACTCACTCATCGCGCCGGAGGCAAGCATGGCGATGAAGAAGACCTCCGGTGGCGATTCCCCTCTCCGGCAGGGTGCCGGGAAGAGCTTCTGGACCCTCCCGATCTTCGGGTCAACGGCGGCGGCGGATCGCGATGTGTTCTGGAAAAGTGATCGGGTATTTAGGTTTTTCCAATCGGGGGGTCTTTATAGGCGAAGGGGCAGCATCAGAGGTGGACCAGTGGGCCCACACCACCAGGGGGCGCGGGCCAGCCCTAGGCCGCGCTGCCCTATGGTGTGGCCGCCCTCTGGCTCGGCTCCGTCTCCTCTTCGGTGTTCTGGAAGCTCCGTGAAATATCTGGACGTCTGGCTTTTGTTTCGTCCAATTCCAAGAATATTTCCTGTGTAACATTTCTGAAACACAAAAATAGCAGAAAACTGGAAACTGGCACTGTGGCATCTCGTTAATAGGTTAGTTCCGGAAAATGCATAAAAATGCCACGAAGTGTAACAAAACACTAAGCAAATGGTGTAAAAACAAGTATGGAGCATCAAAAATTATGGATACATTGGAGACGTATCAGGTGGCATGGCTGAGGCCTGGGGTGGAGCTTCCGCGTCGTGCGCAGGAGGTGTTGTAGCGGCCGGTGCGAGGCATCTGAACTACGGGGAGGGCTCGCTCGTGTGAAGAGCAGGAGGCGGAGGCTAGTGATCGTGGTGTCTGCCCAGAGGGAAACAGATCTTTTTGACAGGGTAGCTCTCCATGGAAGCACATGCCCCCAGCGACTGTGTATAGCTTCCACGCTTGTAAACAATACATTTTCTTTGTGTCCATGATGGCAATTTCATTGGTGGCATAGTTGCGTTGCAAGATCCCACCTGTCATACTCAAACGGTCATATTCTGGGGGGCGCACTGGTATAACTGCCGGATGCAAGAGCAGCGTTGTCACTCTGATTCTTCCTTCTTCCCATCTCTCCCTTGCACCTACTATTCTTTTCCGGCTAGCTCACATCTGCTGTTCTAGTTCCCCACCTAGTCCCTCTGCTGTGCTCTCCCTTGGGTGCAAGGCAATGGTTCGCAGCTACTGCAGTTCTTCACGGGCGGAATCAGGGTCGGCTCGCCGATGCCCCCCTATCCCGTACCGGAGTAAGCCCTACGACTATTCACCGGACAAAATCTGTGACTGTGGAGTAAAGATGCCGAGATGGACTGCGTGGATGGATGAAAACGCTGAGAGAAGATTCTACAACTGCGGCATCCACGCGGTATTATTGTAAACTAATCATGTTTGTTTGCCAGTTTAGTTATTTTAATTCTCACATCTTTCCTCTTCCTTTACTATGTTTTTGGCAGGAAGGCAAGGGCCGAGGCTGTGAGAAGTATGAGTGGATGGACGACCCGCTGCCAGTTTTGCAGAGAGAGCTTGTTCGTGATCTTCGTGATGCTGTATGGGAGAAGATGGAGGAGAACCGTGCGCTGCTGGATGAAAACAAGGAGCTTATGGACCAACTTCGGAAGCTCGAGCAGAGTGGTGGTGTGCATGCTCAGTTGCAGAAGCAAGCAGCTGAAATAGAGCAGATCAAGGTTAGGGCAGATGGTGGAAACAATCTTCTTTTCATATGGATATGTTCTATGGCATTTACAGTTTATGTTGGCATTATGATGTCTAGCACCTGAAAAGCAGAACTGTAAGGACCCAAATATTGTGTAATCTGAAATGTTATCATGTGCCATTTATTCTGCCTTTTCTGACTGTCCCTCTGAACATTACCACCGAGTAAGAACATATGCATAATGTCAAACAAGGCTTATTAAAAATGAGTACATTGTTTACAAATTACAAATTCCATAACAAATACAGTTCGGACAGAATTTTGGGCAGGTCCAGGGCCCCTATTTTACAATGCACACACAAACACACATGTTCCGGAAAAATAGTTTTCAGAATTTTGCTGTATTACAGAGACGGAGCACTCAGAAAAAAGACTGAATTAGTCTTACTCTGACCTAGCTGTCTTCTTCCTCTTTGGGGACAGTTTTCTCGCCTTCTTGTATGTTGGATCAGAAGGTTCTGGAATGTCTGGCCAATCTGAATCAGATCCCGTGTCATCATCACTCCACTCAACTTCCTCGTGAAGCACATAGACAGTATCAGCAGTCTTGCACCTTGTCTTGCGCTTCCTGACAAATGTTAGAAAGCAGGTAAGCATAGATATTACCTAATTATAAATAAAGATCATACACGCAAATACTTCATACCTAGGCTTTGGTCCGTTCAAAGGACACCCCGCTGCTCTATGTCCAATACATTTGCATTGCTTACATCTGTTTTTGCCTTTCTTGCTACCACTAAAAGGCATGCCCTGCTTCTCCATGAAATTCTTGAACCTACTCTTCTGAGGTCTTCCTTTGCCTCTTTTAACATTTGGCTGGCACAGCTTGAAAGGTAGTTGAACCACAGGCCACTGTGACTGGTCTGTGCAAGGAGGGACGTCACCTGCGTAGGTAGCTCGAAATTTAGCCAAAGAGAAGTACTCGCTCACATATTGATCAAGGTGTGGCAGAGTTCTTTTGTGAACCAAGAAGATTAACGCGTGTGCGCATGGCTTCCCAGTATGCTGCCACTCTAAGCAGATGTATTCTCTACTATCAATCTTCACGACATGCCTCATGCCATTCCGGCTCAAATCTCTCACCTCACAGCTGTGGTCGTTAGACTCTCCAACTCTAAGGTAACCAAGACCTCGACTTCTCTGGTTTATTTGCTGAATAACAGCGGGTAGAATGTGCCCTCTTAGTCTGTCCCCAATATCTCTTCTTACTTTTATCAGCCTCATCAACATACCTCGTATGGTGTCCATCAACATATGAACTGGAAGGTCTTTTGAGTCTTTGACCCAGTTATTTACGGTTTCAGCAAGGTTGTTGTTTATGTAATCACACTTTATTGCGGGATTAAAAGCACTCCTCATCCATAAAAGGCTGTGATTCCTTTCCAAGTATACGGCAAAATCAGAGTTCTCAGCATGTATCTTGTCCATAAAAAATTTGTAGCTCTCAGGCTTGTAGGCCCTAGCAGCAGTCCACATGTAGCGATATACAGTGCCTGAGTAGTGCCTGTATAGGTTCAGCATCAAATGAGCATGGCATTCTCTTTGTTCAGCATGTGGAAATACTGTCCGAACTGCATTTGCCAATCCTTTGCATGCATCAGTGCTTATGGCCAGTGGTGAAATATCACCTATTGATCTATGCAGTTGCCTCATAAATCACTCCCAGTTCGCCTCTGATTCTGACTAAAACAGGCCGAATGCCACCGGGAATATCCAGTTGTGCCCATCCAGTGCTGTCGCTGATGCTAGACAACCATTCCATCTGCTAGTGAGGATAGTGGAGTCTATACTCAAATATGGCCTACAACCCTCCTTGAACCCTTGAATACAGGGCTCAAGGGCCATAAAAAACGGTTAAAATATATATTCCCCTCCTCCTCTTTCGTGTCAATCTCGACAACACCACCTTGAGACCTAGATTATATTTTAGCCTTGAAGCTGTACAACAGCCTGAAACTATTTTCCCAGTCCCCGTATAGTGTTTGCAAAGCTCTCTCTTTACCTTTCCAAACTATGTGATACGGTAGCTCAACGTTGTAATCAGTCATAAGCTTTACCTGAATCGCCTTGGCAGTCTCATTTGGCGTTTTCTTAAGAATGGCCAAAGCATGCTTCTCAACCCATTCTTGAGTTGCACAAGAAGATCTTAGTTTACAGCCTATTGGACACCTGTGTGCAGGTCCCATCTTGTTCACCTGCATCGGAACATTCATTTTATACATTAGTTGCTTCATAATAATTCCTAAACTTGCTTCACATATGAAAACCCGAACCCATCAGTTAGAAATAGATATTTGTGTGCGAGGAAAGCTTGTCAGTACCCTAACTGTTTCTTCACCAGGAAGTATCCTAACGGAGATCTTCCATGGGCATTGATCCTTCACCCTCTCCCCATTGTAGTAGTCTAATCTGCACCTCGCCTCGTACCATTTCCTGGTGTTTCTACTTCTGAAGACGTCAAACTCTCCGATGATACAATATTGCGCAAATGCTTTCCTGAATTCTACCATGTTGGCGAAGTATGTGCCCACCATAATTACAGGTACCACTGGATCATATGTTATCGCTAACTCGTTAGTGACCTCATCATCTACCGGGATGGCAGCTTCCTCCATTAGTGATTCATCGATTACATCATCACCTGTTTCTTGTTCCAACACCTCTATTTCACTGTCCTCATCTTCCCCTATGTCCGAAACGGGAGGACCTTCATTGTCTTTCTCTACATCATCATCACTAGGTTCACTAGCGATGCCAAGTACATCACACATTGTTTTCTCTGCCATGGGTTCGTCGACGCCATCACCTCCCATGGGTTTGACATTGACAGTCTGCCAATCTACTTGCTGTGCTGAGAAATTTTCTCCCACATCTGTCTGTACTAGTGATGGTGATTCTGCCCTTTGTTCCATAAAATCTTCATCCAATTGGCATTCCCATTGAAAAGTATCATCATTATCTGAGTCTGCTAACGTCCAGTCCTTCTTGGGGGTGGACTCCTTGTTAGTGTTTCCGGTGGGGGTGGACTCCTTGTTGGTATACTTCTTGGGGGTGATCTTCTTTGTGGTTGACTTCTTAGGGGTGTTCTCCTCGGTGGTCTTCTTTGTGGTTGACTTCTTGGGGGTGTTCTCCTCGGTGGTCTTCTTTGTGGTTGACTTCTTGGGGGTGTTCTCCTCGGTGGTCTTCTTTGTGGTTGACTTCTTGGGGGTCTTATCCTCGGTGGTATTCTTTGTGGTTGACTTCTTGGGGGTGGTTTCCTCGGTGGTCTTCTTTGTGGTAGACTTCTTTGGGGTGTTCTCCTCGGTGGTATTCTTTGTGGTTGACATCTTGGGGGTCTTATCCTCGGTGGTCTTCTTTGTGGTTGACTTATTGGGGGTGGTTTCCTCGGTGGTCTTCTTTGTGGTTGACTTATTGGGGGTGGTTTCCTCGGTGGTCTTCTTTGTGGTTAAGGGGGTGTTCTCCTCGGTGGTCTTTTTTATGGTTGACTATGTGTTCTCCTCGGTGGTCTTCTTTCTGGTTGACTTCTTGCGGGTGTTCTCCCCCTCGGTGGTCATCAACCACTCTGCCATAGACTGCGCGGAGGCGTTCTTTCTGGGACAGGTCCTCTTGCATAGGAGCTCACGGTTCCGCTTCAGACTATCTGTTGGAGTAACCTTTGCAGTATTCTTTGGACTAAAATTTCGAGTACCAACTTTACTAGGGCTGATCCAATCCTTCATGCAACTAGGAATGTTCCCGTTACCTTCAGTTAAACCATCCCCCTCTGGATCAGCACGGGTGCCTACGCAACCGAGAAATAGTATATGGTTGCCTGTTCCATATTTCTCCAATGCCACATCTAAATTAGGTTGACTGTTAACACCAATCTCAATGAAATCATGGATTCTTCTATTCCACCACATATATTTTACTTATTGGTGAGATCCTAGCAGCAACTTCTCACTAAACTTTCCAATCAGTTCAGCTACTTGTATCCCCTTCTGGCGATCGACGTAGACATCAACATCGTGTTTTGGAACGAGAACATCTGAGCCATCATCCAGTTCTGCAGTGTAGGGGTCGAATGTGGCCACCATTTTCAAAAGAGGAGGAGGTTCAGCAGCAGCAGGTTTTTCAGCACCAGCAGTAGCAGGTTTTTCAACACCAGCAGGAGGTTCAGCAGCTGGATGATGTTTACCAGGAGCAGGGTTACCAATAGCAGCAGATTTACTGCTAGGATGTGTAGCAGCTTGAGCACCAGTATCAGATTTTATTTGATTACCAGCATGACGAACAATATCAGCAAGAAATTTCTTGGATGCCCGGGCAACAACACCATCTCGTGTTCCACCAATAATTTTAGCATGCAAAATGTGGCCAGGAGAGTCTGCAAACCTTTCCAATTGATCTTCAATCTTTTCCATGTCCACAGGTGTAACAACCCCCCGCGGTGATACCCATTCGAATTATGTAGTTTGTGCGGAGCCCATTGGAACAATTCCACGAACAAGTTCAACCATCCCAGATATAGACTTGAAGCTTCTTTCTGCAACGAGCAAGGTTACCATACAACCCTCCACAGCTACGGAGTTCCCATTGTCAAGCATACCAACGTACTGATGAATTTGTAGAGGGACGCTGTAATCTTTGCAAATCCTACTCGACACAAGGTTGAAGAAATAAGAAATGCTTGTTAGTGTTTGACTAACAAACATCTCTCGCTAAAATATATCTTGATTTCCTACATCCAGCTAGCAGATACCGATGAAGAATGGTTAAATACATAGGAGAAGACAAGCTCACCTCCTCCGGCTGCTCAGGGTGAGACATGATTCCTGAGTTGCGGGCCCTTCCATCCTCTGTGCTGCTCAGCTCGTCTCCCGGCGATGGCGATCTATCTCTGCGCAATGGCTCGGTTGACATTCGGCATCACCGCGGGCCGTCGGGCGCGGGCACGCGAGCTTTAAGCAGCGCTATCTATCTGTGTCGCCGCCGCCGCCGTCCTAGGGTTCAGGCAAGGTTAAGGGCGGAGGAACGAACTAGATCTTGACCGTACACCGCTGCGGAGTGACCCCATTACATCGAATTGCCACGCAGATTGACACGCTGGAACTAACATGAAACGGAGAAATACTGACATGCGGGACCGCAATGGGCCTAGAACGGGAGAAGTCACGACAATATTTGGTTTGGCCTACATTCGTTCAAAATGGGCCCTCTGAGGAATTACCTATTCAACTTTTCAAATGACGTCTATTACAAGCAACAAAGGTACCTGTGAGCCTGTGCCAAGGAACTCGATGACCGCAAACAAAATCACCCCCCTCCTGTAGGTTCTGGAAGGGTGGCGAGGCCGTCACATCCTGTGGGCCTGCCTCCGTCAACGGACTTTGACCGCTCGCGTTCCCCGATCCCAGAGCAGGGGAGGCCGATGGAGGGGAGTAGCCTGTGCTCGGCGAAGCAGCGAAGATCCTCCGAGGCATTGGGCGTCAGAGCAGTGGTGAGGGTGGCGTGAGAGCTAGCACCGCTGAGCCCGTGTGGCAGTTGAGGCCACCGAGTACGACTTCGGCGAGGCTGGCGTATAGGTCCACACCGCCGAGCCCGTCACCGTGGATGCCGCAGATGGCGTGCTTGGCGACACAACGGCCACTGGGGAGGAAGGACGACCTTGGGGCGAGGCCCTAGATGGACGCCTCGGCTCCGGAATACCGCCAGCCGGCCCGAAAAGGCCATGCGAACGATTCCTGCCCCAACCGCCGCCAACAGGATCTTGAACTGTAAATGCCCTGGCCCTATCTCTCCTGCCACCACCGCCGCCTCGGTGATCCGATCCCGCATCTGCGAAGGCGTGGCCGCCTCCGCGCACAGCGCCACGGCCAGAACCATCCACCCTACCGCCCCACCATGGGTAAACATGGCGGCGGATAGTGTCTTCATCTTCAGAAACCAACGGCATGTCCGAATTGATTGGCAAGCGGTCCACCACCTCCAGAACATGGATGATGAGCGGGTACACCAAGGTGCGCCTGCATGTCGGTGCCTTCGGCGGTGGAGGGGAGGCTGGGTTGTCGGAGAAAACTCGGGCATCGCCATCGGGGAGGCCAACAGCTTCCATTGAGTCTCTGCACCTATCCTTTTCCTTTGTATTCTAGTTTGAGAATCCTTTTCTTTGTTTTCTCAAAACACGGATTTGGCTCAGGATTGCCCATATTGGTAAACATTACAAGGAAGAAATGCAAACCACAAGCATATTAGAAATACCAAGGATACAAACATGGTAATGCATGGATATTGCAGACACGATACATGCATTTGATATTACAGACACGTGTGGACATACAAACACGGTACATGCATGGATATTACAGAGTAAAGAGAAAATGGGTAAATATGCATATAGGTTGCACACAAGTAGATCAACTAAGTGACTGCAGAAAGCCAGTTCTCTTGTATCTTACGAATAGATTTCCTTCTGGCTCTGGAGCGAACTTTCTCCAGTTGGTCTTGGGAAAAGGAGAGATCAATTCGAGTTCAAAGTTGCTTAGCAAATGGCTCCATATCACTTTAATTTGCGTGTAAGCGTAGGCCTCGCCGGCGCAAACGTGCCGACCACCGCTAAATGATGTATAAGAAAACTTGCCGCCTACTTTGTCTTCTTTTCTCTCGGGGCCAAACCGATCTGGGTCATATACCTGAGGGTCCTTATAGACATAAGGAATACTATTGCTCACTGCAGTAGGGCTTGCCAGGATTGTCTCCTGCGGGATTTCATATCGTTTGCCCTCTTTCGTCTGCACTGTGAAGTTCTTATGTGCCTTGCGAAGTAGCACTTGTGCTGGAGGGTGCATCCTTAGTGCCTCTTTGATGCAATTATGAAGTGTTTCCATCTCCAAAAATGCATTGAAGTCTAGCCCGCCGTCCTTGTATTTCTTGGTGATTTGCTCCTGCTCCTCGATGGCGGCCCTTAAAAAGGCTGGATGCGTGAGTAGACAAGCTCCAGTCCAAGTACTAGTGATAGAGCTGGAATGTTGTCCAGCAAATAGCAAGCCAATGATCAATCCGGCTACCTCTGTTACTGTTGTAGAGCTGCCATCTTTATACTTGGAGTCAATCAGTTTCTGTAGTGTATCCTCGACCCTGCCAGCAGACCTCTTACGTGACTTAACCACATCAGATAGCATTTCTGTTAATCTGATGCGTGCTCTGTCACGCCGACGGTTTGCTGGGATTGGGAGGTATGGAAATAGGAAACTAATAAAGGTTGCACCACTTCCGAGTTCACGAAAAACTGTATAGACCTCATCAAACATATTTTCTCGAACCTCTTTTCCGAGTAAACATCGGCTTGAGATCAACATGAGTAACTGCTCGAACTCAACCTTTAGATCAACTATGCCCTCATTTCCCCATTTGGCAAAGTAATTCTGCGTACATATATAGAAACATGATATCAGCCTAAGTTTTGAGCAACTTGTATATTTTTTAGAGTATGTCTAGGCGTATCATACTATTATAGAAGACATAAATTCAAGTACAAGACAACTACAACTCGCTGCAAACAACAAACCTAGTACTAAGTCCACATCATGTCTAGTCCCAAGATAAGCCACCACAAACATTACAACTACACGCAAAAGAGTCTTTCCTACATAGAGCAAACATAGCCGCGTCTCTACCAACGTCAGTTCCCTCCGAAGATCAATATCTTCAGCCGAGCAACTTGTATTTGACCACATTTCTACAAGTTCTCTGTCTAGGTAACATTTCTAAGCACCATTTCCATCAAGAAAATACATACTAATTAATTACTTAATACTCTAGAACAGATGTGTAAATAATTGTCAAGGTGAATATGTGTGCTACTCACCTCCACTTCTTGTAGCATGAGAGAAACGTGGATGCTCAATCTTGATGGCTTGATTGCTTCTAGTTGGAAGCGCAACTGCTCACTTCGAGTATCCCTGTCTCGGCCAAAGGCAACCTCTTTGCCAAACATGGGCACTGTGAACTCATATAGATTTCCTTGGCTAATCTCTGAGTCCAAACCTTGAAAGAAATGAGCAGAGACCTCTGGCCCGACCAAGAATGTTACCTTTTGTCCAAAGAAACTTGCCATGAATACACTGCCATGTTTTACATATAGATCGTTGACCACAGCAGGCAGACCGTTCTTCAATAGGGCAGGCAGTAGCTTCAGGAGAGCAATTCCTCCAACTAGAGGTGGAAGTTGAGTTGTACGCCCGGAACGACGGATCGCGCTTCTTGCTCTTGAAATCTTGGTGGTGGACAATACGATGATGAAAAGAGCCACGGAACCAAAACCGAACCACCAAGAATTGCTATTTGGAGGCTCCATGGTTTTGTAGCTCGCACCCCTTGCTTATTTGTCCTGCAAGAACATCGGTATGAGTTAGTTTTTAGTAAGAATTCAATTTTCTAAGGGAATATAGATGGTACAATGCATAATATCGAAAATTCACATATGATCTGGGGTGCATATGCTCTTGGTTTTCAAAACAATATTTTAAAATGTCAGAAAAAATTCAAACACAAAATTTATGTTACGCTTTAAAGGGAAGGCAAAGGTCAGTTGTACGTGCCCTTAGACATCCGGTGAATGGATTGCCCTATTGGAGACTTCTATATATTTACAATGGAATAAACCGGTATAAATAACGCTGATGCTCAAATTTGATTGAGAACAACTAATCGCACTTTTCGTTGACTGACCGAATACCCGCGCATAAAATATCCAGTGACTTACAATTATTGACTTGGAGTATGGAAAGGAATCTACTAATTAGCCTGATTAGCTCTACGTATCTCTGAAGAAAAAAAATGAAGCCACTCCACGGACTTTACACAGAAGATCTAGCATGGATACCTCAATAGGATGTTTGCCTCTTCCACGTGAAATAGCAGCTGGTCGGAAGCAATACAGTGATAATGAAGGTAAGGGCTGCGATCTCACGGGTGTATATATAGGACTGAACGCAAGTAGGATCTCACAATATAAATCTTCGCTGTGCGCCATGAACGCCTCAGATATATAGAAAATATAGGACGACGGCTAAGGACATTATAGAGAGTGAGCGACGGGGCTGCTAAGTGCTAACTAACTTTTTTTTTGAAAATCAATACCACGTATATTTATAGCAACAAATAGTACATGGTAGAGTTACACGAGCTGTCTTTGACGATTACAAAATAAAGTCTAAAAGAAACTAGCAAATCTTCGAGGTCTTCAAATTCTTTCTTCTTCCATGACACAATTTTGTACTTTTCTGAAGGCAGCCCAAGATAGATACTAAACCATAAACCTGTAAATACCAATGGAGGTTCTCCCATAATTTTAATTTGAGCCGCAATGCCAAGGCTACGTGCACGCGCGTAACCATTGAAGTAGTCAATCCACATCGGCAAGAGTACCAACATCAGCATGTCAGGGCAAAATAACCGGACAACTTAATCACCGTCGCTGGGGAGTCGAGGGTACGAATCACCATTGTCGAGGATGTAGCCGCCGGGACAAATACTGATAACTAACTGATATGCGGTCATATGCACAACGTCTAGCTTTTTAAAAAAATGGGGAAAGCCCGGCGGCATCTGCGTCGATCCATGTCTGACCATTCTATTTGTTATTATTATTAAAGTTTGATTACAAAACAGTACAGCTCGTGGGTCGTATAATGTCCATACAATCAATCATCTAAAAATGATAATATAAAACTTTTGGTCAACGGTAATGTAAAGATATTTACTACGAATGAGTACAGCTCGTCAAATGTAAAACTTTTTAACAGTGACATATGCTTAAATTATATTTGTCCCGTAATGTACTACCAACGACTCGTGGATACATGCTTATATTATGCTTGTCACAGTAATATATCACCCCCGACTAGCAAAAATAAGTGCCCTCGTCAAATGCAAAGCCTTTAACCAAAGACATACACTTATATTAGTTATTGGTAATTTACTACTATTTTTCAATAACTAATTTTGGGCACATATAACCTTAATATTTATTGATTAAATTAATGGTATTTTTTGTTAAACAAGTGCGCGTTGTTAACTGGTTCGAAGGGAGTAGATCTTGTTGATTAAAACGGAGCTGGTATAATAACCTTTTGTGGGGCTGCTACTATACATGGGGCTGCTAGGAGTTAGCCTGTTGAGCACACAGCTCAATTAAATGATCTCATATTCGTTGTTTATGGACATAGATTCAGTGACACCAATGTTACAGGTAGCATGGCCACACATTATCACTATCGGAAGCTGTGCCATTGACTTTATAAGTTAATCTTAGTGCCATTGGCCACACCTTTTAATAGTTGTTGCTAACGTTGGTATCCTTTGAATCAATTACATAAGCGACTCCTATTGGTCGCAAGCCTCTTACTATCCTTATATAAATTTTATGTTCATGCATCATTGTTGATGTTTTCTCGCCTTGGAGATGGGAATATTTTTTTTATTTGAAATGGATGTAGAATCCCTTTGCGTCAAAATTATGCAAAAGATTTTTTTATTTGAGGCTTTTTACACTAGGGACAAAAAAATATTAACTGTCTAATAGCAGATCTGATAGTCTAGATTCACCAATACTTGTTGATTAAAAGAGTAGTATTCTTTTATCTAACAGCAGATTTGACAGGTGTAAAAATACGGGTTCATCTAATATAGGAAACTTCGTTCTACTAGTTTCCTTTGCTTAACCTTTCTTATAAGAGCATCTCTAGCAACGCCCGAAAAAGGGGCAAAACCATAAAATAACCGCTCGATACGGGCTGCGGGAGAAAAATCGGCGCCGATCAGCAGCCGTAAAAGGGCCGAAACCATAAAACTTTTTATGGGTGTCGATAAAATTCGCGGCCCAAACCGGGAATCTCCAGTTCCGCGCGTAGAATCGAGGCCCAGCCTATATCCCCTTCCGCCCGTTGGCGGGAGGGACATTTCAGCTTGTTCCCCTCCCGCGTCCTAGCTCCTCCACTGCCGTTGCCGCCGATTTCCCTCTCCCCTTTTTCTCCGGCGCCACCCCCACCATGAATCGACGGCATGAACCTGTCCAGCCTCACGCCGGTCGTAACCGACGTCGCGGCGCTGGTGCAGGCGCCGGCCCCGAACCCTCCCGCCGCTCCGTCCGCCGCCGCCGTCGTCCACAAGGTGGCCGCCACCTCCATGAAGAAGAGGCGGCGTACGGGCACCCACCTCCTCCCCACGGGCGCTGTTGCCATTGTGGCTTCTCCCGCACTGGCCGCTACCGCCGCGCCGAAGCCTCGAGTGCCCAAATCAAAACCCCGGGCGGCGCGGACTCCCGCTGCCGCTACTCCTTCCGCTGCTCCGCCAAAGAGGAAGCGGATGGTTGATACGTCTCCAACGTATCTATAATTTTTGATGCTCCATGCTTGTTTTTACACCATTTGCCTACTGTTTTGTTACACTTCGTGGCACTTTTATGCATTTTCCGGAACTAACCTATTAACAAGATGCCACAGTGCCAGTTCCCTGTTTTCTGTTGTTTTTGTGTTTCAGAGTGATACACAGGAAATATTCTCGGAATTGGATGAAACAAAAGCCAGAAGTCTTATTTTTCCCGGGAGCATCCAGTCATCCGAAGAGAGGAAGGAGAGGGGCCACAGGCCTCCCTCACACAGGGCTGGCGCGGCCCAGGCCCTGGCCGCGCCGCCCCTGTGTGAGGAGGCCCTGGCAGCCCTCTGACATCGCCCCTTCGCCTATATAAAGCCTCGGGACAGAAAACCCTAGGGGGTCGGCAATTTTCCAGAAAGAGTTCCGCAGTTCCGCCGCCGCCACCGACGAATTTCGGGGGACATAAGTCTCTGTTCCGGCACCCTGCCGGGACGGGGAAGTGCCCCCGGAGCCATCTCCATCGGTCTCCATCGCCATCTCCGCCGTCTCCATCGACCTCACCGCCATCTCCATCAACCTTGTTGTCTCCTATGATGAGGAGGGAGTAGTTAATCCCCGGGGCTGAGGGCTCTACCGGTAGCTATGTGGTTCACCTCTCTCTCCCATGATGTGATCTTTATGTGATCGTGAGCTTTGTATCATGTTGAACAAGTAGATGTTATTATTCAGATATTATGCTACTCCTATGCTTAATTATTATAGTGTACTCTAGTGATGTTATTAAAGTAATCTATTCCTCCTGCCATGGTGTAACGGTGACAGTGCGTGCATCGTGGTGGTACTTGGTTTAGGCTATGATCGTGATGTCTTGTGGATTATGAGAGTAATTATTACTATGATAGTATTGAGTGATCTATTCCTCCTTTCATGGTGTAAAGTTGACAGTGTGTGCACCGTGTTAGTACTTGGTCTAAGTTGCAATGATTTCTATCTTGAGTTGTGATCTGATTTGGATGTCTCTATGAGTGGTGTTTGTCAAGTACTTGATGAACTTTAAGGGGTGCTTCTGTAGCCACTACGCAATGATTAGTGTTATTCAATAGGAGAGTAATTCCGAGTACCATCGTGGAGAGAAGGTGTTTATTTGTTCATTCATGTTATATTGTTGGGAGTGTGTCCACTAGTGAAAGTATGATCCCTAGGCCTTGTTTCCAAGCATTGCACACCGTTTACTTGCTGTTTTGTTACATGTTTGCTCGCAGCGATTTTTATTCCAGATTGTATTTACTACTTATAATCATCTATACCACTTGTATTTCACTATCTCTTCGCCGAACTAGTGCACCTATACATCTGACAAGTGTATTGGGTGTGTTGGGGACACAAGAGACTTTCTGTATCGTAATTGCAGGGTTGTTTGAGAGGGATAGCTTTGACCTCTTCCTCCCTGAGTTCGATAAACCTTGGGTGATCCACTTAAGGGAAACTTGCTGCTGTTCTACAAACCTCTGCACTTGGAGGCCCAACAAGTGTCTACAAGAATAGAAGTGCGTAGACATCAAGCTCTTTTCTGGCGCCGTTGCCGGGGAGGTAAGGTAAAAGGTACTCGCATCCGCCTGTGTGAGTGCTCGGAGTTATTTCCTTTAGATTCTGCAATTACATCTTTTTGTTTCTTGTTTTTATTTTCACTAGTTAGGCTTAATGGAAAATAAAGAGTTCTTTAGTCTTTTTCCTGATTTTAGATTTGATGAGAAAATTGAAAATCCTTTGGAGCTTATTTCGCATAGCAATGTTATTAGTACGAATGCTTTGAATACCGTTAATGCTAATGCTATAGAAAAGTCTAAGCTTGGGGAAGCTGGTTTTGTTAAGTATGATATTTTTAGTCCCCCAGCTTTAGTGGAGAAAGTTTGCTCTGATGATATTTTATCTCCCATATGTGATGTTTCTAATGATGCTTGTGCTCCCCATCCTTTTAAAATACCTACGAAGATTGTTGAATGTGTTAGGGATAACTGCTATTTAGGTGATGGAACTGTCCATCCTAGTGATCATTTGCTCTTTATACATGAATTATGCGAGTTGTTCCAGTGTGCAGGTATTTCGATGAACCAAGTTAAGAAGAAGCTATTTTCTTTATCACTGAAAGGCAGAGCTGAGGAATGGTATCGGCTGCTTGAAGATGGTCCATCTGTTGGCTGGGAGGAAATTGTACCTCTCTTTTATTCTAAATTCTATCCTCCAAGTGAGATTCATAAAGATCGTAATCAGATATATAATTTTTGGCCTCATGAGGGAGAAAGCATTGCCCAAGCGTGGGGAAGATTGAAGTTACTAATGCATAAATGTCCTATTCATGATCTTCCCCGTAATATTGTTATTAATAATTTTTATGCAAGGCTTTCAGGATATTACAAGGACTATCTAGATGCATGCTTTGATGGGTCTGTCACAAGCAAGGATGTCGACACCAAGTGGGGTCTGCTTGAAACAATTCAAAATAATATGGAAGGTTGGGATAGCGACAAAGGTAAAGGATCAGGTATGAATTACGAGTTTGATTGCATTAAGTCTTTCGCTGAAACTGCTATTTTTCAAGAGCTTAGTGCTAAGTATGGTCTTGATCCTCAAATTATGGTTGATTGCTTTAAAGCCTTTGCTTCCCATATGAATGTTCCTAAAGGAAATGGGGACGTGTATCATGAACCTTTTAAGGATACTTGCATAGAAAGTGATATTGTTGTTGATGATTGCAATAAACATGCTCAAACTTCTAAAAGTACTATTTCTTATAAGCATGTTAATTTTTGTGGAATACATAGACCTTGTGAACAGAGTTACAACAAGGAAGATTATTGTATCACCCACGCAAATGAAGAAACCAGCATGTGGCTCAAGGATCTAGATGTGCTTGGTGAATGGGTTTGTGAGCTTTATCCTTTTCTTTGTGAATTTTGCGGTGAAAAGGGGCACTTTAATTTTCAATGCCCAATTAATCAAACGAGTACCGCAGATTTGTATTGTGATGATAAGATTACTTTCAATCAGTATGATGAGCTTACTTTGTTTTTGAATTGTGAAGAGATATCTAGAAAGATTGCTTTGGTAGACATGAATGATGTTGATATTAATAGCACCCTTCTTGGTTGTCATCTCTATTGTGCTAAAGACTGCCTCGCAAATACTTACTTACAAGATCTTATAAAACATGATGTTTTGCCAAGCTATGATAGGACTAATAGATGTTTCGATCTTATTAATAGAGAGGAGAAATCCTCCAAAGTTTCTTCTGTTGTTCCTGCCAGCAAACCAGAATATGTGGAGAAGATGCCCTTCAAGTCTCTCCCTCCTAAAGGAGAGAGTAAGAAGAGTAATAAGAAGAAGAAGAAGAAGAGGAGTAAGAGGCGAGAGGACACGGTATCTTCCCCTAAGCGTTATGATCCTGCTATAGATTATGATAATTCTGATTGGGATGATGTTCCTATGCCTGTTACCTATGTTAGTGATCATGATTGGGAAAAGCACTCTACTTTTGATATTGAAAATCTTTTTGGTACCAATTCTAAGATTAATAATTGTAGTACCATTAGTGCTATCCATGTTCCTTCTTATGATGATATGTTTGATGAATATGCTTTGCGACATAGTAGTTCTCTATCTCTTGATGATGCTAAGCCTCTAGTTTATGATGATGAGTATAATGTTTTCAGTTCACCTACTTTTGAGGAGAAAATTAGTTATGATTACAATATGCCTCCTGTCTTTGATGATTATGGTGATGAGAATAATTATTCTGTTTAATCTGCTCCTACTACTATTGTTCATGTGGGGAGTATTAATTCTTTTATGCATGTGGCTCATGATAGGGATGCTTTAAATGATAGTTATATTGTTAGTTCTATTCATGATGCTACTGAAAGTTATTATGAGAGAGGGAAACATGGTTTGATGGATCTCAACAATATTGAGTTTCCCCTCTTTATGTTGCAATTCTTGAAGTTGTACTTGTTTTGCCTTCCTATGCTTTTTGCTTTGCGCTTTTATGACTTGTCTCTTTACAAGACTATTTTTCATAGGAAGTGGTTTAGATATAAATGTCTTTCATACTTGCTTTTTGATGCTCTCTATTGCTTCAAGTTCTTATATGGCACCTTTGCCTCAAGCTCTTATATGGCGCCCACATGAGCATCTTTGCAAATTACTGCGCCTAGCTCAAAGGCGTTAAAGAAAAGCACTCTTGGGAGATAACCCATTGTTTATTTTTCAGTAATTTTTCTTTTATTTGAGTCTTGGAAGTTATTACTACTGTAATAACCGCTCCTTATCCTTTTTATTTCATTGTTGTGCCAAGAGAAGCCTCTAATTTGAGTGAGGTAAGATTTGGGGATGTTGCTGTCCTGAAACTGTTTTCGGTGCTGCACCGTAAAAAATCGTGAAAATTATCTGTTTATCTTTTGGACCTGAGATTTCTTGTGCATATGCCCCAGGTTATATCCAAACTTTTGTTAGTTGAACACTTTTTCATTTGAGCAACAGAAAACCCCTCAAAAATTCGACCTTTGTCAGCTGTTCAGTTTTGACAGATTTCTGCCAATATTTGTGTTTGCCACTTTATCGCTTTCTTTTGAGTTCTTTTTATCATGGAACTTTTGGGGAAGTTGCTACAGTAGTATTTGCTATATATGTGGTGGTTTTGAGTTGAAACCTGAAGCAAAAAGAGGGTTGATTATATGTTATGCTTGCACTAATGTTGCTAATAGATTTGTGTTTAGTTTTGTATGAAGGAAGTTTTCAAGTGTAGGGATTGGAGAATGATGAGATGAGTTGAAGAATGGACAAAAGCTCAAGCTTGGGGATGCCCATGCATCACCCCAAGAAATATCCAAGAAGTACAAGCGTAAAAGCTTGGGGATGCCCCCGAGGCACCCCTTCTTCATCGGCAAAAATCAGGTCACCTTTCAAGACACTATATTTTTATTGCTTCATGCACTATGTGTTTTTCTTGGAGCGTCAGTTGTTTTAGTTTTCTTAGTTAGTTTAGTTTAGTTTGCTGCAATAAATGGTTAGATCACATCATGTTTCTTTTGGAGGAGATGAACTCCGTTTTTCATTTGCCAAGAACACTCTGTTTTTCACTCTTATCGTTTCAATGAGTGTTCTCTTTTTCTGCTACAGCTTTTGGTTTTCGTTTTCTCCTTGATTTGCATTCAGATCTTCTTATATTTATTTATCAAGGTGTATTTTTGCCTCTGGACCATGTTGGTTTTCTTCAAAAGAGTTGGATTAAAAAAGTTTGAATGGTGTTGGAAAAGAGAAAAAACTTTGTGCAAAATAGTGGTACAAGAAGGAGCTTGTGTAGACTGCGGCTTAGGCTTTTTCATGTCATGCTTGATGTATTTTTGATAGTATGCTTAGTGGTTTTGCTGTAGCATGACTTGTCTCAAATAACTGAGATTGCTTAATGAGCCTTTGAAAAATCATGCGTTGTTTTTATTGTATGGAAGCATTATTTTGGTTTTCTCCTTGATGCTTTATTTGGGTTGACTTGGCGCATGCTCACACATGTTAGACTCTTACAAAGTCGCCAATAGCCTTCATGATCATTTAGTTTTTGACTTTTGATGCCATCTTATGCTTCTTTTAATGTCGCTTTGCATGATTATGGCCATTATTGCTCTCTTAGTTGGTCGCTCCCAGTCTTTTGCTAGCCCTCACCTTGTACTGAGTATGAGCTCTACTCGTGCATCCAACTCCTAAAAGCCAAAGTTTTCCAAAGAGTCCACCATACATACCTACTAGCAATTTGCTATTCCAAGTAAATTTGACTTGCTTTTATTTTCTCTTCAAATTAAACTCTTACCAGTGTTATGCGAAATTCGGTCAGTAAAGCTCTCACGAACCGGAAGGCACACTTTACTTTTTCCTGTTCTTAAAAATTTGACATTGTGGTCTCTTATGTTGAGTTGTTATGCTTGCAAGTTGTAAGTTGGATTCTAGCCCAGCCATTCTGTCATGGGGCAAGCTTTCAACATTGCACTTCTTATTTGAGTTGATATCGTGATCTTTTGTTTATGGATGCCCGCGGTGTGAAATGAATTGGGAATCTTGTGGGGATCATGGAGTTTGTATATGTGTTAGGGAAACGCCGGGCCGCCAATCTAAGCCATGCATAATTCATGGTGGAAATTTGCAGCATACCCATGGTGAACATTCGACGACGCATCTCATAATAAAAAGCTAAACAAAAGGCAAATAAAAGAGATGTCGAGGTGTTCATTGTCTGCTTGTCCTGTCATTTTGGTGTGGGCTTGTTCCATGTCATCGGGCACGGAGGTACCCCATTGGCGGTTCTCAATGATATGCATATACTTACAAAGACAAGAGCCTTGCTTGGGACTCTAAGTAAAGTAGCATGAGATTTGGGTACTCGTATTCACGGGGCACGAGGTTTTCAACTTATGATTTGTCAAGCATATGCATCATAATTGTTCTCGCATTAACTTTAACCATTCAAGATGCTTATGATGGGGGCAATGAGAGCTCAAAGCCGGTAAGTACCATAATTTTTGAAGGTTATAAAACTTGCAATCACTGCTTCCCTCCGCGAAGGGCCTTTCTTTTACTTTTATGTTGAGTCACCACCTTCTTTCTTTATGCACCATTAAGAGAGCATAGTTGTCATTCTTAGTGTGATATGCATTGTCCCAAAGTTCATTGATTGATTCATGATCATGGTTTCACTTGTTCTTAAATTATTTGTATCTAGTCGCCCTCTTAAACTTGAAGGTGTCCTATGCATTTATGTTTTGCTCTCTTTGAAGGACAAGCTGAAAACCTTTTGTATGTTTTTCCTTATGATTTGAACACACGTTTGACTTTCATTGTTTCATTTTCATGATCTTTTGTTTGTGTTCATTTTCATGTTATAACATGGTTGCTAAGTTTATATTGTCAAGATTATATCTTTCATGCCCATGTTTTAAGTTCTTATGATCCCAGCTCACAATGCTTACATATATGATCAAGATTGTGTAGGTGCATGTCGCCTCAAAAATTATTTCTTTTGTTATCACTTACCTACTCGAGGACGAGCAGGAGTTAAGCTTGGGGATGCTGATACGTCTCCAACGTATCTATAATTTTTGATGCTCCATGCTTGTTTTTACACCATTTGCCTACTGTTTCGTTACAGTTCGTGGCACTTTTATGCATTTTCCGGAACTAACCTATTAACAAGATGCCACAGTGCCAGTTCCCTGTTTTCTGCTGTTTTTGTGTTTCAGAGTGATACACAGGAAATATTCTCGGAATTGGATGAAACAAAAGCCAGAAGTCTTATTTTTCCCGAGAGCATCCAGTCATCCAAAGAGAGGAAGGAGAGGGGCCACAGGCCTCCCTCACACAGGGCTGGCGCGGCCCAGGCCCTGGCCGCGCCGCCCCTATGTGAGGAGGCCCTGGCAGCCCTCTGACATCGCCCCTTCGCCTATATAAAGCCTCGGGACGGAAAACCCTAGGGGGTCGGCAATTTTCCAGAAAGAGTTCCGCAGTTCCGCCGCCGCCACCGACGAATTTCGGGGGACAGAAGTCTCTGTTCCGGCACCCTGCCGGGACGGGGAAGTGCCCCCGGAGCCATCTCCATCGGTCTCCATCGCCATCTCCGCCGTCTCCATCGACCTCACCGCCATCTCCATCAACCTTGCTGTCTCCTATGATGAGGAGGGAGTAGTTAATCCCCGGGGCTGAGGGCTCTACCGGTAGCTATGTGGTTCACCTCTCTCTCCCATGATGTGATCTTTATGTGATCGTGAGCTTTGTATCATGTTGAACAAGTAGATGTTATTATTCAGATATTATGCTACTCCTATGCTTAATTATTATAGTGTACTCTAGTGATGTTATTAAAGTAATCTATTCCTCCTGCCATGGTGTAACGGTGACAGTGCGTGCATCATGGTGGTACTTGGTTTAGGCTATGATCGTGATCTCTTGTGGATTATGAGAGTAATTATTACTATGATAGTATTGAGTGATCTATTCCTCCTTTCATGGTGTAAAGTTGACAATGTGTGCACCGTGTTAGTACTTGGTCTAAGTTGCAATGATTTCTATCTTGAGTTGTGATCTGATTTGGATGTCTCTATGAGTTGTGTTTGTCAAGTACTTGATGAACTTTAAGGGGTGCTTCTGTAGCCACTACGCAATGATTAGTGTTATTCAATAGGAGAGTAATTCCGAGTACCATCGTGGAGAGAAGTTGTTTATTTGTTCATTCATGTTATATTGTTGGGAGTGTGTCCACTAGTGAAAGTATGATCCCTAGGCCTTGTTTCCAAGCATTGCACACCGTTTACTTGCTGTTTTGTTACATGTTTGCTCGCAGCGATTTTTATTCCAGATTGTATTTACTACTTATAATCATCTATACCACTTGTATTTCACTATCTCTTCGCCGAACTAGTGCACATATACATCTGACAAGTGTATTGGGTGTGTTGGGGACACAAGAGACTTTCTGTATCGTAATTGCAGGGTTGTTTGAGAGGGATAGCTTTTACCTCTTCCTCCCTGAGTTCGATAAACCTTGGGTGATCCACTTAAGGGAAACTTGCTGCTGTTCTACAAACCTCTGCACTTGGAGGCCCAACAAGTGTCTACAAGAATATAGGTGCGTAGACATCAATGGTCAAGCGCACTCCAAAGCCGGCCGAAACCACCACTGTCGATCCGGAAGCCGACGGCGATGATACGTCTCAAACGTATCTATAATTTTTGATGCTCCATGCTTATTTTTACACCATTTGCTTAGTGTTTCGTTACACTTCGTGGCATTTTTATGCATTTTCCGGAACTAACCTATTAACGAGATGCCACAGTGCCAGTACCTTGTTTTCTGCTGTTTTTGTGTTTCAGAAAATTTACATAGGAAATATTCTCGGAATTGGACGAAACAAAAGCCAGACGTCCAGATATTTACCGAAGCTTCCAGAGAACCGAGGAGGAGACAGAAAGGAGCCACAGGGCAGCCACACCACCAGGGGGCTCGGCCTGCCCCTGGCCCGCGCTGGCCTGTGGTGTGGGCCCCCTGGTCCACTTCTGACGCTGCCCCTTCGCCTATAAAGACCCCCCCGATGGGAAAAACCTAAAACCCGATCACTTTTCCAGAATACATCGCGATCCGCCGCCACCGTCGACCCGAGATCGGGAGGGTCCAGAAGCTCTTCCCGGCACCCTGCCGGAGAGGGGAATCGCCACCGGAGGTCTTCTTCATCGTCATGCTTGCCTCCGGCGCGATGAGTGAGTAGTCTACCTTGGACTATGGGTCCATAGCAGTAGCTAGTTGGTTGTCTTCTCCACCATGTGCTTCATGTTTAGATCTCGTGAGCTGCCCTACATGATCGAGACTACCTTTATGTAATTCTACATATTGTGTTTGTTGTGATCCGATGAATATTGGTGTTATGATTGAGTTGATGTGCTGAATATTATCTTATGTTATCTCTATGTTGTTTATGATCTTGCATGCTCTCTGTTGTTAGTAGCTATCTTGGCCGAGTAGTTGCTAATGACTCCAAGAGGGGGTATTTATGCTCGATAGTGGGTTCATGCCTCTATTTAATCTGGGGGAGTGACAGAAACCTCTAAGGTTGTAGATGTGCTGTTGCCATTAGGGAGAAAACAACATTCATATGCTCAAGGGCATATGCTTTGTTTACATTACACACTTTGCTTAATGCAGTTATCTGTTGTTCACAACTTAATACTTGTGGAGTTCTTGGATTGATTCGCCACAAGTGGATTATTAGTCATAGATGCAGTTGGATGATGGTCTATGTATTTTGTTGTAATGCCCAGAGTAAATCTCATAGTGATCCTCTCGACATATGCACGTTGTCTTTATTCCATCAATTGCCCAACTGTAATTTGTTTACCCAGCATGTGTTATTTTATCTTATGGAGAGACACCACTAGTGAACTATGGACCCCGGTCCTATTTCCTTTATATTGCTATCACCTGTTTACTTTACTCGCACTGTTTACTTTACTCGCATACTATTATCACTTTCCACTCGATACGCTCATACCCATTGTTTGAAGCAAACCGGTGAGATTGACAACCTCATCATAAGTTGGGAGCAAAGTATTTGGTTGTGTTGTGTGCAGGTTCCACGTTGCCGCTCGCAAAGCAAAGCTTGGACGAGGCGCCTTATAAATTGTTCGGAGCTGTCGCGAAGCTAGCGGGCATCACCTTCTGGAGTTTGGCTTTTTCCTGGACTGACAAACATTGGTTTCTTACTGAGGAAAAACTCGCTGCTGTACTCATCAAACCTTCCTCTTGGGGTTCCCAACTGGACGGTGATTTACACTATCACACACCACCACAGCAAAGATTTTTCTGGCGCCGTTGCCGGGGAAAAAGAAGACTTTTGCAAGGGGAGTTTCACACGCACATCCTTTACTTTGTTTTAAGTTTTGCTTTACTTTATTTTACTTGCATCGGTTTATCAAAAACACAAAAAAATTAGTTTCCTTTATAGTTGTTATTTCTTTACTGTAGTTCATTATGTTGTTCCCTAAGTACGTTTTGGAGGACCTCTCAGTAGGTAGTGGTTCTATTATTGGAAAAAGTAACATTGAGGAGTTCTTTAATCATATTAGCATGCATAAAGATGTTGAGGAAAAGTCTTTGGCTGAGCTTGCTCTTAGTTATGAAGTTGCTTCTGCTTATTTAATTCACATGTTGGAAGCTAGGTTTGCTAGCCTTAATCCTTTTATGCAGTACATGTTTCTTAAGCTTCATGATATTGAGGACCCCGAAAAGAAAGCTTTTATCTTGGAAACTTTGCGCATAGAATTTAGAGATGTTGCCATTGAGGCTAGGGAAGTTTTTAAGAAATTTAATAAGCTTGGCTCGCCTGTAGAGGTTGTTGGTACACCCAATGAAGATTCTAGAGTGCCAATACCTTGTAAACTTGTAGGACTTCATGATTCCTTGGAAAATAATTTTAGTTGGATCTGTCCTGAAAATCTTTTTGATGAAAGTAGTGTACCAAGGCGTGACTACAAGGGGTACTCAAAAAATCATTTGGACAAAATTCATTTCTTTGTTCCTACAGTTGATCTTAATGCCTCTTTTGAAAATACTTGATTCGCACTTTCTGCGCCTAGCTCAAAGGCGTTAAAGAAAAGCATTCTTGGGAGATAACCCAATGTTTTTACTTTCAATTCTTTTTCTTTTATTTGAGTCTTGGAAGTTATTACTACTGTAATAACCTCTCCTTATCCTTTTTATTTCGTTTTTGTGCCAAGAGAAGCCTCTAATTTGAGTGAGGTAAGATTTGGGGATGTTACTGTCCTGAAACTGTTTTCGGTGCTGCACCGTAAAAATTCGTGAAAATTCTCTGTATATCTTTTGGACCTGCAATTTCTTGTGCATATGCCCCAGGTTATATCCAAACTTTCATTAGTTGAACACTTTTTGATTTGAGCAACAGAAAACCCACTAAAAATTTGACCTTTGTCAGCTGTTCTATTTTGACAGATTTCTGCCAATATTTGTGTTTGCCGCTCTATCGCTTTCTTTTTGAGTTCTTTTGATCACGGAACTTTTGGGGAAGTTGCTACAGTAGTATATGCTTTATATGTGGTGGTTTTGAGTTGAAACCTGAAGCAAAAAGGGTTGATTCATTATTATGCTTACACTAATGTTGCTAATAGATTTGTGTTTAGTTTTGTATGAAGAAAGTTTTCAAGTGTAGGGATTGGAGAATGATGAGATGAGTTGAAGAATGGACAAAAGCTCAAGATTGGGGATGCCCATGTCACCCCAAAAAATATCCAAGAGGTACAAGTGTCAAAGCTTGGGGATGCCCCCGAGGCACCCCTTCTTCATCGGCAAAAATCAGGGATTGGAGAATGATGAGATGAGTTGAAGAATGGACAAAAGCTCAAGCTTGGGGATGCCCATGTCACCCCAAGAAATATCCAAGAGGTACAAGCGTCAAAGCTTGGGGATGCCCCCGAGGCACCCCTTCTTCATCGGCAAAAATTAGGTCACCTTTCAACACACTATATTTTTATTGCTTCATGCATTATGCGTTTTTCTTGGAGCGTCAGTTGTTTTTAGTTTTCAGTTTTGTTTAGTTTTGTTTGCTACAATAAATGGTTGGACCCCAACAAATTCCTTTTGGAGAAGTTGCCTTGCTTTTTATTTGCCAAGAACACTCCGTTTTTCACTCTTATCGTTTCAACGAGTGTTCTCTTTTTCTAGAACTGCGTTTAGCTTTCATTTTTCGTCTTGATTTGTGTTCAGATCTTGTTATATCTTTTCATCAAGGTGTATTTTTACCTCTGGTCCATGTTGGTTTTCATCAAAAGAGTTGTTTATAAAAAGTTCTAATGGTGTTGGAAAAGAGAAAAAGCTCTATGCAAAAAAGTGGTACAAGAAGGAGCTTGTGTAGACTGCGGCCTAGGCTTTTGCATGTCGTGCTTGATGTCTTTTTGATAGTATGCTTAGTGGTTTTGCTGTAGCATGACTTGTCTCAAATGACTGAGATTGCTTAATGAGCCTTTGAAAAAATCATGCGTTATTTTAATTATTTGGAAGCATTATTTTGGTTTTCTCCTTTGATGCTTTATTTGGGTTGACTTGGCGCATGCTCACACATGTTTGACTCATACAAAGTCGCCATTGCCTCTATGATCATTTAGTTTTTGACTTTTGATGCCATCTTATGCTTATTTTAATATCGCTTTGTCGCTATGCATGATTATGGCCGTTATTGCTCTCTTAGTTGGTCGCTCCCAGTCTTTTGCTAGCCCTCATTTTGTACTGAGTATGAGCTCTACTCGTGCATCCAACTCCTAAAAACCAAGTTGTTCCAAAGTGTCTACCATACATACCTATTAGCAATTTGCTATTCCAAAGTACATTTGACTTGCTTTTATCTATCCTTCAAATTAAACTCTTTTTGGTGTTATGCGAAAATTGGTCAGTAAAGCTCTCACGAACCTGATGGCACACTTTACTTTTCTCATTTTAAAATTTTGACATTGTGACTCTCTTATGTTGAGTAATTATGCTTGCAAGTTGTAAGTTGGAAATTAGCCCTGCCATGCCGTCATAAGGCAAGCTTTCAACATTGCACTATCTTTCATTTGAGTTGATATCGTGATCTTTTGTTTATAGATACTCGCGATGTGAAATGAATTGGGAATCTTGTGGGATCATGGAGTTTGTATATGTGTTAGAGAAACGCCTGGGCCGCTAATCTAAGCCATGTATAATTCATGGTGGAAATTTACAGCATGCCCATAGTGAACATTCGACGACGCATCTCACAATAAAAAGCTATACCAATGGTAAATAAAAGAGATGCCGAGGTGTTCATTGTCTGTTTGTCCTGTCATTTTGATGTGGGCTTGTTCCATGTCATCGGGCACGGAGGTACCCCGTTGGCGGTTCTCGATGATACGTGTCTACTTACAATGATAAGAGCTTTCTTGGGACTCTAAGTAAAGTAGCATGAGGTTTGGGTATTCATATTTCACGGGACACGAGGTTTTCAACTTATGATTTGTCAAGCATATGCAGCATAATTGTATTCGCATTAACTTTAACCATTCAAGATGCCTATGATGGGGGCAATGAGAGCTCAAAGCCGGTAAGTACCATAATTTTTGAAGGTTTATAAAACTTGCAATCACTGCTTCCCTCCGCGAAGGGCCTTTCTTTTACTTTTATGTTGAGTCACCACCTTCTACCTTTATGCACCATCTAAGAGAGCATAGTTGTCATTCTGAGTATAATGTGCATTGTCCCAAAGTTTTCATTGATTGATTCATGATGTTGGTTTCACTTGTTCTTAAATTATTTGTATCTAGTCGCCCTCTTAAACTTGAAGGTGTCCTATGCATTTGTTTTGCTCTCTCATGAAGGACAAGCTGAAAACCATTTGTATGTTTTTCCATATGATTTGAACACACATTTGACTTTCATTGTTTCATTTTCATGATCTTTCATTTGTGTTCTTTTTCATGTTATAACATGGTTGCTAAGTTGCTTCTATCAAGATTATATCTTTCATGCCCATGTTTTAAGTTCTTTTGATCCCAGCGCACAACGCTTACATAGATGATCAAGATTGTGTAGGTGCATGTCACCTCAAAAATTATTTATTTTATTATCACTTACCTACTCGAGGACGAGCAGGAGTTAAGCTTGGGGATGCTGATACGTCTCAAACGTATCTATAATTTTTGATGCTCCATGCTTGTTTTTACACCATTTACTTAGTGTTTCATTACACTTCGTGGCATTTTTATGCATTTTCCGGAACTAACCTATTAACGAGATGCCACAGTGCTAGTTCCCTGTTTTCTGCTATTTTTGTGTTTCAGAAAAGTTACATAGGAAATATTCTCGGAATTGGACAAAACAAAAGCCAGACGTCCAGATATTTACCGAAGCTTCCAGAGAACCGAAGAGGAGACGGAAAGGAGCCACAGGGCGGCCACACCACCAGGGGCGCGGCCTGCCCCTGGCCTGTGCCGGCCTGTGGTGTGGGCCCCCTGGTCCAATTTTGACGCTGCCCCTTCGCCTATAAAGACCCCTCGATGGGAAAAACCTAAAAACCCAATCAATTTTCCAGAATACATCGCGATCCGCCGCCGTCGACCCAAGATCGGGAGGGTCCAGAAGCTCTTCCCGGTACCTTGCCAGAGAGGGGAATCGCCACCGGAGGTCTTCTTCATCGCCATGCTTGCCTCCGGCGCGATGAGTGAGTAGTCTACCTTGGACTATGGGTCCATAGCAGTAGCTAGTTGGTTGTCTTCTCCACCATGTGCTTCATGTTTAGATCTCGTGAGCTGCCCTACATGATCGAGACTACCTTTATGTAATTGTACATATTGTGTTTGTTGGGATCCGATGAATATTGGTGTTATGATTGAGTTGATGTGCTGAATATTATCTTATGTTATCTCTATGTTGTTTATGATCTTGCATGCTCTCCGTTGTTAGTAGCTATCTTGGCCGAGTAGTTGCTAGTGACTCCAAGAGGGGGTATTTATGCTCGATAGTGGGTTCATGCCTCTATTTAATCTGGGGGAGTGACATAAACCTCTAAGGTTGTAGATGTGCTGTTGCCATTAGGGAGAAAACAACATTCATATGCTCAAGGGCATATGCTTTGTTTACATTACACACTTTGCTTAATGCAGTTATCTGTTGTTCGCAACTTAATACTTGTGGAGTTCTCGGATTGATTCGCCACAAGTGGATTATTAGTCATAGATGCAGTTGGATGACGGTCTATGTATTTTGTTGTAATGCCCAGAGTAAATCTCATAGTGATCCTCTCAACATATGCACGTTGTCTTTATTCTATCAATTGCCCAACTGTAATTTGTTTACCCAGCATGTGTTACTTTATCTTATGAAGAGACACCACTAGTGAACTGTGGACCCCGGTCCTATTTCCTTTATATTGCTATCATCTGTTTACTTTACTCACACTGTTTACTTTACTCGCATACTATTATCACTTTCCACTCGATACGCTCATACCCTTTGTTTCAAGCAAACCGGTGAGATTGACAACATCATCGTAAGTTGGGAGCAAAGTATTTGGTTGTGTTGTGTGCAGGTTCCACGTTGCCGCTCGCAAAGCAAAGCTTGGACGAGGCGCCTTATAAATTGTCCGGAGCTGTCGCGAAGCTAGCGGGCATCACCTTCTGGAGTTTGGCTTTTTCCTAGACTGACAAACCTTGGTTTCTTACTGAGGGAAAACTCGCTGTTGTACTCATCAAACCTTCCTCTTGGGGTTCCCAACTGGATGGTGATTTATACTATCACACACCACCACAGCAGGCGACTTTGTCAAGCACAACGTGTTCGACAATTTGCCCAAAAGGTATAAGTTTTTAACTCATCTTCATTTTGTGTGGTGAATAGATGAATTTGCGATGTGAATAGATAAATTTGCGATGTAGCAACAATGTCAATGGACCTCCTCCCTCTTTTGTGGATCTTCTCAACAAAAATGAGGTCGACATTTCTTCGGATCCTCTTGATACATATGGCGACGGCGAGGACATAGAGGATGTCAAAGAAGAAGAGGATGGTGAAGATGAATGTGAGGGGATTGAAGAGGAGGTGTTCGAGTTGGGTGGAAAAAATAAGAAGAGGTCGAAGACCATCAACTGCACCAAGGTCGAGGACACATGTTTGGTGAGGGCATGGTCTCAAGTGACCGTTGATCCAGTGACCGGTTGTGATCAAACCGGCAAACGTTATTGACAACGCATTGAAGACAAGTTCTTCAAGTTTATGCCTCGTGTTGCATCACCGATTACTCGTACCTACCGGTCTCTACAAGGATGATGGGAGGCAATCAAAACAAGTTGTAGCCGGTGGAGTGGAGCATTGGAGCAAGTCCGGAATGCACCTCCAAGTGGTGCTTCCATCGATGTCTATGTGAGTAAATTGGGTGAGATGCATTTTATTGATTGTGTGAGATGCTTTTTTGTTGATATTGAAATGTCCATTCACCAATGTAGGAGGCTATTGCAATGGAAAGGTACAAAGCCATGGCCGGTTCCAAAGGAAGACCTTTCACCCTTCAACATTGTTGGAAGATTCTTGAACATTGTGAGAAGTGGAAAAATAGAGATCAAGAATTAAAACCCAAGAGAGAGGACATGCTAGAATTGGATGATACCGAGGAGGAGGATGGAGGAAGGAACAAGGAGAAGCCGGAAGGAAACAAGAAAGCAAAAGAGAGGATCAAGCTTGAAGCCAAAGCCACCAATTTAGGCAAGAACATTGAGGACATGGTCAAGTCCAATGAGGTGTACATGGAGAAGGCATTGCAAACAAAGGTGCTCTTGGCCGACAAGAAGAATGCCATCAAGCAAGCAAGGTGGGAGGCGATCCGGGAGGATGACAAACGCAAACACGCATTGGAGGAGAGGAGGATCGAGCTTGAAGAGAAGAAGTCAATGATGGAGCTCATCGTCGACGAAAACAAGATGATGATGATGGATCCGAGCACCATGGATGCCTTCACAAGAGAGTGGTGGGACATGAGAAGAGAGGAGATCATGGAGAGGATAAGGCTAACGCGTCTTCAATCACATGCCAACGGTGGAGGTGTCTCCGGTGGGTGTCTCCGGTGGAGGTAGCTCCGGTGGTGACATCAACATTGGCGATGCATGATCTACGCAATTCACGATCGACGGGCTTCTTTTTGTGTCAGATATGACAAGGATTTGTAAAACTATGCAAACATTGTGTGACATTTTGTTGATGCAAAACCCATTGCCAATACTGATTTGCCGGTTTACGGTTTCGGTTTGTGTCGCGACGCAGATCAGTGCCGGTTTCGTATACGGGCACTGATCTGCGCCGCGACTTTCGGAACCATAAAACCCGGATACGGGCGCTTGAACTCGGGTTTTATGGTTCGCATTTTTTCGGGCGCTGCTAGAGAATAGAGATGCTCTAATAGTTTTTTTTATTTCTTCATAAGAAAACAATGCAAGTGTCCCCTAAAATTGGATCAAGTCTTATACATGGATGTTTTGCTTTATGGACGTAATCCAATGGGTTGATGTGCATGCCTAAGAAGAGCAGAAGGATAATGTTGAATATGTTTCCCATTGCCGAAGCTCGCCTTGGGCCGTCGCCAGAGCTGGCTCGCCTTGCACCTGCACCGCCACGAGCTCGCCAGCCCCGCGCCCGCCCTGCCCTAAGCTCGCACGCCACGCGTGGGCAAGGAACTTCACCGGCAGCCAGGGTGTCTCCTTCCTTTGGCTAGAGCGCCACCCTGAGCTAGCCGAGAGAGCCGCCCTGAGCTTGTCGCCCCATGCCCCGCCCCGCCCCGCCCTGAGCTCGCCCGCCATGCGTCGGCATGGAGCTTCGCCGGTGGCCAGGGCATCTCCTTCTTCTGGCTAGAGCGCTGCCTCGCCCCTGCGCTGCCACAAGCTCACCGGCCCCGCGCCCGCCTTGCCCCAAGCTTGCCCGCTGCGGAACCGACCCCATGCCCGGTTATGCCTACTCTGGCGGCGAGGGCATGACCGGCGGTGGTGGTGGGTGGGGAAGATACCTGGGTAGGTATTTAGGATTTTAATTGAACTGACATGTGGGGATCTGTCCACCTCAGCAAAAGAATTTAATTTTTGCCACATCAGCCTTATAGGTGGACCTACCTTGTCAGTTTCCTTGTCAATTTGGTATCAATTTGAAATCAGTGTACATTACAAACAACCGACAAATTTGTCACGGTTTTTGTGATTGAAACGTAAAGTCTAGTTTTTTGAAATTTATGCTCAAAATCATGTTTTACGCTAACAACTCCCTTGTCCCTGTGGAACATGAATCATATTCCTCCCTGTTACGATAACTACGCCATGCAAGATCACAGACGATACTGAGGCACCATGTTTGGTAACGCAGTTTGGCGAACTCGCCCACATCTGCGGGGCAATGACTACGGGCGCTCCTCCCCAAGATACCGCAACGGCCGCCCTAGATGTCGGCACAAAGTCGTCGGCTCCCCCTGTGTGCCTATTGCTATCAAGTCGTCATAGGTTTCAACATGTGGCACCCCCTCACATTATATGGGAGGCCCAGGCTACAAGAGTTTAACTCCAATACTACTCGTAACCTATCCACACCTGATACAACTCCAAGTCCTAACGTAACCCAACTCGTACATAATATTCGACACAAACACAACAAACTCTACCTTGGCGAATATTTCCGTCACCTTGAATTTTGCCTAAGCGTCTGATACGTTGCAAACGTATCTATAATTTTTGATGCTACATGCTTGTTTTACACCAATTGATTTATGTTTTGTTTACACTTTATGGTATTTTTATGCATTTTCCGGAACTAACCTATTAACAAGATGCCACTGCTGTTTTTGTGTTTCAGAAAAGTTACACCGGAAATATTTTTGGAATTGGACGAAACAAAGCCTGAAGTTCCTATTTTTCCCGACACGACACGGAGTTCAAAGGGGAGAAGGAGGAGGGCCAGGAGGCAGGCACACCATAGGGTGGCGCACCTCCCTCTGGCCACGCCACCGGGTGGTGTGGGCCCCTGGTCCACCCTCTGACAATGCCTTTCCTCCTATATATTCTCTCCGAGGCGAAAACCCTAAATAGTCCAGCCTTCGTCCATGAAAAGTTTCACAGCGCCGCCACCATCGAAGACGAAGTTTGGGGGACATAAGTCTCTATTCTCGGAGCCATCTCCATCGACTCCACCGCCATCTTCATCGCCGTTGCTGACTCCCATGATGAGGAGGAAGTAGTTCTCCCTCGAGGCTAAGGGCTCTGCCGGTAGCTATGTGGTTCATCTCTCTCTCCCATGGTGTGATCTTTATGTGATCATGAGCTTTGTATCTAGTTGAATTGGTAGATGTTACTCTTCATCTATTATACTACTCAAGTGCTTTTATTCTTGTAATCTCTGGAGACACCTTGTCCCATGATGTGAAGATGACAGTGTGCGCATTATGTGTGTCTCTTAGGCTAAATTTTACAGTAATACTTATCATGAGTTATGATCTGAGTTGGATGTATCTATGAATTATGGTGTTTGTTGGAACCATCTAGTGCGCTCAAGGTAATAGTGTGGGGCAATCTAGTTTGGGGAAAGTGAACTTTAAGGAGTGCCTTGTAGCCCTACTCATGATTAGTGTTCGTTATCCAACCAGAGAGTAGTTCTGTGTAGCATAGTAAAGAATGATATTTATATGTTCAATTATGTTATCTTTGTTGAGAGTGTCCACTAGTGAAAGTATGATCCCTAGGCCTTGTTTCTAAGCATTGAAACACCGTTTACAACCAGTTCTGTTACATATTTGCTCGCAGTGATTTTTATTTCAGATTGTAATTACCACTTATAATCATCCATATTACTTGTATTTCACTATCTCTTCGCCGAACTACTGCACCTATACAGCTGACAAGTGTATTGGGTGTGTTGGGGACACAAGAGACTTCTTGTATCTTAATTACAGGGTTGCTTGAGAGGAATAGCTGAGTTCGATAAACCTTAGGTGATCCACTTAAGGGAAACTTGATGTTGTTCTACAAACCTCTGCACTTGGAGGCCCAACACTGTCTACAAGAATAGAAGCGTGCGTAGACATCAAGCTCTTTTCTAGCGCCATTGCCGAGGAGGTAAGGTAAAAGGTACTCACATCCTCTGGCTACTAAGCTATCTTCTAGTACTGTTGCTGGTGTGTGAGTGCTCAAAGTTATTTCCTTTAGATTCTGTAATTATATCTTTTTGTTTCTTATTTTTATTTTCACTAGTTAGGCTTAATGGAAAACAACAACAAAATTAGAGAGCTTTATAGTATTTATATTGAGTTAGGACATGAAGTGTTTGAAGAGAAAATTAAAAAACCTATGGAACTTTATTTGCGTGCTAATAGCAATGTTATTAGTATGAATTCTTTGAACACCATTATTGCTAATGCTATGGAAAAGTCTAAGCTTGGGGAAGCTAGTTTTTATGAAAATTTACTTTGATGATAATATACCTCCAATATATGATGATTACAATGATGAATATGATATTTTCAGTCCACCTACTATTGAGGAGGAAATTAATTATGATTACAATATGCCTCCTATATTTGATGATTATGGTGATGAGAATGACAATGATAGCTATTTTGTTGAATTTGCTCCCACTACAATTAATAAGAATGACTATATTTATATGGAGAGTATTAATTCTTTTATGCATCTGGCTCATGATAAGAATGTTTTAGGTGATAGTTATATTGTTAATTTTATTCATGATGCTACTGAAAGTTATTATGAGAGAGGGAAACATGGTTTTATGCATCTCAATAATATTAAGTTTCCCCTCTTTATGTTGAAAATCTTGAAGTTGCACTTGTTTTGCTTTTCTATGCTTGTTGCTTTGTGCTTTTATGACTTGTTTCTTTACAAGATTCTTTTTCATAGGAAGTGGGTTAGACTTAAAATTGTTTCATATTTGCTTTTTGATGCTCTCTCTTGCTTCAAGCTCTTTTCTGGCGCTTATGTGAGCATCTTCTCAAATTTCTGCGCCTAGCTCAAAGACGTTAAAAAAAGCACTCTTGGGAGATAACCCATGTTTTCTTTCAGTAATTTTTCTTTTATTGAGTCTTGGAAGTTGTTACTACTATAATGACCTCTCATTATCCTTTTTATTTCGTTTTTGTGCCAAGAATAGCCTCTAATTGGAGGAAGGTAAGATTTGGGGAAGTTGCTGTCCCGAAACAGATTTCTACGCTTCGCCGTAAAAATTCGTGAAAATCCCAGAACGTCGTATTGATCTGTGATTTTTTTGTGCACATGCCCCAGGTTATTATCTAACTTTTATTAGTTTTACACTTTTCGATTTGAGCAATAGAAGATTTTTTTAAAAAAATTGATCTTTACCTACTGTTTTGACAAATTTCTGCTACTATTTACATTTGCCTCTTGATCTCTTTACGCCATGCAAAATCACAGACGACACTGAGGCACTATTTGCATCTGGTACATGTCGTGCTGAAAGGTTCATACACCTGATCCTTACATGCAACCATGCACAGGTCTAAGTTTGTTAGCTTTGGTATTCTTTACGCTAATAGGCTAGCTAATCAGTCAGCCTATTCTTGTGCTCTTAGAGCTAATTAATGCTGCGAGAAGAAGGTGTCTTTGGATAAATTTTATCCCTACCTTCTTAGAAGCTATTCTATTGACGGATTGTAACTTTAGTGATTAGAGTCCTGCTGCTTCCCTTAAAAAAAGTACAAAGAAGTTCTGCAAAACAAAAAATATCTATACACTTGATCCCCATCAGAGCCGTTCAAACCACCTAACCATCCATGCGCCAGCTCCCACCGGCCCACGCACCACGCACACGCCTCTGGTTGGTTCTATTCTTTCCCGGGTCGTCCTCTCTCTTCTCGTTGATCGGCTTCCTCGGCTCCGGCGACCGCGCGCGAGACTGGCGCGCGTCTCTCCAGTACTCAGGTGATAAGATCGATCTCCTTCCCGCCTTATCTTTGCCAGCGTGCCGTTAGATCCGTTCACGTTCTCGGGTTAGGTAGTTTGTTGGATCCATATCCATGGGTTCTCCGGCTGTGTCCTCGCCGGCGACGACTGCTTCGTCCCAGGAGGAGACTAGCAAAAACCACGGGGAATCGATTGTCTCTGTGAGCTGAGCGTCAACATTAGGACGATGCACACAGACACGTGTCATAGGACGACTTGCACTCTTTCTTTACTCTCACCACGGTTCTACAATCGAAATTGGCTGGGTGACCGGCCGCACGCCTGCACTTTCCTAGCTGCCTCAAGCTCGTTCTTGTTTGGTTGGTCAACGGGTATTTGAGCAGGAACTTTTTTTTTATTAAAAGGCAGATTGGCCTGCTTTTCCTTGCAATAAGAAGAGGGTATGTACAAGATGTACAGAGGTTAATCAAAGAAGAAAAATAAAACAGCTAAGTTTCCAGGTACAAGTAGTAAACAAGATCGATCCGCTTCGCGTGGTCTATGTAGCAGAAAACTGTAAAATCGTACTTAATATCCTGGAGCAAGAGCAAGGCCAGATAGATCCTAGTGTCAAGTTTGTGTTGTGTGTATGACTACATATAGACTGCATCTCACCGCTAGGAATCCGATGCCAATGTATGTTTGCCATCGGACCAGCAATTGGCCGTAGGATGGGAAGTAGTGTGTGGCCGCTGGATTTTCGACCAAGCCCCACGCGGCTATTTTCTTTGTTTTTTTTTTTTTTGAGAACCCACAACGAACGTGCGCGTCTTTGTATTAAGATTGCAGAGAACGCCAACGAATGGCTACAACACCACACCAGCCTTTCGGCTTACAACACACTCCTACAACACCGGCACAAGCACACCTAACCCAACCTCTAGAAGGCGGGCACGGAGCCCCTGGACCGCGTCACAACCAACACCATACACATAAATACAACCAAAGCTCTAGAGATGCCCGGACCAACGCACCACTGCTCATGCGCCTAGAGAGGCGGCGCGAAGCGAGCGAATGGTAGGGTCTGGCCGAACCTAGAAAGTCGACTGAGAGTGCAGATGATGGTGTACATTGCGCCCCAAAGCCTCACACCGGCGAGGCCACCATCTCCAATTGCCACAAAGCCCTCGCAGCCAACCCAGCACCTTCAAGAAGGGAACGCCGCTGAAGTGCCGCCGCTAGCCGGTCCTGTAAATCGGACCTAGGGTTTCCCCTGGCATGGAGGGGAGGAGCAGCCCGACCCAAGAACACGCCTCTAAGGAGGATGTGGCACCCACAGGTGTCACCGTGATCTGCATTGGCAACGCCGAGCAGGGTTTTCACCCGGGCAGGACCGCACCCCGGCGAAGAGGAGACAAGCAGTAGCCGAACCTCCGCGGAAGGCTTGTCGAGGAGGAGGAGCATGTCAACCACCACCGCAGGAGTACCACCATACGCCAAGAAATGACCGAGATGGTCATGCCTAAAACAGGGCAGGTACACCGCGGCTCCCGGAGCAAGATCTCCGGCACCACCGACCCCGGGGAAGACGAACGAGTCGAGACGAGGAAGCGGCCCGCGCGCAGTCGGGCGCTGCTCAAAAGGGGCTAGGCCACCCCAGCCGCCGAGACACGCCAGGACCAGGAGCCTTGCGCAGTCGGGAAACCAGGCCACCCCAGCCGCCATGACGCGCCAGGACGAGGAGACGAAGCCGCGCGCCCGGACAAAGCCCCGCGCTTGGAACTCCTGGAAGAGCGCCAGGATGAGCGCCAGGACGAGCGCGACCGCGGCCCTTGGGAACCAGATCGGGCCCAGCTGGGCCCAAATCGGGCCAGCGCCGCCGCAGGAGCACCAAGCGTCGCCTGCTCCGGGGCCCGTCACCGCCTGCACGCCAGCGGCGCCGCCTTCCGTCTTCACCACAGAGCCGCCTCCGGCCGCCGACGCGACGGCCCACCTCCGAGATCGCCGCGGGGATGCTGAGAGGCACTAGGACCCACCGCCCCCTTCACCGGCGTCGACCGGCTTAGCTGACGGCGACCTCAGGGGGCGACGAGGAGCGGGGCGGGGGAGGGGGCCGGCGGCGGCCGATTAGGGTTTCGCCCCTCGTCGCCCCGGAGCAGGCGACGCAGGAGCGAGTCTTTTTCTGAATACTTAGCAGTTCCTTTCTATGGTTTTAGGAACAAACTGACATGCTTCCGTTTAAACTGCTAGGACGCGCGTCTCAGGTTCGGCTCTCCTGCAGGGAGCCCTGCACGCACTATCGTGTTGGGCCAATGGAAGAAAGACACCTGTCTCTGTAGGTCCCACCCCTCAAATAACTAGCGTATCTCTTCAATTACAGTTAATCTCCAGAAAATCAGCTAACAAATCGTAATCCTTCCGCCTAACAGTGCCTCCCACGTGATTTGTTTCCCGCGTGATCTCTTCCTCCTAGCAATCTGGCTGGAAGTTTGCAGCGCATACGTCAAAGAAATCGGGAACAAGCCGATCGCCAGGAGAGATCTTGGAGGCACCCTCGCAGAACTTCCTTCACGTGGATCAGAAACTAGGACTGCGTTCTTCTTCGGCATGGAAGAAGGTCCTCGTTCTTCGTCTTCAACAGGTATGCTGGTATAGCTTGAATCTGCAATTTATTTATCATTCGTATTAATAATCTAGCATCGGAGTACACAAGATTAAAGAAGAACAAACAAAGGGTTTGACTTTATGATGAACATAAACTTTTTATCTGTTAGTCTCTAAACAACAAAATTAATTCATGTATGCAATTTTTTTTTTGTAGATCATGAGACTGCTAACGTGGGAGAGACAGGTGACGGTAGAGATGATTATTACATCAAGAAGTTAAAACCAGAGATAGGGATGGAATTTGAGAATGAACATATAGCATATGAGTTCTACAATACCTATGCAGGACATGTAGGTTTTAGTGTCAGGAAATCTTGGCATGATAAATCCTCAACTAATGTTATTCGGACAAAGAAATTTGTATGCTCAAAGGCAGGTTACAAAGACAAGAACACTCCTGTCGAACAATGCCAGCGGAAGCGAGCAGATACAAGAGTTGGTTGTACAGCCGAGATGACTATCAAAATAAGTGCAACTGGAAAATATGTTGTAAGCAGCTTTGAGGATGCTCATAATCACGAACTCGTTACTCCAAGCAAAGCCCATCTGTTGCGATCTCAGAGAAGAATTACAGAAGCTCAAAAGGCCCAAATTGACATATTGAATGACTCAGGTATTAGACCTAAATTAGGTCATGAAGCGATGAGTAGACAAGCAGGAGGTCGACAAAGTCTTAGCTTCACTCGAAGAGATTATAAGAATTATCTTCGATCAAAGCGTATGCAAGCAATTCAAGAAGGAGATACAGGAGCCATTCTGCAGTACCTCCAGAACAGGCAGATACAAAATCCTTCTTTCTTTTCGGCAATACAAGTAGATGAAGATGAGATGATGACTAATATAATTTGGAATGATATGTTAAAGGCATATAATTTGGAAGACAATGAGTGGCTACATACGCTATTCAAGAGCAAAGGGAAGTGGGCTTTGGTTTATGGTCGGCAAACCTTTTGTGCAGATATGATATCTACACAAAGAAGTGAGAGTCTCAATGCAATGTTGAAGCGATACTTGCATGTTCACCTCGATCTATTAGATTTCTTCAAGCACTATGAGAGGGCAGTGGATGACAGAAGGCATGCAGAATTGGAGAGTGATTTCTATGCAAGTCAAACAACTCCCAAAGTGCCACGTGTTCGGATGTTGATGCAAACTTCTAAAGAATATACACCAGCAATGTTTGAGATATTTAAAGGAGAATATGACATGGTGATGGGATGTTGTTTGTACAGTACTAGTCATAGCGACTCAACTTCAGAATACAAAGTTAGTAATTCAGATCACCCCCGAAGCCATAGGTTTACAGTGAAATTTGATCCTAATGGACCAAAGGTTTCATGTTCATGCAAAAAAATTGAATTTGTTGGGGTGTTGTGCCGCCATGCATTGAAGGTGTTGGATCACAACAATATCAAGGAGTTGGCACCGGAATATTTCTTGAAAAGGTGGACAAGACATGCAAAAAAAGGATCATCACAGGCAATACAAAAGTGTGTGAATGATGAAGATACTAGAGTCATGCTAGCTAGACGGTACGGATCATTATGTCGTTCTTATAATAACATCTTGAGCAAAGCAGCGGAAAGCGATGAGGCATATGCACTGTTACAAAGTGCTTCAATAGAACTAATGGAAAAGGTGGACCAGATCATGCATGGAAATCAATCGGAAGATATATCACCTAATTGTAAAGAAGTAGAGAAGCAACCAGTTAAATGCAACAAAGAAAAAGAAGTCCAGGTACAAGGAATAAAGAGAAAAGAACCAGGCAGTAGTAGCAAGCGGATGAAATCTGGACTTGAACAGAACAGTAAGGCAAAACCAAAGAAAGGTATGCTACACCACAAAAAAATATCTATATACATACAATATGTTAAAGAAACTATTCTCATGATTTTCTTTTCCAAACAGGGCAGGCACCAAAGCACAAGAATGGTGATTGTGCTTCTGCATCATCCCAGGCAAATCCTTGTTTTCCCATGTCAAATGAGAACTACAACTTAAACCTATTTCAGCACGCTATGCCTCAAGTACAGAGAGAGAACTACAATCTGCAAGCACTGCCAGGCGCTATTCTTCCAGGCGCTATGCCTCCACGACCACAGGTTGTGCCACCAATACCACAGGTTGAGAACTACAATTTGCAAGTATTACAGCGTGCGATGACTCCATTACCTCAGGCAAATGGTACTTTTCAGCAGTTACTTGGATTACAACCACAACAGCCATATTTTTATTATAACACTCAACCAAGTCAGGTATATCTATTTTGTAAATCGTTTAAAAATATAATGTGAGCATGGACATGCCAGACACCTGCATTAACATTTGGAATTATACTGTATGCAGAGTAGTGGTTCTGTACTGTTACCAAACTTGGGTTGGCCACCATATCAAAATGACCAGCAGCCATCAAAGGTATTACTATTTCACCTGTAAGTAGTGCCCAGATTCAATGTTCTAATGGAACGAATTCAAGTTAATATCTTATAAAAATTGTTTCTTGCAGCTCTTCGGCAGCCAACCAAGTCATCAACAAGATAAACCATTTTAAATGGTTTTATATGAACTTTGCTTGTTAGGATTGCTGTATCAAAAATGAGATGTAGTACTTCATCTCACCATTCAAATTATTCCCTTTGGTTTAGTTCTCAATTTAATGTGGTCTTGGACACTAAATTTCCTATGAACTACCAGCAGTTTGCGTTTTTCCATTGAAGTTCTCCACAGCGTTTGATGTGCTATAGAAGCACATGTATATGCTACAAGCGGAGTAAGACCTACATGGTAAATACAAAGATGAACTGCACTCACCTTGCCATTGGAGCTTGCATCGAGCTCCCATCCCCTGCTTTCGTGGAGAGTGAGCAGACCGCCGCTCATGATGCTTCTCCGGCAGCCAGGCTGCTAGCGCCCCCTCCCGCTCCCCTTGTGCGCCGCTTCTCCTCTTCTTACCAACCCGGACCAGAAGCGACGCCCCTCTCCGCGTCCAGGCGGCGCCCCTCTCCGCGTCCAGGCAGCGCCCCTCTCCGCGTCCAGGCGGCAGCCCTCTCCATGTCCAGCGACGAACCCAATAGCAAGTGCACTTGCCGCGGTTGCGAGCTCAACTGCCGAGGCCGCCGTCGCCGCCGTGGCTATCCTCTCAATCTCGGATTGGTGAAATCATAGCATGGAGCTCAGCTGGCTGTAGCAATGGATGCTATCGTCTAAGGGTGTGTTCGGTTGGTGGAGTAGAATGTAATGGAACCATTCCACACCTAGAAGTCATTCCTGTGTTCGGTTAGACAAACAAAGAGGAATGGAACCGTTCCCAGAACCGAATATTCTGCCCAGATTCAGAACCAGGCGGTTCCACCGAATCGGTGGAACGTCGCCGTTCCTCTCCACTAATCTCTCCATCACTGTGAAAAAAAGGAAAGAAAAAGCCCCTGCTCCAACCCTATCCACTCCTGTGGTACTCGCTCGTCGTCCCCGCGGCGTTCAGGCAAGCGAGCGGGCGGCGGTCAGGCAAGCGAGCGGGCGGCGGTTCCGGGCTAGCGGACGGGCGGCGGCGGAGGAAGCGGGCAGGCGAGCGACCAGGGAAGCGGCGGCGGCGGGCCACGGCGCCGTCCGGGCAAGCATAGGGGCGGCGGCGACCAGGGAAGCGGCGGCGGCGGGCAAGCTTTCCGACGGCGGGCCACGGCGGAGGAAGCGGGCAGGCGACGGTGGAGGAAGCTGGAGGCGACGGCTACCAAGACGACGGGCCCGAGACGGCTGGGAATCAGTCAACGATGGACCGGAATGGATCGACGATGACATGAATTGCTCGGCGGCGACGGGAATCGGACGACGGCAAGGGGAATCGAGCTACAGCGGATGGGCAAGCATGGCGTCAACTCCAGTGAAGAAGAGAACATCTGGATTGAGAGAAAAAAAATAGAAAAAAAATAGTCTTAGATTGATTTTTTTTTGCAATATAGCTATATAAACAATAAATTTTGGCAACATTTTGGCAAAAAATTAGTCTCAACTGAAAGTGATTAGCGTAAATTAACTTTCTAAACCGTAAAATCTAGCTCATTCCATTCCACATATTTGTCTCAACTGAACACCGGACGGAACCGTTCCATTCCACTTTTTTGACTCAACTAAACACGAGAATAGAACCAACCCATTCTAGCGGAATGGAACCGTTACATTCCATTCCACTTCGTTCTTGAACCGAACACACCCTAAGTAAGGGGATAAGGCAAGTTTCAGCAAAATAAAAAAGAAAATATAAGTTAATTAAAAGGTGGGGCCTGCAGAGACAGATGTCTTTCGTCCATTGGCCCAGCACGATAGTGCGTGCAGGGCTCCCTGCAGGAGAGCCGAACCCGCGCGTCTCTTCCCGCAATTAATTTCAGGAACCAAATTTGCGTGCTTCCGTTTAAACTGCTTTCGTAATTCAAGTCCGATCTATCCCTTATTTTTAGGGGGAAAATTAGGGAATTATGAGTTGTTTCTGTATAATAAAATACAGCAAATTAATTAGTACTAGTACATTTTTCGCATTCGAAGCAACATATTCTTGTGTCACAGAAGCAACATTTTTCGCAGTCAAAGCACTGTTTTCAATTAATGGAAGGGTCGTTCCTTCCGGAAAATATCCTTGCTAGTGCAACTTAATTTTTTTTCATATTTTTTTCTGTTGGCTAGCTAGATTGCTATAGATAGAATGCAACAAGAATTCTTTTGTGTCAACATTGCTCCAATAGAAAATATAATTTCCTTATATAAATAAAATAGTGTTTGCTTCCAAAGGATCAAACATTTGTTTGTACAACATTGGTATAAGAGCTTCCAAAGGAAATAGTATCATATTTGTTTGAAGCATGATAGCTTCCTACTTGGGATATAATTTGCTTCCTAATACAATAACTTTTGCTTATATTATTATCATATTTGTGCCTTCATACAAAAGAATCGATCACAAGGTTTGTGTCGTCGCACAATGCCCCAGTCCACCTCTCATGGCAATAGCGCATGCCTATTAACGGGGAACATCAATGGCCCGTCAATGGCCTGCAACAATGACCTCATGCAGCTGGTAACCCTCCCTGCCTTCTGGAGTGCCTACACCCGCTGGTGAAAGGGTAGGCGCCAAGGTACTTGGAGCAGGACACTGGTCTGCTTTCCGACGCTGTGAAGAAGTCGCTTGTCCCAGCGGTAGTGCTTCAAACATGAGACATTGACCAACATAATCTCAGCCTTGATGGGCCCATTGTAGGAATATGAGGAATTTTTAAAATGCAATGCTACTACCATTTTAAACAACAAATGCAAAAAGATAGAATCATGGTTTTATTTATGCAAATTCTTAGGAAGAAAACACAACATATTTGGAACTGTATCTCACATAACTCATACCATGTAGAAGCGCCGAAGCCTAAAACATAACTAGTAGCATGAGGGCAATATATAAATTACAGTAGCACTGAAAATGATAGTAATAAACATCAAAAAGGAAGAAGCATGGTTATATGCAGCAAACTATCTGGACCAAAGAAAAACATATAACGTACGTATGAAGGATGTGTATTTTGAAGCAAGCGATTAGTGGTATGTCAACTTAAATCACCTGTATTAGAAGCATAGAAATTTCATATACCCTTTTCATGTGTAGTACATAGCAAGATGATAGTGCTATCTCGACAAAAATCATCTATTGGAAGAAGAAATTTCATCACTAACTCATCATTAGAAATTTCAGATTAGTGCTATCTACATGGATGTGTAACTATGTGATAAAAGATAGAGTAAATTCCAGTTTTTACCCCCTATTTTCAATTTTTTTGACGCTAATTACCCCATTTAGCAAGTTTTCATTCAAATTACCCCATCTAGCAAAAGTTTTGTCAATTTTTACCCCCTCTAGAATTTTGTGAGCTTTTAGATGGCTGGGCCCCGGTCGTCAGGTACACGTGCAAACAAATGAAGTGTTGAACATGATTGTATTTTATTGAACTGTGCATGGTGGTTAGTCTGAATCTGATTTTGCACTCTTCTATAATTAAAAACGGAGAGAAACTGACGAGTCTGATGGAAATACAAATAAGACCATAGGATGAAAGTATAACACGTATCCATAACCAAGTATTTATCCATATATTTGTAACATGATCCTGCAGTAATCAATACATACAACTTCTGCTAGTAACTTCGGCCAAAATCACTGTCTAGTCTCACGGCCTGTTGTGCACTGAAATAAAGCACGTTGTGGTCAGTAATGCTATAGTTACGGAATAAATCTACGGAATGACATGGTGAGAAACAATTGGTATTGGGGCCTTAAATCACGGGAGGTTAAAGTTTTGCATCAACAGAATGCATCCATGTATGCCCGTAAGCTCAATTCCGTAATATTTCATCCGTAGGTCTAGCATTATTGCGTTGTGGTGGCATTGCTAAGAAATCTGAGACCAAAATCTTTTCCCTTCATTCACATGCAATCCCTAAACTATCAGAAATACTCTCATCTCGATTTGTACTCCTAACCCTCTACACAAATAGAACCAAATGAGAATGGATGGGAGACTGAGAACGGATGGGGAGAACAAAATTATACTGAGGGGATAGGACGAGGTTGTAGTACCGTTCGTCGTCTCTAGCTTCGACGATCGCCGGCGCCCAGTCGCTCCCGTCGTCAACTGCTGCCTCGTCCTGCCCTTTCTAAATCCAAACGACCGGGACTCAGTCGTCAAAAAGCTTACAAAATTTTAGAGGGGGTAAAAATTGGCAAAACTTTTGCTAAATGGGGTAATTTGGATGAAAACTTGCTAAATGGAGTAATTAGCATCAAAAAATTAAAAACAGGGATTAAAAACTGGAATTTACTCTAAAAGATAACCATCTCAGATCATTACCTATGTTACTTTCCTAAGATCTAAAACCTAGATTGGGATCTTGGTCAGTTGCAGTTACCTACTCCAGGTTTGTGTAGACATTCATGGAAGCATCATGTGACCCGTCATTTGTGCAAAGTATAACCTGGTCAGCCAGACTATGCTGCCTCCGACCCTGGAAGTAAACATTCAATACTGAGGACACATATGAATATTAGTTTGGAAGCATGGACATAGAAAGTAAAATATCACAAAAGATATAGCCATTTTATTTGTATATGAACCCAACTTCTTCATCATCGTTGTATAATTCTTGGGTCATTTTGCCCCAAAACTACGTCCCTCAACCGAGCCGCTGTAAACCAACTCTTCAACATACAATCTGGATCGCCATCCTTTGCTGCCTTTTCGCATCTTTGGTCATTTTGGAGATGTTTGCTGAAAAAAATGTATTGGAAGCATATGATGTGTGAGATTAAAAGAAGCAAACTAGCAAGAGTTATGGAACATATATAAATTAGTATGGAAGCATGGGGAAAAGAAGCATTAAATTTGTTTGTGTGCCGGCATATAAAATATCTGTAGAAGCGTAGATATTCACACAAAAAATGTTGTAGACAAAAATGTTGGCGCCAGTTTATCTGGATATGTACCCAATTTCATCATCTTTATCAATGTGTACTTTTTTTAAATGGATTGTAAACAGGGAGCATAAATATTATTCTTAGACAGATAACTAGTTAGAGGTTTAGAGCTTAAAATATATAAATATATATGTGTTATTTTTAAGGAAGCAAACATTAATGTGTGATGAAACATATATAAAATAATATGGAAGTATGGGTTACAGAAGCACTCTGCTTGTTTTATTTTAGTTCAGCATGTTAAAACTTGTGTAGAAGCACATATGTTTGAAAGGTATAAAATAAAATGTTGCCGCCTATTTTTCTGGATATGTAACTCTATCTGTACATGGTAAATATGAAAGATGAATACAAATCTGAGGCAGCACAACTAGCCCTAATGGAAGCACACAAAATACCTACCTAGTAGATGAAAAATATCAGCACATATATACTATAAAAGTGCATAGAATAGGGATACACACTGGGACCAAGTTCAATTGCTATTACCTTTTTCTGGAATCGTATTGTCGCCCGAGGGGTAACTATAGGTTTACTGTGATGCCTACGTTTTTAGAGGGAACCATGACGCGACGCCTACTTCCGCCGGCCGCCAGTCAATTTTGACCCCGACGACGTAACCTAGCTTGGGAGCGACATCCGTGCCAGCGGCCCAACATGTGAGATGCTCGGGTAGAGGATCCCAGGTAGCAGTCTTCACGCATCCGGCATAGGAAGCATGGCAGGTCGGGACGGAGGAAGGAATCACAGTAGGACGAGGCGTCAGAGGAAAACATGGCGGGTCAGGGTGGCGGAGGAAGCAGGACAGGTCGGTGGCAGGCCAAATGCGCGTAGCCAGCGGAGGAAGTAGATTATGTCGACGGCGTCGAAGGAAGCATTGCAATCGGGGGTGGTGGAGGATGCAATGCGGGTCGGTGACGGGGAGAAAATAGACTGGGGTCATCGGTGCTAGCGAGGGGAACGGGGTGGTGAGGTTTGAGGTGAGGATTGAGATCGTTGTAAGTTAATGCGATCAAGTAATTATAGGAAGCATTGTGACCGGCGTATCACTCGACCACCGCGGAAGAAATGTCTAATTAAATGCAAAAAAAACTCGAGGAAGGCCGAAGCGTCCGATTGTGATGGCTATCGACGGCATCTGTGCGGTTTGATGTTTTCCTTCCAATCGGACTGTGTTATATAGTATTTACCTTGTGTTTTGGGTTCTTGTATGTTTACTTAGCACATTTTTTCTCGATGAGGGGTGCTTTATTACTTAAAAGGTTTAAGCATTACACTTGGCACTACAAGAAATAATACATGTAGAGACGTCTAATTTATAGGCTAGAGACGCCTAAATTCATCTCTACATGGTTATAAAGACGCTAGCATAAAATATCGTAGGAGCGTTTTCTTATACACCGTCTCAAATATCCTAGAGACGAATTGTGAGCGCCTCTAAATTAAAATGAGACGCTATCAAAAGCGTGTCTAAGCGAATAGAGAATCGTTGTAACACTCTCTACCAACATTGAGTTGTTTTACTGCGTCCTCAAATGGAGTGTTTTTTGTAATAATAAAAAGTAATATTTCTACACAAATTTTGCGATCAATAGTACTCGTTCATATCATGCGAAGGTTCACCATCGTATGAATAAAATCAGATTCCAGCCATACCAGAACAAAAGGCATTACAAAGGCACCACTGACAAAAAATACCTATTATATTATTTAATGGGAACTGTAATTTACAAGTGAAATATACATCCTCACAAAGATCTGCATACATGACTGAGTTTTTCCTAGAACTCTAACTCCTGGAAGTCCGTATCTAATCTCCTAAAATTGAGATCTGATGAAATTATTAGCTCTCCGGTTCACTGCTTCTGCAGACCTTCTCAATTTACTCTGCATATTGTGTTGCTTGAAATATCTTCTGAAAATAAATCTGCACATAGACAACTAGACAAGCAAATATTAGTCGGTAAACTATTAACAACTTGACATCAATTTAATATGCTTCTGAGCATAGATTAATGGACGATTAATACCGTGTGCAGCGGCAAAATAATTATCCCAGAGTTCTGGTCCGATGGAAGACATATCCCTACGTATTGAGCAGTTCCAATAGTGTAGTCGGCTGTTGGCTATAAACCCAGTGACATATCATCTATAGTCAACTTAGAGCTATTATGTACAATAGTGAGTTATGAAATTATAGTACTTTACCAATATGTGGTCCACCTTTCACTCTCTCAAAGCGCCTAGGAGCACGTGCTAGAGCTGGCTATTGCATGAGAGCCCACTCTCCTTCTCTCTCCTCTTCTCTCACCTCCAACTAAGCATAAATATACTTCCTCCGATCGGAAATAACTGTCGGTAATTTTGTACTAGCTTAGTACAAAGTTTGTACTAAGTACCCGACAGTTATTTCCGATCGAAGGGAGTACTACTTTAATCCTTATAGCATGTTGACTAGATTTTATTGTACTTGCTCTCAAATCTAATCTTGTTTGCACAAATCTACAACACGAAGCATATACATAACTTGGCACTAGATCCAGAAAGGTAAGTGAATTTAAATAATCCGAAATTAAAATTTACTTTCTGTTGATAGATGCAACTGGTGCCCTCCGTTAGGAATACCAATACCACCTCCAAGTGTTGGCTCGTTCGTTCTCCTCTGCAAAAACTACAACAATATCCATGAGCAGTAGGCAAACACAAGTATGAATACTTATCTGTGGCATATACGAGAAAAGATTTCTGAGATCCTATAGGGGCGAGGCGGATGAAGTATAGCTGTATAGGGCAATAGTCATATGATCAAGTCCAGCGGCAAGAATAGATCGAAACCAGCAGCAAGAAAGAGGTAATCGAGTCCAACAGCCAGGAACTCACAAGATATCGATCGAGTCCAGCGAGCAGATGGATCCCTAAGATTTTGATGGTGTCCTCGCCATCAGGATCGTGTGTACTCCGGCGGGATGCGATCAGATCAGATCGTGCCGTGGCGGCGGCTCTAGGTTTTTACCTGGTGGGAAATAGGTAACATCTACTCCTAATTGTGAGGAAGACAAATGTTGGTGAAGGATGAATATAACAAGACAGTTGTTTATTTATATTTTTTAAGCTGAAGTTTAGGACGTTTTCTGTAGCGTCCTAACAAACGTCTTAACGGCTCGACTACGGATGTAGAGACGAAAATAAAAGCATCCAATAGACTGTATCTTTAGGTGACTTTTTTCTTGTAGTGTGGTATCTGCATAATTAGGATGCACACAACCGTTTCAAAGTCTGAAAGTAGCAACAACTGAAACTGAAAGGCAAATACATATCACAGTAAGACTTTGCAAAGCGTCTAAGGTGGTGGTGGACCAATCCGAAGATGATGCGGCCATCCATGTTAGGAAAAAAGTAACACTCGTCGTGTCCTTCAACCATACACAGACCTCCATAAATAGGTCTTATTCTCCACTCGTTATAGAGACAATCATGAATGAAATGTTAAGTGACCTGCAAGAGAGACTAATTTTTATCATTAAACACTATCATTTTTATATAGACAAAGCGACCAAATAACGACAAGCTTTCCCATCCTAATAAGCGTTCTAAACCTGTTAAGCAATATCGTGAAGCGAATTTCCAAAAATATTGGCAACACTGTGCGAGGGGATACATATCTAAAGCTACTTGGATGATTGACCATATAAATCTAGCAAATCAGCACTCGACAAAAGGTGTTTAATAGTCTCGTCTTGATGATAAAAAACGCACCTCCTACTCTCATGCCAATTCCTCTTAGCAAGATTATCTTTGGTTAGCATCATTCCTCGACAAAGATACTAGCCAAAAAAAAATAGTCTTTAGAGATATCCCCATCTTCCAAATATTCTTGTTTTATCTACTGGTATTTCCGAATGAATAAATTAGTGCTTTGTACACAGAATCAACAGAGAAGCTTCCATTCTCATATAGATTCCATCAAATTTCATCAGCCCTGGCGTTAATTATACTAATGCCAAACGTTGAATTAAGGCATTCCATGTAATTAGCCTAGGCCCAACTAAATCTCTCCTAAATGTCACAAACGGAGGTGAGGACACTGTAGCAGTGGTATCACCTTTGTGTCGTACTATATTGTACAAAGCAGGAAACTGTTCCTGAAGTGTGGTATTTCCAAGCCACTTATCCTCCATCCTTAATTGAAAATGATCTGAAGTGGAAGAAAATTGTCTTCTTGTCCATTAGACCAGCCCAAAAGTGTGAATCATTTTTTTGGGGGTTTTCAAAATACTTGTGATATTGCTTTCAAGCCAATATATTTTTTGAGGAGGATTTGCCAAACACTTTCTTCGGTAAGTAGCTTGAACAACCATTTACCTAAGAGGGTGGTATTTGACTTGAAGGTCATGAATACCAAACCCACCCTGATCTTTCGTTGTGCAAACCAGACTCTATTTAACCATTTGATATTTCTTTTTATGTTGTCCCCTTGCCAAAAGAATCTAAAATCAGTAGTAATCTAGTACTGAATTAATGAGAATCAATCTTCTTCCAGGGACACCAACTTCCCTTTGCAACTACTTGAACATTTTTGTAGTCTCTCCTCGACTAATTTCCATTCGGCAATTATTAGTCTCCGATATTAAATCAGAATCTCCAAGTACTTAATTGTAAACTGGCCCTGCCCATAGCTGAACAAGTCAGCATATTGGATAGCCTCATCTTGAGCCTCACCAAAACAAAATAACTCACTCTTATGAAAATTAATTTTCAGAACCGAAAGATGCTTGAAGGCTGCTAAAATTAATTTCAGATTTCATGCTTTTTCAAGGTCATGCTCCATAAAAAGAATTGTGTCGTCGGCATATTGGAGGATAGATAGTACGCCATCCATTAGATCCAGAATCACCCCCTCAATTTGGCTATCAACTTTTTCTGCTCAATCATAATAGCTAACATATCAGCCACTATATTAAATAAACATGAGTGATAATGGGTCGCCTTGACTGGATCCTTTCCTTCTCTGGAAGTATCTACCAGCGTCATCATTGACTTTAATGGCGACATTATCACTAAACACGAAATTATGAATCAGAGCATTCCACTCTTCAGAAAAACCTTCTTTTTGAGAGTTTGTTAAAGAAAAGACCACTTGACTTTATCATAAGCTCTTTTTAAAATCTAATTTCAAAATAACCCCATTCAAATTTTTCTTATGTAGTTCATGGACCGCTTCATGCAAGATCACCACCCCATCTAGGATATCTCTTCCTTGCATGAATGCAGTCTGCGATGGCCGAACTACATGATCTGCCACCATGCTAAGTCTAATAGTGGCCACTTTCGTGAAGATCTTGAAACTAAAGTTTAAGAGATAGATAGGTTTGCACTGTTGAATTCTTTCTTCCTCATTAACCTTAGATAACAAGATAATCTCGCTAAAATTTAGACAAAACAGTTCTAGTTGTCCAGCATTAAGCGAGCCGAACATCTCTAGAAGGTCCAATTTGATGGTATCCTAGAAGGTTTGATAAAACTCCGCTAGGAAATCATTCGGTCCTGGTGCTTTGTTGTGTTCCATTTGGAAAATAGTTTTTCTTATTTCATCCTCTGAATAGGGGGCAGTAGGCAAATTATTTTCCTCAGTGGAAACTTAGGGTATAACATTCGTTCGAGATTCATTCATAGAGAAGTTTTCTTCCTTTGGTTCTCTAAACAAATTTTTATAGTAATTAGTACTATAAGACTTGAGTTGTTCATGGCCTTCAATCATACCCTTATCCTAAAGTAGAGAATGAATACATTTCTTTCTATGTGTACCATTGGTGGCATTATGGAAATATCTAGTATTCGAATCTCCTTCAAGAATAAAGATCGTTGGTACCACTTGAGCTCCTCTTCACGTAGGAGGTTTGCTATTTTTGTATTGGACTGGTTTTCAGCCAAAGCCTCCAGCTCATCGATAATAGACGAAATTCGAAGCTTTTCTTTTAAAAAAATACCTGTTACATGACGAGTCCAACCAAAAAGGTATTTGCGTAACACACGCAATTAAATTTCACCTCTCTATTGGAGAATGCCCGTTTCTAGAGTATTCGGTAAACTTTACCTCCTTTGTACCAACCATTTATACACGGGTGCTGTCAAATATGCTTTTTGGACATATATTCTCACTGAGTTTCCTATTTATGCCCTGAAGGTGCTTATAAAAGAATTTTGATTATGGTGGCTAACGACATGATTTTCTGTTTTTTGCTTGTCGATAGGTTTACAGGTTGCCATAAAGCAAGGTCGTGCACGATGGCTTCTTCAAAGCTTCAAGCCCTTTGGAACCATCCTGCTGGCCCCAAAACCAGTTAGTGACATTCCGAATTATTTCACATTTATTATTTACAGTTCTCTTCTCTTTTTTGGTCCTCACCTTTGATTATCTAGTAAATAACTCCCAGAGACATCAGGATAGCTTGTGCTCCATCTTTTCAAATAGTAGAAATGTAGAATACTACCCACCTCTATTTTTTTTTGAGGTGTCACCGGAAGGAGCAAACGAGCCCCCACCTGAATATTTTCTATTTATCAAAAAGAAGGGCAGAAAACGCCCGGGGGAAAATTACGGGGGGGGGGGGGGGGGGGGGGACCAACCCAGCGCAAACGGGGGCAAGCTCAAAGGGCACCACACAACCCTGAACCAAGAGGCAGAACTAAATTATGAAGAGAGGAAAAGGGAAAGCCAGACGTCGACGTCCTCCCGCATGGCCTGAGGAAGCCGAGCACGCCAAAGGATGGCATCGTCGCAGCAAGCTTTCCTGACACGTGAGAGCGACGGCGGCAGCCCGTTGAAGACCACGTCGTTCCTATGCTTCCAAAGGTGCCAGAAACAAAGCCAGCGGAGGGTGGAGGCGGAACGAGGCGGAACGGAGGAAGGCAGCGGGCAACGGCAAGCATCGCCAAGCTGGAGAGCGGGCACCGGGAGGACGCCAAGACTGGACCAAAAGGAGCAGGCGAAGCGGCATCCAAACAGGAGGTGGCTGACGGTCTCAAGCGGACAGCGGCAGAGCGGGCAGAGGCAATCCGCAGGGGCGAGGATCTTCTTTTTGAGAAGATTGGCACGAACCTGAATGCGCCCGAGCATGCAGAGCCATGCGAAGAATTTTACGCGCGAGGGGGCGTAGCTCTCCCAGACAAATTCCGCGAAGGGGGCCGCCACGCCGCCATGCACGCAGAGTTTGTAGAGAGCCGAGAAATGCAGCCTGCCGTCACGAGTCGCGCAACGTGAGAGGGAGCGGCGATCGGGAGAGGGGGAGAGCTGAATCCCCTTGACCACAGCGCGGAGTTCGCCGAGCTGGCGAGTGGCAGTGGTGGAGAGGCGGGGAGCGAGCGCAAGATCAAGGCCCCGACCGAGCACACGAGCAACGGAGGCATCGGGAGACAGGCAGTGGGAGAAGAGCTCAGGCATGGCGACGGCAACTGGGCCGAGGGGGAGCCAGGAGTCGCGCCAGAAAGCGGTGCGCACCCCGTCTCCGACACAGACCGTGGAGATGCAGCGGTACAGGGGGAGCAGAAGGCGAAGCCCTGACCAGTGGGGGCCGGCGAGCGAGGAGCAAGAGGAGTCCAGCGTGGCCCCATCAAGAGAGCGCCAGACCCACCTCGGCCAGGACTCGTTGGAGGAGGTGTGGAGGCGGTGGAGGAGTTTGACCCGGAGACAACGGTTGTGATCGGGGAGCGAGCGGACGCCGAGGCCCCCCTCCTCCCGCGGCCGGCAAACCATGTCCCAGGCAACAAGGCATTGAGCCCCAGAGAATTTTTCGGCCGCCGCCCAGAGGAATGCGCGGCGAGCGCGGTCAAGGGCGGCCAGCACACCGGGAGGGAGATCGAGCGCCGCCATGGCATAGGCCGGCAGTGCATCGAGGACGGCGTTGAGAAGCACGAGGCGCCCCCCAAAGGAGAGGAGCAGCGCGCGCCACCCAGAGAGATACTTATCCACCTTGGCGATGAGGGGCGCGAACGCGGCGAGACAAAGCTTCTCGGCGGAGAGCGGGAGCCCGAGGTAGGTTTGGGGGAAACCTTCCACGCGGCAACCCAGGATGGCTTGGATATCCTCGACGACACCGGCGTTGACGTGCATGGGCACAAGCGTGCTCTTGTGAAAGTTGATGCAGAGGCCGGTGGCGTGAGCGAAGCTCTCGAGCAGCCGGCGCACACGGCGAGCCAACGCCACATCCGCGCGGAGGATCAGAAGCGTGTCGTCGGCGTACTGAAGGACGGGGCACGGAGCACCGTCCACAAGGGGATGCTGGAGGATGTCATCGGTCTGAACCAGCCGCTGAAGCACATCGGCGATGATGAGGAAGAGGTACAGAGAGAGCGGGTCACCCTGTCGCAGCCCACGCAGACAGGTGATCCACTTCCCCGGAACGCCGTTGAGGAGCACCGCCGAACGAGACGACGAGAAGAGCATGTCCATCCAATCACACCAGAGGGGAGGAAATCCTCTCGCCACCATCACCGCGCGCAGGCTTTGCCAGCTCACCGAGTCGAACGCCTTGGCGAAATCAAGCTTGAGGACGATGCAAGGAGCACGACGCCGGAAGCAGGTCTGCACGAGCTCCGTTGCATAGACAAAGTTCTCGGTGATGCTTCTCCCCGCAAGGAAGCCGGTCTGATCGGCGTCGATGATGCGCCCAATCTGCCCCTGGAGCCGCGCTGTCAAAGCCTTGCAGATCGACTTTACAGAGCAGTTCTGGAGCGAGACAGGACGGAAGGAGCCCGGGGACAGCACGCCTTCAGCCTTGGGGAGGAGAACGACGTGGGCACGGTTGATTCGCGCCAGGTCGATCGAGTAGTTGAAGAAGGCGTCGAAAGCGCGCAGGAGCGTTGGCGAGAATACATGGGATACATGGGCTGCGGATTACATCTGACAGTTCATAATAGTATCATAAAAGCAGGCTGTTTGCCCTTGCCGACCCCAAAACCTCCTGGTAAACCAAAATACTAGGAGAAAAGTAAAGAACCCTCCTACTACGAGAAAATTTCTTCTACCTTTTGTTTTGGGATCTAAGTGGCTGCTGTAAGAAGGTCACTGTCAAGTCTGTCGCCTTTTTTTTTCCTTTCGGCTGATTTTATATATTTCTTATTGTGTTTCCTTTTGTCTTCAGACTGTGTTGTTGTCTTAGGATTGTCAGGCGCATCCTTTAACTATGAAAAATAAGGTGTGCTTACTCTGTTTTTTGGTTTCAGTATATTTTTTTTAGAAATGGAGCATAGCCCCCGCCTCTGCATCAGATGATGCACACAGCGATTTATTACGAAGTTTAAAAAATCAAAGTATTACAATCATGGATCAGCTAAGGTTGAGACATGTATCAACCAACAGAATAGTAAAAGCAACAAGTGACTATCCATTCTGAAGTCTACTAATATGTCGCCATCCAGTAGCCTGGAAATAGAAGTCCTGTGTGACCGTCAGCAGCCGGTTGCACCCAGTAACCATAGGCTCCCGCTGATCCTCCGGGAGTAGCAGAGACCATAACTGTATCCAATGCGCAGCCATACAGATAACCTGCAGAAAATTGGTACCCACATGTTTATTAAACACAAAATTATTTCGACAAGTCCAGATAGACCAACATAAAGCAGATACACCAATGCGTATTCTTGCTTTATCAGTTTTGTCTACTCCATTCAACCAGTTACTAAACATATTAGTAATATTAGTTGGAGGAGGTATATTATAAGTAAAATAGACCATGCGCCAGATAATACGTGCAAATGGACATGATATAAATAAATGCTCGACAGTCTCATCCGTGTCGCAAAAACAACACTTAGTACACCCATGCCAATTCCGCTTAGCTAGGTTGTCCTTAGTTAACACAACTTTGTTATTTAAGAACCACATGAAAATTTTAATCTTTAATGGAATTTTCAATTTCCATAAATATGTACGTAAAAATCTTGTATGACCATTCATCAAGTCTAAATACATAGATCTAACTGTGAAAGCACGTGTAGATGTAAGCTTCCAAATAAACTTATCCGGGTTATCAGACAGCCGAACTATCATTAGTCTTTGACATAAGTGTAACCAATCGTTCCACTTATTGCCAGTCAACACCCTCCTGAAAGCAATATTTAGAGGTGTGTTTGCTAGCACATTTGCAACTAAAACATTTTTCCGTTGCACAATGTTATATAGAGATGGGTACTGTTCTGATAAAGAAGTGTCTCCTAGCCAAACATCTTCCCAAAAACGCACGGTTGATCCATTTCCTATCTCAAAGAAGCCTCTCTCAAAGAAAACATCTTTTACTCTCATTAATCCTTTCCAAAAAGGAGAGTCTGTCGGGTTTGCCTCAACTTGAGACAATGTTTTATTTTTAAGATACTTATTACGTAATAATTCTTGCCACATGCCCTCCTCAGTAAGCAATTTAAATAGCCATTTGCTAAGCAAACATTTATTTTTTAACTCAAGCACTTCAATCCCTAGGCCTTCTTGATCTTCCGGTCTACATATAATATTCCATTTTGTTAGCCTATATTTCTTCTTAGTCTCATCAGATTGCCAGAAGAATCTAGACCGGAAAAAATCTAATCGCTTTCTAACTCCCACCGGTATCTCCAAGAAAGATAGCATAAACATGGGTAGACTAGTTAATACTGAATTGATAAGCACAAGCCGATCGCCATATGAGAGTAATTTGCCTTGCCAACAACCCAGCTTTGCAACAAAACGACTCTCAACTGGATTCCATTCAGCATTACGTAATTTTCTATAATGTATAGGTATACCAAGATATCTAAAAGGTAAGGAACCAGATTCACATGCAAAAATCTGTTTGTATTGTTGTTCCATATCCTTAGCTTTTCCAAAACAGAAAATCTCACTCTTGTGAAAATTAATTTTTAGTCCCGAAAGTTGTTCAAAAATACAAAGAATTAATTTCATATTGACTGCCTTGGCTAAATCATGTTCCATAAAGAGTATTGTATCGTGAGCATATTGCAAAATAGAAACCCCTCCCTCGATCAAATGTGGGACAAGGCCTCCAACTTGGCCATCCTCTTTTGCACGAGCAATCATAACTGCTAACAAATCTGCCACGATGTTAAATAAAATTGGAGAAAGAGGATCACCTTGTCTCAAGCCTTTTCTCGTTTGAAAATAATGGCCAATATCATCATTAACCCGAATTCCCACACTGCCACCTTGTACAAAGTCTTTAATCCACTTACACCATTGCGGATCAAAGCCCTTCATACGTAAAACTTGATGTAAGAATGGCCATTTTACTTTATCGTAGGCCTTTTCAAAATCAATTTTGAAGAGCACCCCATCTAATTTCTTCCGGTGCAGCTCATGAATGGTCTCATGAAGAACTACCACACCTTCAAGAATATGCCTTCCTGGCATAAAAGCCGTTTGTGTCGGTCTAATTACTTTATCCGCCAATTTTACGATACGGTTAGTGGCCACCTTCGTAAAAATTTTGAAGCTAACATTTAGAAGGCATATGGGTCTATATTGTTGAATTTGCACTGCATTTTCCTTTTTGGGTAAAAGGGTGATAACCCCAAAGTTTAATTTGAACAGTGGTAAATCTCCGGAATGTAACTGACCAAACAATGCCAATAAATCAGTTTTAATAACTTCCCAGAAGGTCTGGTAAAATTCCGCCGGGAAACCATCCGGTCCAGGGGATTTATTATGTTCCATCCGAGAGATAGCATCAAAAACTTCCTCTTTGGTAAATGGCGCTATGAGGATAGCATTTTCCTCATTAGATACCTGTGGTATATCCGCCACTTGGTCTTCCACCATAGAGACACCATTATGGTCAGGATCACCAAACAATTTTTTATAGTATTCCGTAATATAGACCTTAAGATTATCTTCCCCCACAATGGTTCCTTCTTCTTGTTCAAGTTGGAAATTTTTTTTCTTTCTATGTTTTCCATTCGCAATGAGATGGAAATATTTAGTGTTATTTCCCCCCTCCTGAACAAATTTCACCTTAGCACGTTGAGCCCATTTAGTCTCCTCATCTTGTCTAAGGTTATTAATCTGCTCATGTGCCACTCGGAGAGCGGCCTTTTCCAATTCAGAGAGAGGGCATGTTTCTGCCTTAATATCTAAATCATCAATAATTTTTAACCATCTTTCTTTCTCCTTTCTATATTTTCCACTTTGGTTTTTAGCCCACCCCTTTAGAAAACGACGCAAATGTCGAATTCTATTTCAGTATATGAGACCAGGTGCATGTTGTTTGTCAAAAAGATAACACGCAGAAAACATACCACCGCCGAGAACCTGAAACCCACAAAACTAGAGACAACAACTATTCCGACCCCTTCTACAAACATCTACTATGCTCAACTCTTAGAATTGGCCACTTTTAAGGTACCTTTTACTACTACTCCCTCCGTTTCAAAATATAAGATGTTTTAGCTTTACGAAGCAAATATATCTAGACATCTTTTAGTGTGTAGGTTCACTTGAATATACACACTAAAAGGTGTCTAGATGTATTTACTTCACAAACCTAAAACATCTTATATTTTGAAACGGAGGGAGTACATACTAGTCACAGACGGGTTCTATCCCTGATATTCCGAGGAAAGAAATCGTTCTGATTTCCTTTACTCCTTCATTTCCTTGTGACTAATGACCATGTAGAGCTCTTGCATCCGTGCGACACGGCCGCAAATAACTAGCGGCGACATTGCTTATCTCAATAAATGGCGCCTGTTTCATTCAAAATCAAGAGAATCTATCGAGCCGCATGGTTCATAAGCAATACAACTAACAAACAAATCAACGGGAATTTGTTAGAACTTACAACCAATTCAGTTATTCACAAATCTTGGCCAATAAAAGTAGATGGAAGCGTCCATCATCGTTGCCTGGGTTCTTTCTTCTTTGTTACGTCCGATAACCAAAGCATGTCTAACCTATTGCTAAGAACGCTTAGACTGGCTGGCATTTGTACACAGTTTGGAGAGAGGGAATTTACCTGTTACTAGTCGAAGCATGTCGGGCGATGCTTCATTTGGGAAGATGGTGATATCGTATGTGTATGGTGCGTGATGCCCATTTTATCCTCTATGGATTAGTACTACTCACATTCTGAGTAGTGGTATAAATCTAACTACTCATGCTTGAAGCACTAGTATAGATTAATCTTCATTCTTTGGCATTGTACTCCTTTTCAACTTAATACAAAGACGCGCAGCTCTCCTGCGGGTTCTCGAAAAAAGGTATAGATTAATCTTGTCCACTGGATCCACAAAAATAGATGGCCCATATTAATTTAAGGGTACCATAAAACCACTAAAATTATTGTATGGCCAATTTGATTCTGTTATTTCTACTTTCTCCTCCCTTTTCTAGAAGTAGGCACCTTCCTGCAGAGACTTCACAGTGTGTGCCTTATCATTAAGGCTTACTTATCATCTACAGCTGACACTAGACAGTCCGCTGGCCAGGTATTTTTAGCAAGTTTGATAGTTAGGCTTACAAAATCCTTAGATGATTTTGCCCCTCAACAAAGTGCACTAGTGAGGTGGAACTTCCTGCCATACCAAGGCACCTCTTGTATAGGTCCAATCAAACCTAGTTACAGGGCACTACAGAACTTATTAGCTGAAATGTTTATTCCTTTTGCTGGTCATGTAATTTTTTCTTGGTAGGAACATATTGACTTTCTCATGGAAGTTTAGACTCCTAAAGATATTGCATTTTCGTAATGAAGTAGGTATCCAGTGCCCCAGTGGTACTTCTCCCTCGTAAAGTTGCATATCTTCCGGATATCCATTTCGGCTCACGGGAGCAAATGAACCTATTATTGAAAAACATATTTTAAAATGTCAAAAAAATCGGAACAAAAATTCCGCATGTACATCTTGACATAATATGTTTATACACAAATTTTCAGAAGAAAAGAACATTTTTTATGTCCTATATAAAAAAGACAAATTTATGTATGAATATATCACTATTTATAGGACATATTTTTGTCTTTTTTACTGATGCCACATAAAATGTTCTTTGTTGTCAAAAACTTGTGTGCCAATATAGAATGTCCAGATCTACATGCTAAATTTATTTTTAGAATTTTTTGACATTTGAAATTGGTTTTTTAATGCATTTTCCATAATAGGTTCATATACACCTGAGAGCCAAAACACCTCATCCGCATATCTTCAGTCTTTGCCAACTTTGCACTTTTTCTTGACAAGCCTGAGCTGAAATTTGGCTATTAGACATTCAACTTAGCACCAGACTAGTTTATATTTTCGAAAATTTATCCTTCTTCAGTATTGTGAATCATGACCAGTTCTAATGGAAAATTCTTGTCAGTTCTTTTGCACTAAACTGTGATGCATATCTATTGGACAATGTACTAAGTTATATGTTTCATTTGAGAGGTTAAGAAGTAATATGACCTTCATCGCAGTTCACTTTTGGGCTCCAACATTTAAATGGGGGATCAGCATTGCTAACGTTGCAGACTTTGCCAAGCCTCCTGAAAGGATATCATATCCTCAGCAAGTTGGTATGTTCAAGTTATCCAGTCAATCCTGCACTAGCATCAGTTTACGGTTTATTTATTCTTGTGTTCTGCTCACATGCTTGTTCTGTTACACGGTGTGCAGTTATTGCTTGCACTGGAACCATCTGGTCACGCTACAGCATGGTTATCACACCGGTAATCCGTAGATACTTGTTATGTTACTATCCTTTGTGCGCTGAAACTTATAAAGTGGTTATATATATCCTGATTGAAATATATGTTTTAATTGTTGCTCATCTCATTGCTTTTCGATGCTATAATCTTTTTTCAGAAAAACTGGAACCTTTTGAATGTTAGCGTTGCGATGGCCGGGACAGGCTTGTATCAGCTCTCCCGCAAGATAAGGTTTGTTACGGAGCTACTAATTCCCTTGTTGTTCCTTATTCCTTAATAATGACTGATAAGAGTAACTTGACATGGTTTTGGTTTGTATTGGTGGATCTCACTTGCATCGCAGGAAAGACTACTTCTCTGATGAAAAGGAGGCAACGGCGTCACTGGAACGATAGTGATCACTGACCGGACTAGCCGATTGAAAAGCCTGCAGCTGCCTTGGAGTCGGTTTCAGATTCGCACTGATCTGCAGAGGAAGAAACTTCTTGAAATAGGAGTTTGTTTTCATGTAAAAACTGTTTTTTAGCTTGATTGGAGAGCAATCTGAAAAATTCACGCAGACAAACGATATTGTTATTTACTACGTGTTCAGAAGCCCTCCGGCTTCCAGCTTCCCGAAACTCCACCAAGAAGCGGTGCCGAACACTCTAAATCCGCGGAGCTAAATCCGAGAAGCTGGACTAATTTGCTATACAAAACTCGGAGCACCTCTTTGGCAAATTCGCGAATCAGCAAAACCCGGAGCAGTACGAAATTACGGAGAGAATGCCACCGCCGAGTGGAAAACGCTTCGATCGATCCGTCCTGTTTTGCCTCGTACGCCCCCGTCCTCCTCACTCGACCCCATTCCCGATCCGATCTAGTGGTAATGCTGGCCAACACAGAACCCTAGCCACCGGCCCGCATCCGCCAGCAAACTCTACGCCGGCCGCCAACCTCTACTCCGGCGCCACCTCTACTTCGGTCGGCAACCACATCGAAGAAGTCCTCGCATCCCCGACTCTAGCAACGCCTGAATCCCCAACTCGAGCGGGCCGGCCGGCCGGCCTCCTCCAGCAGGTCTCCGTCGCCGGCGTCTCCGGCCTGCTCCGGCCACCACTGCCTCTCTCCGACCTCGTCCCCGCATCGCAGACTCTAGCAGCGTCTGCACAGACTGCAAGTCAACGCCCTTAGCAGGCTGGCCTGGAGAAAATTAGCAGGCTAGCCTGGAGAAAATAGACTTTTGGCCCAATTAAACGATGGAGCAGCGCCGAACGTTTCCTGCTCCATTCGGGATGGTGGAGTCGCTGCGGGAAGCGAGATCGAAGGAGTTTGCAGAAGCTGGACAGTTCCCGAACACGCCCTTGGTATGTGCCAAAAGACATGCAAATTAAATACAACAACTGACCCCTTGTATTGTATCTCGTTGTTTTTAAGTCAGCTTAAATATTTATGTGTCCAAATGGTTACTCCATGTTTTCAAGCTAAACTGTGACGACCCCGGGTTAGGGAAGGAAGAGAGGGTAGCAGGTGGGTGAGATGCAGAAGCAAGACAAGAATTCAGATTTCATTTCATCGGGGCGTTTCCAGTGCTTAAATTTCACTTGGGCCATAAGTTGGGTCCCACCATATCTTTTATAGCGGATCGAATTTTTCACAATGCTTAAGCAAGACGAAGCATATTAAGATTATTTGATATAATGAATTGTAATTGTCACAATCAAGATCACCCATAACCTCGTAGCAAGACGAATCATATTGAGATTCATCATCACTTTATTCGGAAGCACACCAACCGTGGAGACATTTGGTCTTTATCATCTAAGTACGAAGAAGCAACTTGCTGATATCTTCACGAAGCTCGTTGATGAAGCAACATAAAGGGTTAAAACATGAGCTCAATATCATCGGCTCGAGTAGTGGCTTGAGTGTCTTGCATACCTACCTGTGTGTATCAGTAGTTGTCTTTGTTAGAGTGTAGGCATGAACATAGGGGGAGTGTAGTTCAATTCATGAACCAACACTCTTATTATTATGTGCAAATAGAAAAATCATACATTTTAGTCACTTTGTGACAATTTATCTTTGTATCTTACAAACTTATAGGTATATATTACCATATTTCACATTTTTGGAGTTCTAAACCTAAGCCTGCTCCTAATCTTGACATCATGCTTTTGTATCTTCGCACATGTCCAATGTTTCCATCTTGAAGATCTGGCTTTAGAGGCTGGAACTTCCGTCTAAAGGCCATAAATTTTGGTTTTTGGGGAACGTGTAAAACAAAAATGTTGTCGTGCATAAACCAAGATCATAAGCGAGTTGCAAGCAAGTACCATGTAACCTTGATGACCATGTCACGTAGTGTATGTTGATGGCCTTGTTGGGATAGTCGTCGACTATCACAACTTGGTGTATCCCTCCAAGCCGCAAGAGGACGTTCCTCATGTGGAGATCTGCGCGATCAAGCGCCAAAGAGACAACACCTCCGAGGTGATCAAGCACACGAATGAAGCGGGGAACATGTCGATGAAGATTTAAAGCCTCTACGATCGGCATTTAGATTAGATCTAAATGGAGTAGTAGATCCAGTTGTGTAGTACTACGTGATGCAGCACAGTGTGTTGATGGTTTTTCACCGTCCAGTTGGGAACCCCAAGAGGAAGGTATGATGAGTACAGCAGCAAGTTTTTCCCTCAATAAGAAACCAAGGTATGTCGAATCCAGGAAAAAGCCAAACTCCAGAAGGTGATGCTTGCTAGCCTAGTGACTTCCAACAAGGGCGCCGTTTACGACATTTGTTAGCGCGTGTTCAACTAGTAGCAACGTGGAACCTGCATACAACACAACCAAATACGTTGCTCCCAACTTACGATGAGGTTGTCAATCTCACTGGTTTGCTTGAAACAAAGGTATGAGCGTATCGAGTGGAAAGCAATAGTAATATGCGAGAAAGTAAACAATGCGAGTAAAGTAAATAGGTGATAGCAATATAATGGAAATAGGACCGGGGTCCACAGTTCACTAGTGTTGTCTCTCTATAAGATAAAATAACACATACTGGGTAAACAAATTACAGTTGGGCAATTGATAGAATAAAGATAACGTGCATATGTCGAGAGGATCACTATGAGATTCACTCTGGGCATTACAACAAGATACATAGACCGCCATCCAACTGCATCTATGACTAATAATCCACTTGCGGGGAATCAATCCGAGAACTCCACAAGTATTAAGTTGCGAACAACAGATAACTGCATTAAGCAAAGTGTGTAATGTAAACAAAGCATATGCCCTTGGGCATAAGAATGTTGTTTTCTCCCTAGTGGCAACAACACATCTACAACCTTAGAGGTTTCTGTCACTCCCCCAGATTAAATAGAGGCATGAACCCAACTATCGAGCATAAATACTCCCTCTTGGAGTCACTAGTATCTACTCGGCCAAGATAGCTACTAACAACGGAGAGCATGCAAGATCATAAACAACATAGAGATAACATAAGATAATATTCAGCACATCAACTCAATCATAACACCAATATTCATTGGATCCCAACAAACACAACATGTAGAATTACATAACGGTGATCTCGATCATGTAAGGCAGCTCACGAGATCTAAACATGAAGCACATGGTGGAGAAGACAATCATCTAGCTACTACTATGGACCCATAGTCCAAGGTAGACTACTCACTCATCGCGCCGGAGGCAAGCATGGCGATGAAGAAGACCTCCGGTGGCGATTCCCCTTGCCAGTAGGGTGCCGGGAAGAGCTTCTGGACCCTCCCAATCTCGGGTCGATGACGGCGGCGGATCGCGATGTGTTTCTGGAAAAGTGATCGGGTACTTAGGTTTTTCCCATCGGGGGGTCTTTATAGGCGAAGGGGCAGCATCAGAAGTGGATCAGGTGGGGCTCACCATAGGGCGGCGCGGCCAGGACCTGGGCCGCGCCCCCTGGTGGTGAGACCACCTGCTGGCTCTGTTCCGTCTCCTCTTCGGTTCTCTGGAAGCTTCAGTAAATTTCTGGATGTTTGGCTTTTGTTTCGTCCAATTTCGAGAATATTTCCTGTGCAACTTTTCTGAAACACAAAAACAGCAGAAAACAGGGAACTGGCACTGTGGCATCTCGTTAATAGGTTAGTTCCGGAAAATGCATAAAAATGCCACGAAGTGTAACGAAACACTAAGCAAATGGTGTAAAAACAAGTATGGAGCATTAAAAATTATAGATACATTTGAGACGTATCACTACGTCACTAGGGTTTCAGTCGGCTGGGCAGCCATCAAGGGGCATGGTGGCAATTTGGAGCATTCCTTTCCCTCTTATATAGGTAGCCAGCCTCCCTAGGTCGGCCAAGCTCCTCTCTGCGCACACACGCGCGCGTCTGAAAAGAGTCCATGGAGGGGTTCTCCTCTAGTCGTCCTACTAGAACATGGCTTACCTTTCATATCGGTTTATCCTAGGAGGAAAACGCCTTTGCCCCAAAGGCAACGTAAGGTGGCCGGAAGGGGCACAACCCATTTTTCATATCCGGAGCCCCCCAGGATGAAGCTGAAAGCGGGTGGGCCAACACTATTGGCGAGAGAAAGCAGATCGTCGTCATTCCGGCCCCACTGTTCCCACGACAAAAGAGAGGTCGTGCCGCCGTTTTGACCTCCTCGACCGCCCGCCCGTGTTCCCGTTGTGCCGTTCCCGTTGCCGTCATTTTGTGTCCCTAGGCAGTTCCAAGTCAACCTCGCGGCCACCTTACATGCACGGTGTTTGGCGATTTGCCTAGGCCGTGGATTCGAACGATGAGATGATGTTAGCCGCTCTAGTGGAGGAGGAAGATGCTACTCCTACCGTGGACAATGATCATTTGAAGGTCCTCTCTTGTCTCCTAGGCTTGTACGTTGATGGCTGGCATGTAGTTGATGATGATGATTATAACCAGTCAGTTGGGAACCCCAAGCGGAAGGTGTGATGAGCACAGCAGCAAGTGTTTCCCTCAGTTAGAAACCAAGGTTTATCGATCGAAGAAGAAAAAGCCAATACGACTGAAGGTGATGCTTGCAAGCTTCGCGATAGCTTCGGACAATTTATATGGCGCCTCATCCAAGCTTTGCTGTACGAGCATCAACGTGGAACCTACACACAACACAACCAAGTACTTTGTTCCCAACTTACGATAAGGTTGTCAATCTCACCGGTTTGCTTGAAACAAAGGGTATGAGCGTATCGAGTGGAAAACAGTAGAAGTATGCGAGTAAAGTAAACAGTGCGAGTAAAGTAAACAGGTGATAGCAATATGATGGAAATAGGACCGGGGTCCACAATTCACTAGTGGTGTCTCTCCATAAGATAAATAACACATGCTGGGTAAACAAATTACAGTTGGGCAATTGATAGAATAAAGATAACGTGATATGTCAAGAAGATCACTATGCGATTTACTCTGGGCATTACAACAAAATACATAGACCGCCATCCAACTACATCTATGACTAATAATCCACTCACGGGGATATCATCCGAACACCCTATGAGTATTAAGTTGCGAATAACAGATAATTGCATTAAGCAAAGTGTGTAATGTAAATAAAGCATATGCCCTCGAGCATATGAATGTTGTTTTCTCCCTAGTGGCAACAGCACATCTACAACCTTAGATGTTTCTGTCACTCCCCCAGATTAAATAGAGGCATGAACCCAACTATCGAGCATAAATACCCCCTCTTGGAGTCACTAGCAACTACTCGGCCAAGATAGCTACTAACAACGGAGAGCATGCAAGATCATAAACAACATAGAGATAACATAAGATATATTTCAGTATAGCAACTCAATCATAACACCAATATTCATCGGATCCCAACAAACACAACATGTAGAATTACATAACGGTGATCTCAATCATGTAGGGCAGCTCATGAGATCTAAACATGAAGCACATGGTGGAGAAGACAACCATCTAGCTACTGCTATGGACCCATAGTCCAAGGTGGACTACTCACTCATCGCTCCGGAGGCAAGCATGGCGATGAAGAAGACCTCTGGTGGCGATTCCCCTCTCCGGTAGGGTGCCGGGAAGAGCTTCTGGACCCTCCCGATCTCGGGTCGACGACGGCGGCGGATCGCGATGTGTTTCTGGAAAATTGATCGAGTCCTTAGGTTTTTCCCGTCGGGGGGTCTTTAGAGCATCTCCAGCCGTTGAAGGCCCCCAGGCCGAAATCTGGCGCTATTAAGCGCCGGATGGATGTAAATTTCTACCTGGGGAGGCCCATGTTTCCAGCGGTGAGCCCAGGACATTTTTTGAATTCAAACACAAAGTAGACGAAAAGCGCACAAAGTAGACGAAGTTTGGCGAAATTTAGCGATATTTATATTATATAGGCGAAATATAGAGTTATTTTACATAAATAGGCCGAATTCGATATATATACGAATTCGGCCAAACCTAAAATGCCGATCTACATGCCGAAACGGCTGTACATCTACGTGGTGTAGTCGCCGCCATCATCGTCGGAGGAGTCGTCATCCTGCGGCGGCGGCGCCTGGCGGCTGGAGCCCTGCCCAGCGTCGCCGAAACGAGGCGGCGTTGGGCGGTAGAGCTCGTCGTCGCTGGACTCCTCCAGCTTGACGATGGGCGGCGCGCCGCGACGAGGAAGCGTGGCGGCTGCGGCGCGACGCTGGGCGGCGGCCAGGTCCAGCAGCCGCCGCTGCTGCTCCCGCTCCTCCCGCTCCCACTCCCGCCGAGACCACTCCAGTGCCGCGTCGAGCGGCATGGTGTTCTCTGCGGGGACGACGTTACGGAGGGAGCGCTGGATCGCCTCCTCCGTCGCCGCCTCCTCGGCGCGCCTCGCCTCCGCCTCGGCGAGCTCGGACGCGGCCATGTGGGCGGCGTCCTTCTTCGTCGCCTTGCAACGGCGCGGCGGTGACGCGGTGCGCGCCCCTCCCTCGCGGATGATGAGGGCGCCGCTGTTGCGGTGAGGCGCGGTCGCCGACTCCCTCTTCACGGTCCTCGGCGTCGATGCCGAGGACAGGGAGCCGGACCTTGTCGTCGACCCGGAGGACGCCGTCCCGGATGAGCCGGATGCCATCCGGCGTGGCATCCAGGAGCTCCCGCGGCGGCGGGAGAGCGTCGGCGGCATCTCGAGGACGGGGTCGTTCCCGTCGTCGATGTGCTGGAGGACGAACTCCAGCGTCCTCCCCGGCGCGCTCCACCATCGGCGGCGCCCGGCGGCGTTGTTGCGCGCCGGAGGAGGGGACGGCCTGTCGTAGGCCGCCAGCTCCCGCTCGTACCGCCGGCGGAAGAAGCTCGTCCACGCCTCTCGGTTGTCCGGGTAGAAGCGCGGATCGGCGCGCTGCTCGTCGCTCATGGTCTCGATGACCTCGTCGATGGCGGCGTCGAGCGCCGCTCCCGTCGGCGGCGGCGGGATGGGGATGCCGCCGGCGCTCAGGCGCCAACCGCCGGGCGCCCGGAAGTCCGGCGGCGCCATGTAGCCGGCAGTGTGGAGGAGCCGGCCCTCCCATTGGTGGAGGGATCGGCGGCCGAACCCGTTGTTCGCCGCGCCGTCGTCGTCGGAAGGGTACGCCATTGGCTCGAGCTCGAGGATGAGTGGGCGAGTGGGCGAGGTGCTCTGGTCGAATGGGGAAGATGGCTGGCGAATGTGGCCGGCCAGACGCGGTGGGCCGCGTTATATAGCCGCGCTGGCATTAACTCGCCTCGCCGCGTGGCTCGCCGGCCATCGGCGGCAGCCTTTACAGCGCGTGGAAGACGATGTGTGCGGGGAAGATGATGCGCGGAAGACGAGACGATGAGGATGACGACCACCCACTCTCGCCGACAGGTCGGGGCCAGACGACCCGCGGGAACGTGCGCGAATTTTCCCCGATTTTTCGCGCGTGTTTCTTTCGTCTGGAGTCCCCGAGCGCGCCCCGGAAGGCCGGGGATGGCCTGGGCTCGCCGGATGGATGAAGGCCCAGATCCGGGCGAAAACGAGGATACGGGGGCGCGACTGGGCCGATTTACGCCATCCGGATGAAAAGAAAACGCCTGTCGGGGGCCTCGTCGGGCGTGTGAGTGGAGATGCTCTTATAGGCGAAGGGGCATCGTCAGAAGTGGACCGAGGTGGTCTCACACATAGGGGCGCGGCCAGGGGCTGGGCCGTGCCGCCCTGGAGTGTGGGGCCCTCGTGGCCCCACTCCTTCTCCTCTTCGGTTCTCTGGAAGCTCCGGTGGATTTCTGGATGTTTGGCTTTTATTTTGTCCAATTTCGAGAATATTTCATGTGTAACTTTTCTGAAACACAAAAACAGCAGAAAACAGGGAACTGGCACTGTGGCGACTTGTTAATAGGTTAGTTCCGGAAAATACATAAAAGTGCCACGAAGTGTAATAAAACATTAGGCAAATGGTGTAAAAACAAGCATGGAGCATCAAAAATTATAGATACGTTGGAGACGTATCAAGCATCCCCAAGCTTAACTCCTGCTCGTCCTCGAGTAAGTAAGTGATAACAAAAGAAATAATTTTTGAGGTGACATGCAGCTACACAATCTTGATCATATATGTAAGCGTTGTGAGCTGGGATCAAAAGAACTTAAAACATGGGCATGAAAGATATAATCTTGATAATAAAAACTTAGCAACCATGTTATAACATGAAAATGAACACAAACAAAAGATCATGAAAATGAAACAATGAAAGTCAAACGTGTGTTCAAATCATAAGGAAAAACATACAAATGGTTTTCAGCTTGTCCTTCATGGAGAGCAAAACATAAATGCATAGGACATCTTCAAGTTTAAGAGGGCGACTAGATACAAATAATTTAAGAACAAGTGAAACCAACAATATGAATTAATCAATGAAAACTTTGGGACAATGCACATTATACTAAGAATGACAACTATGCTCTCTTAATGGTGCATAAAGATAGAAGGTGGTAAGTCAACATAAAAGTAAAATAAAGGCCCTTCGCGGAGGGAAGCAGTGATTGCAAGTTTTATAACTTTCAAAAATTATGGTACTTACCGGCTTTGAGCTCTCATTGCTCCCATCATAAGCATCTTGAATGGTTAAAGTTAATGCGAGAACAATTATGATGCATATGCTTGATAAATCATAAGTCGAAAACCTCGTGTCCCGTGAATATGAGTACTCAAACCTCATGCTACTTTACTTAGAGTCCCAAGCAAGACTCTTGTCATTGTAAGTATATATGTATCATCGAGAACCGCCAACGGGTACCTCCGTGCCCGATGACATAGAACAAGCCCACATCAAAATGATAGGACAAGCAGACAATGAATACCTCGACATCTCTTTTATTTACCATTTGTTTAGCTTTTTATTTTGAGATGCATCGTCGAATGTTCACTATGGGTATGCTGCAAATTTCCACCATGAATTATGCATGGCTTAGATTGGCGGCCCAGATGTTTCCCTAACACATATACAAACTCCATGATCCCCGCAAGATTCCCAATTCATTTCACACCGCGGGCATCCATAAACAAAAGATCACGATATCAACTCAAATAAGAAGTGCAATGTTGAAAGCTTGCCCCATGACGGCATGGCTGGGCTAGTCTCCAACTTACAACTTGCAAGCATAACAACTCAACATAAGAGACCACAATGTCAAATTTTTAACAACAAGAAAAAGTAAAGTGTGCCTTCCGGTTCGTGAGAGCTTTACTGCCCAATTTTCGCATAACACTGGTAAGAGTTTAATTTGAAGAGATAATAAAAGTAAGTCAAATTTACTTGGAGTAGCAAATTGCTAATAGGTATGTATGGTGGACACTTTGGAAAACTTGGTTTTTAGGAGTTAGATGCACGAGTAGAGCTCATACTCAGTACAAGGTGAGGGCTAGCAAAAGACTGGGAGCGACCAACTAAGAGAGCAATAATGGCCATAATCATGCAAAGCGACAAAGCGGCATTAAAAGAAGCATAAGATGGCATCAAAAGTCAAAAACTAAATGATCATAGAGGCTATTGGCAACTTTGTAAGAGTCTAACATGTGTGAGCATGCGCCAAGTCAACCCAAATAAAGCATCAAGGAGAAAACCAAAATAATGCTTCCAAATAATTAAAACACCGCATGATTTTTTCAAAGGCTCATTAAGCAATCTCAGTTATTTGAGATAAGTCATGCTACAGCAAAACCACTAAGCATACTATCAAAAAGACATTAAGCATGACATGAAAAAGCCTAAGCCGCAGTCTACACAAGCTCCTTCTTGTACCACTTTTTTACATAAAGCTTTTTCTCTTTTCCAACACCATTTTAACTTTTTTAATCCAACTCTTTTGAGCAAAACCAACATGGTCCAGAGGCAAAAATACACCTTGATAAATAAATATAAGAAGATCTGAACGCAAATCAAGGAGAAAACGAAAACCAAAAGCAGTAGCAGGAAAAGAAGAACACTCGGTTTTTGATAAGAGTGAAAACTAGAGCGTTCTTGGCAAATAAAAAGCAAGGCAACTTCTCCAAAAGAAATTTTTTGGGGTCCAACCATTTGTTGCAGCAAACAAAACAAAACAAATAATGAAAACTAAAACAACTGACGCTCCAAGAAAAATACATAGTGCATGAAGCAATAAAAAATATAGTGTCTTGAAAGGTGACCTGATTTTTGCCGATGAAGAAGGGGTGCCTCGGGGGCATCTCCAAGCTTTGACACTTGTACTTCTTGGATATTTCTTGGGGTGATGCATGAGCATCCCAACTTGAGCTTTTGTCCATTCTTCAACTCATCTCATCATTCTCCAATCCCTACATTTGAAAACTTCCTTTATACAAAACTAAACACAAATCTATTAGCAACATTAGTATAAGCGTAACATATAATCAACCTCTTTTGCTTCAGGTTTTAACCCAAAACCACCACATATAAAGTATATACTACTGTAGCAACTTCCCCAAAAGTTCCGTGATCAAAAGAACTTAAAAAGAAAGCGATAAAGCGGCAAAAACGAATAGTGGCAGAAATCTGTCAAAATAGAACAGCTAATAAAGGCCGATTTTTTAAGGGGTTTTCTGTTGTTCAAATCAAAAAGTGTTTAACTAATGAAAGTTTGGATATAACCTGGGGCATATGCATAAGAAATCGCAGGTCCAAAAGATATACAGAGAATTTTCACAAATTTTTACGGTGCAGCACCAAAAACAGTTTCAGGACAGCAACATCCCCAAATCTTTACCTCACTCAAATTAGAGACTTCTCTTGGCACAACAATAAAATAAAAATGATAAGGAGAGGTCATTACAGTAGTAATGACTTTCAAGACTCAAATAAAAGAAAAAGTACTGAAAAGAAAACATTGGGTTATCTCCCAGGAGTGCTTTTCTTTAACGCCTTTGAGCTAGGCGCAGAAAATTGCGAATCAAGTATTTTTAGAAGGAGCATTAAGATCAACTGCAGAGGTCTTGTCAATAAGGCATTGTATTTCATCCACATAAGTTTTTGAAGACCCTTTGTGATCACGCTTTGGTTCACTCAAATCATTAAAAAGATTTTTGGGACAGATCCAGTCAAAATTATTTTTGAAAGCTTCATACAATCCCAAGAGCTTGCTAGGTATAGGTATTTCGGTTCCTTCATTTCTTGTACTAATAAACTTTATAGGTGAACCGAGTTTATTAAAACGCTTAAGAACTTTCCTAGCTTCAATAGCAACATCTCTAAATTTTATGCGCAAAGTTTCCAAGATAAAAGCTTTCTTTTCAGGATCTTCAATTTCATGAAGCTTAAGGAACATGTGCTGCATAAAAGGATTAAGGCTAGCAAACCTAGCTTCCAACATGTGAATTAAATAAGCAGAAGCAACTTCAATACTAGGGGCTAGCTCAACCAAAGACTTTTCCTCAACTTCTTTATGCATACTAATGTGATTAAAGAACTCCTCAATGTTATCTTTCCCAATAATTGAACCACTACCTACTGAGAGGTCCTCCAAAACATACTTAGGGAACAACATAATGAACTAGAAGCAAGTAGATAAAAGCAACTATAAAGTAAACTATTTTTTTTGTGTTTTTGATAAAACGATGCAAGTAAAAATAAAGTAAAGCAAAACTTAAAAACAAAGTAAAGGATGTGCGTGCGAAAAACTCCCCTTGCAGAAGTCTTCTTTTTCTTCCCCGGCAACGGTGCCAGAAAAGACCTGATGGCTGGCATGTAGTTGATGATGATGATTATAACCAGTCAGTTGGGAACCCCAAGCGGAAGGTGTGATGAGCACAGCAACAAGTTTTTCCCCCAGTTAGAAACCAAGGTTTATCGATCGAAGAAGAAAAAGCCAATACGACTGAAGGTGATGCTTGCAAGCTTCGCGATAGCTCCGGATAATTTATATGGCACCTCGTCCAAGCTTTGCTTTGCGAGCAGCAATGTGGAACCTGCACACAACACAACCAAGTACTTTGTTCCCAACTTACAATGAGGTTGTCAATCTCACCGGTTTGCTTGAAACAAAGGGTATGAGCGTATCGAGTGGAAAACAGTAGAAGTACGCGAGTAAAGTAAACAGTGCGAGTAAAGTAACAGGTGATAGCAATATGATGGAAATAGGACCAGGGTCCACAGTTCACTAGTGGTGTCTCTCCATAAGATAAATAACACATGCGGGGTAAACAAATTACAGTTGGGTAATTGATAGAATAAAGATAACGTGATATGTCAAGAAGATCACTATGCGATTTACTCTGGGCATTACAACAAAATACATAGACCGCCATCCAACTGCATCTATGACTAATAATCCACTCACGGGGATATCATCCGAACACCCCAAGAGTATTAAGTTGCGAACAACAGATAATTGCATTAAGCAAAGTGTGTAATGTAAACAAAGCATATGCCCTCGAGCATATGAATGTTGTTTTCTCCCTAGTGGCAACAGCACATCTACAACCTTAGAGGTTTCTGTCACTCCCCCAGATTAAATAGAGGCATGAACCCAACTATCGAGCATAAATACCCCCTCTTGGAGTCACTAGCAACTACTCGGCCAAGATAGCTACTAACAACGAAGAGGATGCAAGATCATAAACAACATAGAGATAACATAAGATATATTTTAGTATAGCAACTCAATCATAACACCAATATTCATCGGATCCCAACAAACACAATATGTAGAATTACATAACGGTGATCTCAATCATGTAGGGCAGCTCATGAGATCTAAACATGAAGCACATGGTGGAGAAGACAACCATCTAGCTATTGCTATGGACCCATAGTCCAAGGTAGACTTCACATTCATCGCTCCGGAGGCAAGCATGGCGATGAAGAAGACCTCCGGTGGCGATTCCCCTCTCCGGCAGGGTGCCGGGAAGAGCTTCTGGACCCTCCCGATCTCGGGTCGACGACGGCTGCGGATCGCGATGTGTTTCTGGAAAATTGATCGGGTCCTTAGGTTTTTCCCGTCGGGGGGGTCTTTATAGGCGAAGGGGCATCGTCAGAAGTGGACCGAGGTGGTCACACACATAGGGGGCGCGACCAGGGGCTGGGCCGCGCCACCCTGGTGTGTGGGGCCCTCGTGGCCCCACTCCATCTCCTCTTCGGTTCTCTGGAAGCTCCGGTGGATTTCTGGATATTTGGCTTTTGTTTCATCCAATTCTGAGAATATTTTCTGTGTAACTTTTCTGAAACACAAAAACAGCAGAAAACAGGAACTGACACTGTGGCGACTTGTTAATAGGTTAGTTCCGGAAAATGCATAAAAGTGCCACGAAGTGTAACAAAACATTAGGCAAATGGTGTAAAAACAAGCATGTAGCATCAAAAATTATAGATACGTTGGAGACGTATCATACGTCTAAAATGCACAGTCACAGCATGGAGGCTCAAAGTTAGGACGCCGAAAAGAGCAAGCCAAGACAAAGGATGGAGGGTTATTGCATGTTGTACGCCGACTACTTCACCGATGATCCGCTGCACGACGAGGTGGTATTTCGACACCATTTTAGGATGTACCGGAAGCTGTTTCTCAATATTGTCTTCGCGCGTCCGGGAGTTTGACCGCTACTTCGCATGCAAGAAAGATTGTACATGTACGATAGTTTTTCCTCGATTAAGAAGTGCACTGCTGCTTTGAGGATGCTTGCATATGTAGCTCCTGGTGATGCATGATGATTACATACGTGTGGCCGAGTCCACAACCATTGAGTGCATGTACATGTTAGCATTGATTGCATGCATTGGACATGAAATAGTTGTCCATTTGCTTGACAAGGAAAGTACACGTCAAACATATCAAAACCACATGAAAAAGGAAAAAAGTATGAAATAAATATGGAAAGTGTTTTTTGGTCCCAATCTTCTCTTTATTTTAGAAAATTTTAAAATTATATTTATAAGTTTCACAAAATATGGTGCCCTTCGACCACTATTACTTGTATGTAGTATGGATGTATTTAAACATATACATGTCTCGATACATCCACAATAACAGTAGGTAATAGTGGTACTTCCTCCGACCCATATTACTCTTCGCTAGTATGGTGTGTCTAGATACATCCATATTAGCAAAGAGTAATATGGATCGGAGGGAGTAGTAAAATTTATAGATTTAAAGATTAGATACTTAGATCTACAAGTTTGTTATTTTTTGTAGCGATTAGATACTTAGATCTACAAGTTTGTGAGTATTTTTTTGTAGCCCATAATATAAAGTATTTAAACATTTTTTTTGCAGTTTGCGGGATAAATAATTGGCTACATCTTTTTTTTCAAAAATTTTAAAACTCAAGAATACGATTTTCGTTTAAAAACGTAGCTCATGTGCACCAAATTTCCATATCGATAGTCTTACAAGCAAAACAAAAAATCCGAAGGAAATCATGGAAAACACGAGATGGTGACGAGGAAGAAGCGATGAGTGACGCGACGTCGGCGGACTGCACGCACGCGGTGTCTCCCCCTGCCTCCACAATCCAAACCCAACTCCACCCAAGTCTGAGTCGAGATCCAAATCCAGTTCCTCCTCGCCGCCCCCCGATCCGATCCGCCATCCTCCCCCTCCCCCCTCTAATCCGGCGCGGCGAGGCTCTGTTCGGGATCTATCTGCGCCGGCCCTCTGAAACAAACCCTAGCTCTCTCCTCCCGGGCCCATCCGGGATCAGCGGCGGATGGCGTCGGACTCCGACGACGCCGACTTCTTTGACAAGCTGGTCGACGACGACGACGACACCAACAACCAGGTGCCCCTCGCTCCCGCCCACGAGGCCGCCGCGGCGGAGGACATCGCGTCACTCACCCTGGCCGCCGCCGACGACGACGACGCCGGCACGGGAGGAGCGCCCGCGCCCGAGCCCGCGGCGGCCCCTCAGGCCGAGGTTGAAGCCCCGCCTGACGCCGCAGATCCCGCCCCTCCTCCTCAGGCCGAGGTCGAAGCCCCGGCTGCGCCCCGTGATGCTGAGGTTGTGCCCGCGACGGCGCCCCATGATGCCGAGGTTCTAACCGCGGCGTCGCCCCATGATGCTGAGGGTCTAATCGCGGCGTCGCCCACTGATGCCGAGGTTCTGACCCCCACTGACGCCGAGGTTCTGGCTGGGTTACCTGAGGTGAAGGCCACGGCAGCAGCCCCTAAGGCGGAGACTGCAGCCGCCCCAGAAGGCGGGTCACCAGGGTCGGGGAAGAGCGCCCGTACCACTACCGTCAAGCAGGTGCAGTGGAGTGCCTTCGGCGCCGACAGCAGCAGCGCGGGGGCAGATCCGTTCGGGGACTTCCTGGCGGGCGGCGAAGAGGACGCGTTTCTCGGAGCTGCCGTGGCCGGGGTCCATGGAATGCAGGGTTCAGCTGTTGTCGCCGACGATCACAGCTTCTTCAATGGAGCGGGCAACAGCAATGCCAGTTCACAGCTGGACTGGGGGACTAGTACCGGGGACTTCTTGGCGGATGGCACACCTAGCGAGGATGCCTTTTTTGGAGTGCAGGGTTTGGCTGCAGGTAGTGTTGGAGCAGCGGATCAGAGCTTCTTCAGTAAAGTGGACGGCAATGCCAGCTCGCAGTCGTTTATGGGTGATACTGCCGTGGAGCCTGCGGATCAGAACACCAATGCACAGTCGGACTGGACAGGTGGCGTTGCGGACTACTCGGATCCCAACTATGTGGATAATCCATATCCTGGTTGGAGTTACGATGCGGCAACAGGGCAGTGGTATCAGGTAGCTACTGAAGGTGTTGCTGATAATGGCGGTGCTGCGACAGTTGCAGGGAGCAATAATGTTCAGCAGCAGCAGCAGCACTTTGGTGGTTCGTACCTTCAGAACTCTTCACAGGCAGGGCTGGAAACTATCGCGGAGGAGGGTAGCACCACTGCCGTGAGCTGGGGCCAGGATCAGAGCAGTGCAGCAGCAGCAGCAGAGTACCCACCAAACATGCTGTTCTATGCTGAGTACCCTGGATATTATTTTGACACCAACACTCAGGAGTGGTTCACACTCGAGACATATCAGCAAGCTGTTACACAAGCGACAGCTACGGCATCAGCTTTAGATGCATTTGCTGGGGCAGGTCACGATGTAGTCCATGCCGAGAATACTCAGGCAAGTAATAATGATCAACAGAGCCAATGGCAGCATGGTTCGTTGGTTAACAGCGTACATTCTGGGAGTTCCTATGGTTCCCATCAGCATGTTGAGAATCATACTAGCCAGCAGGCTTATACCCAGTCCTTGACACCCTCTACGGATTATGGCACCACTATCAATACATTCATGCCTTCGCCGGAATCCTCTACGGGTTATCAGACTAATATCAACACATTTGTGCCTTCTACAAGTCAATACAGTAATGGTGGTTGGGGCCACCAGGTTAGTAACAAGGTTTTCGAACCTACTAGTTATCAGAGTGCTCACAAGGGGTTTGAACCGCAGAAAAGCAGCCAAAATACTATCAATACATTTATGCCTTCTACGAGTCAACACAGTGGTGGCGGTGAGGGCCACCCGGTTAGTAACAAGGGTTTCGAACCTACTAGTTATCAGAGTGCTCACAAGGGTTATGAACCACAGAAAAGCAGCCAAAGTACTATCAACACATTTATGCCATCTGCAAGTCAACACAGTGGTGGTGAGGGCCACCCGGTTAGTAACAAGGGTTTCGAACCTACTAGTTATCAGAGTGCTCACAAGGGTTTTGAACCACAGAAAAGCAGTCAAAGTACTATCAACACATTTATGCCAACTACAGGTCAATACGGTAGTGGCGGTGTGGACCACCAGGTTAGTAACAAGGGTTTCGAACCTACTAGTTATCAGAGTGCTCACAAGGGTTTTGAACCGTATAAAAGCAATCAAAGTACTTCTGCTAGCCATGACAGTGGGAACAAGGGATCTGAACATTCAGTAGGTCATCAGGGGTTTAAACCTTTCACTAACAACCAGAGAAGCACAGGATTTGTACCTTCTGCAGGTTACCAGAATTCCCAAAACGACTTTGAACCTTCTAAAGACAATCAAGCTCGCCATGTCGCATACGAACCTTCAGCAAGCCATGGTTATGTGAATTCAAATGGCTTTGCCGAGCCACAGAAAAGTCTTCCTGTGGCAAGCATGTACCATATGCAAACACACATTGATCCTTCCACACACATGCAATTACCAAACAACTATTTGAGCAGTGAGAACTCCATGAACTTTTCTCAGCAGCTAGCTTCATCTCAACAGGGCTACTCCCCTCATGTGGAGAGGTCGTCAGCTGGACGCCCACCGCATGCTCTTGTTGCATTTGGATTTGGTGGGAAGCTAGTAGTTATGAAAGAGACCAGCTCAATGACTACAAACTTTGACAGTGGAAATCAGGTATCTCTTATCATATTCTTTAATATCCTTTTTGCATCGTAGTTGTAGCTAAAACCTTCTCCCATTCCATTTAAGGGCAATTCTCGCAGCACATTGTCAATTCTCAATATATCGGAGATTGTTGCTGATAAAATTGATCAACAAAGCATCACCAATGGTAGTGCACTGAGCTACTTCTTTGCTTTGTGTCGTCGACCTATTCCTGGCCCCCTTGCTGGTGGAAGTGCTGCAGCAAAGGATGTGAATAAATGGCTTGATGATATTATTGGAAGCTATGAGTCTTCTGTCAGGGAATTCCAAGGAGGTGAAGTTCAGAAGCTGCTTATTTCATTGCTGAAAATATCATATCAACACTATGGAAAACTCCGTTCACCCTTTGGACCTGATCCATCGCGTGAGGTATTTACAAGCACTCTTTCATCTTGCTATGTTCAGTTTGGTAGTATCCTTTTTTTTTTCCTTGAGCAGCATCATTGATTTGGTGTACTGTAAAATCTTTATGAAAACTATTAATGAACACCACTGTCACACTGATAATCCCAGTACTGCACCGCAACCACATAGAAAACATACCCGCTCAAATGCGTTCTAGGGAGCTGAGATATAGATTTGGACAACATGGTAACTTGTCTATCTTAAAACATCTGGGACTCACTTCATGGGTTTGTATTCAATCACTTCTGGATCCTAGTGTTGGATGTAATCGTACATTGTCAGCTGCTGATTTGTTCTTTCGCATACTGAGGGAGAGAATTTTGCAATGGGAGGATGATCAGTAGAGATCAATGTGGGAGTGAGAGTGATCTAGATAATGAGATTAAAGCGAGAGGAACACTGGTGGGATGTGGGGAAGGCGAGCAAATGTGGACATCTAGCCCACTTTGTCTTATATATTCTTCTTTTTCTGTCCAGTAGGGATCTTCTGTGTTTGAAACTCTACGGTTTGATCGGGGATTTGATTTGAAGCATAGATAAATATTTTGTATATTAGAGCGCCTCATACGGAAAGTGTCCGGTTTAAACCAAAGAGGTATTCTCCTCGTGAGCCTTACTTTGAAGCGCTGTACCATGGACTGCGGACTAAGTTAGTAACTCTCGATGAAACACAAAATATTATGCTTGTCATTAATCATATAAATTCGATGTTTATATAATTTTGGTGCATAGTTCTCCTGGATGTGGATCTTTTCTCAGCTTTGTGTTTATTAGCTAGCCACAAAGCATATATTTCCTTTAGGCTCTCTAGAGGACCTCGAATTAATGCTACCACTGGCTCCATTTTTTATTCTGCTTGAAATGGCCTGAAGATGCAATCCCTACTAGCCAACCGTAGGAAGTTTATGAGCTCTTGGCCCATGCGGCATTTTTCACATGATCAATAGTTGCACGGAGTAACTTGGCCCTATATACCCAGACATTTTGTTTATCGTCACGTGCCTGAATATCTATCTCTTAAATAGGATAGGATTAAAATCGTTCCATGCTGATAAAGTGGTACCCACCCCCAGGTCGAATAATGTATTTTACTTTGAGTTATTGCCTTGTTGGTAACATGGTATGGGTGGCCTCATGTGCCCTAATGTCTTATCTCTTTGATAGGATATGCTATTGAAACTATGCCATTTAACCTCCCACCCCAGGTGGAATAATGAATTTGTTTTTAAATTGCTGGTAACAGGGTATGGATGGTCCAGACACTGCAGTAACAGCTCTTTTTTCATCATGTAATAGTAATAGTGCCCGTGTGAGAGAATATGGAGCCATGGCCCATTGCATGAAAAATATTCCTCCGGAAAACCAGATACAGGTAAGTCTATTTTCGTGGCTGTTGGTTGTGTGTCATCTAGCAAAAATGGTCCTGGTTGAACCAACTATTCTATCACAGGCTACTGCTCAAGAAGTTCAAAATCTTCTAGTTTCTGGTAAAAGGAAAGATGCTCTTCAGTATGCGCAGGAAGGTCAGCTTTGGGGACCTGCATTGATCCTTGCTTTACAGCTTGGTGATAAGGTCTGAGTTAACTCTAAAATTTTGCAGTCCATAGACTAGTTAATGGGTTTTTCCTTTTTCCCTGAATAATTGCTGATCATTTCATTGATGGATCATGCAGTTTTATGCGGATACTGTGAAGAAAATGGCTTACTGTCATTTTGTATCTGGATCACCTTTGAGGACATTGTGCCTTCTTATCGCTGGACAACAGGCCGATGTTTTTAATGCTGAGGACCCTGTCGATGCCAATTATGGCACTTCATATAGACAGCAACAGCCTGCAGGGGTAATACATAAGTACTTGTTTGTTGCATTTTTACCAATTTACCATGATTGGGAAGAACAACATGATGTATGTTTAAATAGAAACTCTACATTCATTACTCGTGAGTTGAATGACTATTTAACTGGAAGGAATTGAAAGAACCTCACACTGTCCATAGTATTTGTGTTATAGCTTGTTGCAACAGAACTCTGGGTCTTCTTTAGCCTGCACAACAAATTTATTTCCCATCTAATAAACTGTAACTGTTTTTGTAATCCTTACATGGATTTTGCTTGACTTCTCTGGACTTATCATGTCATGATTTCTAGACATGTATCTGGAATATCTTTTCCCCCCTCTTAGTTAATTTCAAGTTAACGTAGTGGAGCTTTGCTATCTGACAGGGTACTCCTGCGGGCATGCTGGATGACTGGCAACAAAATTTGGCTATTATAACTGCAAACAGGACTAAAGGAGATGACCTTGTAATTACCCACCTTGGGGATTGCCTTTGGAAAGAGAAAAATGAGGTTTGCATCTGTTGACTCTATGGTTTACATGTTCGAGACAAACACCTTATATTATTATATATATCTATATATGCAGGTTGCAGCTGCTCATTCATGCTATTTAGTTGCTGAACTAAATATTGATTCCTACTCTGAAAGTGCAAGAATATGTTTGGTTGGAGCAGACCATCTGAGATGTCCCCGCACATTTACGAGCCCTGAAGCTATCCAGGTACTTTCTTTTTGTTTGTGGTCGTGCACATGCACACACACACACACTCATTGACGTACATTTGATCTTATTAGTTGCTCAGATATGAATAGTTTTGTATCCTGTGTCGCCCCTCCCTCTTCCACCCAGCCACACTGGGTTTTGTAGAAGAGTTTGATGTTTCAACCTGCAGACTAGATATGTTGCTGGGCCTGTTAAATTGGGATTCTATTATTTTGCGACTTGCTCTGTTGGCATTCCTGTCTGGTAGGAAACTACATATTTTAACTAGTGAAAGAATCTTCATTTCTTCCATGGATAATAGTAGTCACATCCTTATTTTCCTTGGTTACTGGTTTCTTGTCCTCTCAAAGTACATTGTTTTTCGTGGCCATTTGTTGTACCTGATCAAATACCCTTCTGACATAACTTACAGAGAACAGAGTTGTATGAATATGCGAAAGTTCTTGGTAATTCTCAGTATATCCTCTTGCCATTTCAACCATATAAGCTGATATACGCATACATGCTTGCGGAGGTTGGGAAGGTCACTGATTCACTAAGGTAAGTTGCTGGATTATTTTATATGATTATATCCTCTTGTATCTTACCTACATACACTCAGCTTAAAATTTGAATTGCTTTCTTAAGGTACTGTCAAGCATCTTTGAAGCTGCTGAAAGCCTCTGGTCGTGCGCCTGAACTGGAAGCATGGAAGCAGTTGTTTTCATCCCTGGAGGAGCGGATACGCACCCACCAGCAGGTGTGACTTTTGTGTACTCAGTGTATATAATGGTTCTTGTGTGTGCTTTAGCAGACAATTTTTGCCTGTTAACTGACTGTTGACTCGTCAACATGTAGGGTGGATATGGCACAAATCTTGCTCCTTCAAAGATTGTTGGAAAGATTTTCTCATCGTTTGATAAATCCTTGTCCCGCATGATGGGTACACAATCTGCACCAGTGCCGCCATTGTCACAGAGCTCCTCTATTGACAGAGATATGCATTCTGCTGCTCCAGCTAATTTTGTAAATAGTCAGTCAGCAATGTCCATGTCATCTTCTGCTTCGGAGCAGTTTGTGAGTGCAATGGCAGAAGATAGTGGCCCTGATAGGAAAGGCACACATAACAGAAGTGTCTCTGAACCAGACTTTAAGAGACAACAGGTAGAGTCCTACTTTTCTACTGTAAGGCAAATAATTTTCATTATCTTGTTGCATCATATATTGTGTTTATTTGAATTTGCTGATGTTTAACCTTGCTCACCCTCTTTCATCACATATCCTCTGTCCTGTATTGGTAATTAACACCTGCACAAATATTATTTTTCTTCCATTTCAAAATCTGTTATGGCCATCCTTTATGTCTCGTGATTTGATGACTATCTTAATACTTATGCTCACTCAAAAAAAATATCTTACATATAACTTGCAAAGGAGCACTTGTTGCATTTGAATATTTTCTCGAAGCTTCTCATTTCTGTCTTACATTTTCCTCTAACAGGGTGGTGGATCAGAGAATGCACAAAGCACATCAGGTTCAGGCAGTTCACGTTTTGGATGGTTACTTCAGAAAACTGTGAGCCTTGTTTCAAAATCATCTCCCAACCAGGTGCTTGTTAATACATTATGTACTTCTGCCTACCTTGCGCTCTGTGCAGTAACTCAAATAATTTTCTCATGGTCTGAAGGCAAAGTTGGGGGAGCAGAACAGTTTCTACTACGACGAGAATCTGAAGCGTTGGGTGGAACGAGGTGCTAAGACCCCTCCTGTTGAGGAGCCTCCCCTTGCCCCACCTCCAACAACAGCCTCATTCCAGAACGGTGGTCTAAGTTACAACCCGCCTGTCCCCACCAGTGGAGGTTATACTCCTAACGGAATTGCAGAAACAAAGCCTCCAAATCCTTCCGAGCCTGTTTCAGGGATGCCACCGATACCACCTGGCCAGAACCAGTTCTCAGCACGCGCGAGGGCGGGTGTTAGATCAAGGTAACTTATTTAGTTCCGTGGCCCTGTTTTACCTCTTCACCTAATGGGCTAATAAGTTATAACATACCCTTGTTTGTATAGATATGTCGACACATTTAACAAGGGTGGTGGTGGTGGTGGTGGAAATGCCTTTGGAGCACCATCATACAACAAACCGACCATGCCCTCTGCAAACAAGCTGCCTGGTGCTAGTTTCTTTGTCCCGACTCCGGCTGTCGACGCGCCAATGCAGATGACTCCTGAGCCAACAACCGATGCGAACACCGAAACTGTACATCAGGACGGGCCATCTTCCTTGCCGGTGGACTCGTCCTCGTATGCTTCCCCGCCGCCGCCAATGCAAGTGCAGTCAAGCTTCCAGCGGCACCCGAGCATGGACAACATCATGACTCCCTCAGGCAGCGGCAACAGCTCGTTCTCGAGGTCACGGGCAGCGTCATGGAGCGGGACATACTCGGAGCAGCCAAACAGCACCGCCATCTCGAGATCACCAGACTTGCAGGGCATGCAGTCACCACCATTCATTCCCATATTGAGACCCTCCCATAGCCGCTCCCACAGTAACTCGTCCCTCCAGCTGAACGGTCTGGGGGAGGATCTCCAGGAGGTAGAGCTCTGATGATACCCAAATGAAGGGGATGGAAGATGAGGTGCGTCCTTCGTTGTGTAATCAGTTGTGCAGCCTTGCTGTATTTTTCCTTCTTCTTTCTGATAGTTCGTTCTATATTTAATATCCGTGATATATGTTAGAGAGGTACAAAAAAGAGAAGAGTGGCGTCCCTTTTTCTTTTCTTTTTGCATGGGAAGCGTGCGGACACCACTGTACAGATAGTTTCACTCATTCAAATCCAGAAATGGAGAAAGAAATAAGTAAAAGTACCCAGGTAGGGAAGGAGGAGAGTTGTAGCAGTAACTTGTTAAGATAGCAAGAAAAGAAAGTGTGCACAAGCTAGGGTACTTTTTTAGAGCCCTGATTCATCATTTTGTAACTGGAACTTGATACTTGGACCTCAATAATTTCCTGTGGTTGTTTGGTGACATTTCTGCGATCGTTTAAACTACCAATCCTCCCCTGGTATTTTTATGTTGTATCTACTTCGTTTGGCACGGTTATGTGTTCGAAATGTGTTCTTCGTATCGATTCTTATGATGACTTGGTTGGCCTGTTAAAAGTCAGGCAGCACACTTGCCATTGTAGACTGACCGTGAGTTGGCATTAGAGCATCAACAAGAGCTTACTGAAATTTGGCTACCGATACTAAAAAAAATAACTTTTTAGGTAGTATCTCAAAGAGGTTACCGAAAGTGGCCCGCAACCTTTTTTTTTAGTACTTAGTGAAAACTTGCTAGCACATATCCAAATTTGAGTAAGGCCAATAGCCCAAAACCTTGGCACGTCAGCGAAATCAGCTCGGGAAAAGGCTAACTGCACAGAAATTTCACGACGCGCGTGGGCGGGAAAGGCTGACGGCAATGCAGAGAAATTTCACGACGCGCCGTCGCGCCCTGCCTCACCCGAGGCCGCAATCGGCGAGCTCGAGGCTGAGCTCGGCCACCCCTGGCCCTGGCCAAGCGAGGTGGCTCCTGGCCTCCTGTACGCGGGCATTCGGTTTAACCGGAACAGATCGGGTCGGTTCGTCGGGTTTCAAAATATTACGGTGCTTTGAAATTGCTGACCAATCGGTTTTAGAAAAAAAAATCAGTACCGGAAAATTCGGCGAAAATTCAGTTCGGGACATGGGAGTACATGCTCCCATCATTGGAAAAAAAAACATTTTTAAAACATTAAAAAATTCGGAATAAAAATTTAGTATATACATCTCGACACTCTTATGTGCATGCACCAAGTTTTGCGGAAAACCGATCATTTATTTTGCTTTGCTTTTGGGTGTATCTAGAGCAATACTTTCACTGTTAGTTCAAAATGGGCACGGATTTGTTCCTACATATTTGCGGGGTGGTTGCACAATATAAAAACGTCTTCGTCCAGAGGAGTTGCTCGGGCCTGTTGCTTCATAGCACAGGCCTGTTGCTTCATAGCACATTGCGTAACCTCGACTATACATATTATGGCATTGGTGAGAGCACGACTATTCATAGTTTGAGGCATTTTGCAAGAGCAATCACTTTCAAAAGAAATTATCACGTGCTTTGGAGTGCAGTATGTGAGAGCATCCAATGCTCAAAACACTAAACTGGCAATGAACGCTGCAAGGGGGTAGAGGTGGTAGAACTGTCTATCGATATGGCATGAACATTTCACCAGATATATTAAAGATCCAACAATCGTCCTTAAGGCGACCAGGAGACATGGTTTCATGCCTATTTTGGAATGCCAGGATCATGCAACGACATCCTCAGCCGCTCACCACTGTCCGCAAACTTAGCCAAAGGAGAAGCACCTAAGGTTGAGTTTGAGGCAAATATGCACAAATACACAGAAAATGATATATACTACCTTGCAGATGGGATATATCTGGCTTTTCGTGTCTTCTAGCTCCGCTTTAAACCAATTCCCAACCTCCATGGTAACAATCAAACTCGTTTCATAATGCTCAAGAGGCTGCTAGAAAGGATGTGGAGAGGTCATCTAGGATTTTGCACCCCAATTTGCTATTGTCCATGGTACGACTCGGTTTTAGGATGAGAAAACTCTTTGGGGGATCATAATTGCTTGTGTAATATTGCACAACATGATTATCAAAAATGAGTGAGCCCAAGTTTTGATCATCACTATAATTCCTAGGAAGGGTGGTGACTCCTCCTAGGCATCCGTACCGCATCAAACACCTCCTTCAAACTCACCATGAAATCGGAGGTGCAGATACTCGTCGATGGCTCAAAGATCTTATACAAGAGTGGTCGAAGTGGAATGAAGAACCAAATCAGTGAGTATCTATTTTGGTTGCCATGTCTCCTATTTTGGTTTTTTGATAAACTTTGTGATTTCATTGGAATTATGTACCGACAATGAACATTGTGCTGTAGTCATTATGTACTACTCCCTCTGATCGGAAATAATTTGTACTAACTTAGTAGAAATTTTGTACCAAGTCACCGACACTTATTTCCGATCGGAGGGAGTATTATTTTTTATTTATTGGGATCTTATTTATGTCAAGTTGATTAATTATGGAGTGATTTAGTTTGCATATGCACAAATAGAGCTAGAAGCTACAATTGGTCATTTCAGTTTTTGGGTACTCAAACATGAGTAAGCTCTTAGAGACAGAATTTTTGCTTAGTCATATCCTCTCTCTCCCCTATACTCAAACAACTTTGGCTATCCAAATTTTGAGTAAGCTCTTGGTGATGCAAAAACTCACTTTGTAGCTCAGGCTACATGCAGCTCTTTATCTGGGCCGACTGTGTGTCAAGAGATCGGTGAAACAGTGCTTTTGTGGTGGAGTATTTGAAATGTATTTGGTCGTATTGCTATTTTACACTGGCACAGGATGACAACTTTGCTTAGCTCATTGGCAGACGTGCGGACGAAATTAAGCATGTTGGTTCACCGTTGATGAGCGAACGTTGCCTCATTGTCATCATGCTATACACGAATCTGTGTCTATATGACTATCGTCGTGCTGTCCAACAACTGGCGAAGCAATGGCGGTCGCAAGCAAGCCAGTCGATTTCTTTTATCATGCATGAGGGCCGCGAGCTTGAATATGCCAGTAACATCAAGAGAACAAGGAACTAAAAGTTAGATCCCCAGAGGCAGGATCGAAGGATGCCTCGACATGCACTGCTGAATCGGACGGGTTTACCTCCACAGGCTTGCTGAGGAGCTGCACTCCTTGCTTCCAGTATCGGCTATCTGAGGGCAATATAAACCATGAATTTCATCACCAATACCAGTCCCAGAGGTAGCTAGATAAGAATGTACACAAGAGTGAGAAGAGGGTGATTTTTCTACCTGGTCCTGTGCTTAGGGCAGTGGAGTCCTTCTCGTTAAGCACCCAATCTATCCAAAGTGCGAAACCATGGCACGTTCCAGCATCAGCAAACTCAATCTACCAGATCGCATGCAAATATGAGTTTTACTATGACCTGGAAACACAAATTGGTATGCAGACTACATGCATATTCTAGCCAGCAAAGTAATGGAACTTCCGTGAACACACATGCTTTTATGCCATGTATTTTAGTGTGACATGAGAGATTGAAGCTTCGCTAAGCAATTATGATTCTGTATCATTGTGAAGCAACAATGATGCACCAAACCTTAAAGCTTTGTGAATTTGACGTGACCCATACTACAGTGAAAAAATCTGATCATGTTCATCCCACCAATAAGATAACAATGCATACCTTTGTTTTCCCAAAGCAGGAGTGAATAGGCTCAGACAAGTTGAAGTCCATGAGAGAGTATACTTTACTTAATTTCTGCTCAAGTTGGAATATATCAGTACTCAACTTTGAGTGAATAGAAATGTGTGCATTACCCCGAAACAGTATTCAATTTTACCTTCGTATGACCACATTGCCATACATAATAGGGCAGACAAGGACCTTGCTGCTCTCGGAGATCACCGCAGGCTCCTAAAGTCTCATTAACAATCGAGTGGTCGAAACCCTCAACGTCTTTAAGGCTGCGACGACTCCTCCACAAGTCCTACAGTACCTCAGTAGTTAGAATAAAAACTTTCTTCTTTTGCGCACAACTTCAATATGACAGACACTAACCGGAAGAGACATGGCACATAACTTCAATACTCCTTTACAAGGCACTATGAGTGCATCCTTGGATAACATCGAATCAAGCAGAGTTCTTGCATTCCTAAAACCAAAATGACAGAAACAGATTTCGGCATCATCACTCGGTAATACAACAATAAAAGAATATAGTATTTCACAACAAAAGCAGTTTATACTAGAACAAGTCATTGTTCACTTGGCCCTCCCATGTAAAATTTGGATTCCATACTCTTCTCATAAATATGGAAAAGTAATACTTGGCAAATTCAATAAAAACTAGGCACATAGGTGTAAACACACCACATTCAGCCCAAATAAACACCGACTTCAACTTTGCTTAGCCTACAAGGTTTAACTTGGCTGTTACATACGTTCTCCAAGATTCAAATGCTACTGAGTTACTCAAAACAACCATGGTAGTCATCCAGCGTAAACTTGGGTCACCTACAATGGTAGCAACAATTGAACATAAAGCCTTTTCCTGGTGACAAGGATATAAATTTTTGCTCCCAGCTTATTAGTTAGGACATCTGTGGGTAGATCCGTGCTCTATCCACATGCACGCCTGCGAGCAAACATTTACCTCTCTTTTTTAAACTGAGGGTGCATTATTTATTTTTACAAAACAATGTTACCTTTCAACTGTGCTATACTAAACACAAGCAAACATTTGGTAGGACACTGTTTCTCTAAAATTTGGGCTTGAGAATAATGAATTACAAGTGTAAAGTTTAACCATCAATTACTGCTACATCAACTTCTGCCAGGCCAGAACACATTGACGAGGAACATAAAAATAAAGAATCAAAATGTACTAAAAAATGCAAAGAAGAGCATAATATGACTGTAGATTTCTGAACAGTGTGTGAACTTGTACAATGCAAAGAAGAGCATAAGTTTTACAGTGTGTGAAGTGCGAACTTGTCTATTGACATATTTATTTATGTATTAATGATGAGAAGCTTAATCTGATGGACAATTAATACTAGGATTTTGAAGTAACAAACCAGAAACGCAGGTTTTGCCATGGAAGCATCCCTTCACCGCCATAATAGAATGGTTCCCCCACTAATAAGTTAACCTACAGAGATAAAATGATAGATCAGGAGACATTCGTAGAACAACAGTATGAATCCTTCACTACTTTTCACGTCAGACTAACCTAGCCGCATTTACCTTCTTATGCTTCAAATCATCCGCTGTAACATACACCGCTCTTTTACCAATCACTTGAATTTGGTCCATGGAGAAATTGTTTGCCTCTGCAACAGCTTGAAGGTATGTTGCACCCTTGTCCCGCAGACCAGGAAACATGGCAATGACTTTTGAAGATGGTGAGAGAGAAGAAACTAAGAGAGCTAACAATATACTGTCATCAGCCACAATACATGTTTGCGAAGATCTGTCGCTCAGCTGGGCAGAGGAACATTGAATATGAATAAGAGGATGTTAGAATAACGTAGGTAATTTGTATCAAAAATAGAATGGTAGATAGCCGAAACCATGGAACTGATAATGTACTCCAACTGAAAGATATTAGCTTTCAATGAAATTAACAAGATGAGAGGGACCAGCAACGATTAGGAATTGAGAATTTGAATATGCAAGCATAGGTTTTCCTTAGTCCTTTCCAATGGTCAAACTGCACCAGAAACAACTGAAACCTCAAACACATTTTCAAATGTTGGCAGTGTTATACATGTATAGTCTACTTTTCCTGTTTTCCCCATAGTATAAGGGGATTCTTGCATATTGCCTACACCTGTACGTGTATTAGCCTTTGGCCCCCTGTGAATGATAGTTGCTCATTCCACAATTCCCAACATGGTATCAAAGCCCAGCTAGGGTCTCTCCGCACGTAGCAACTCCGTGCTCATTTCCAGGCCATCATCGAGCTTTCCGACCGCCTCCCCTCTGTTCCTGGTCGTGCAGCTCCATCTAGGTTGCTGCCCCTCTTCTCCCTCTATTTTTGTGGGTCACAATCGAATACGTCTGTTCATGGTAGTCGTCAGGTTGTCTCCAAGTGTGGCCACCTGTCACCGTCACCAAGACCGGCCACCTCTGCCACGATCCGGCCTGCCATCGCCCGGATTCGGCCGCCGCTGTCCTGACGCGGCCGCTGCTTCCCCCAGTCGGGGCCATCTCATCTCCAGGCGCCCTCACGCTCGTGCACTAGCATGCTCGGGAACGAGCAACTTCTTTGGTCGTTTGGTGAGAGTTGACTCGCCTTAAAAAAAGGAGAAAGTGTGGTTCCACCATGACATCATCATCATTAGGCTATGTTGCTGTTCCTCGCTCCCCGGTGATTTTCGATGGCACCAACTATGCAGACTTTGCCGCCTTCATGCCCATTGACATGCGTGGTCTTCGCCTTCGGGGGTTTGTTGTGGCGAGTGTTAGCCTTAATCTTGATTTCTTGTATCTGCATATTCATTTCGTTTGCATATAGTTAGATGATCATGTAGTGGTGGCTCGTACGAGAGTGGTTCCAGCAAGTGCACATGGTGAGATGCCGAAGATGGCCATGAGATGCGGTATGAATGGCGAGATGCCCGATGGTGGTGTGAAGCTGCCGTGCAGATGTTGAGAACGATAAGCTTCATGATACCCAGCCGAGTGAATCGGCAATGCATTGGTTAGTTAGTTCGTGGAGTTTGTTAGGTGCATGTAAGTCAATAGTTAGCTAAGCATGCATGTGCATGCTTGGCCAGGCGTTGGATCCTAAAGTGATTTAGGATAAGGTCAGGTCAAGTAGGTAGTGGCTTGTGTAGTGTGTGCGTGCATGGCTAAGGTGGAGTTAGTGGGCTGAGTGTGGCGCCTGGCGTGCATGTGCGTCTATATAAGTCTTGTAATTTTTTTTCCATTTGATAGGAAATATAGAGAGTAGACAAGCTTGTGGCTGTGAGAGGCAGCACAAGGCCAAACCATCGTGTTCTTTGTCTTCCATACATGAGTGTGTTGTGAGAAGCAACGTGAGGTAGAGGAAGAACGGGGCTGCAAGGTTGCAGCACCAACAACGAGGTCTCCTGTCCGCCGCTCCCCATGGCTCCCCACCAGTTTTCGCTGCTGATGCTTCTGGGCTGCAGCCAAGACTCCACTGTTGATGCGTTCTACACACAGAGTTCTGCGACAGCTTAACTCCCTCCACTCCGCTGTCTGTGGTACTTGCCCATGTTGCCGGATATGTGAGGTCAGGCCCAGCGCATCTATGAGTTCTAGTCTCAGATCCATCTGAAGTTCGAGCCTCGACGTGCTCAGTTGTTTGCTAGAGGCCATGTTCCTCTCTTGGCTGAGCTCCATGCTGAGGAGACACGCCTGCGTGGTGCTGGCCTGCTTGCAATTCCTTGTGTGCTCGCTGCTCGAGACCCAGCTGTGTTGGGCCCTCTCAGTTCAGTGCACCACCGCTTGTGGTGGTGGGGCTTGCTCTTCTCGTGCTGGGGTCGCCCTCGTTCTCGTATTCAGTGTGGTTACTATCAAAGGCCCAAGCATCCAAAGACTGAGTGCTACAAGATGCTGGAAATGGGTAATGGGACTCGCGCTCCTTCTACTAGGAGTCGCGCTCCTCCTTCGAGTCCCTCCCTCATTGCGCAGGATATTATGATGCTTAATGGCATGCTTGCTGCCTCTAGCTGTTCTTTGATGGGCACTGCTGGACATGTGACTGCTATCTCAAGCACTAAGCGACCACCGTCTACACAATCAGGTACATCTTCGTGGGTTCTAGATTCTAGAACTTCCTTTTCCTATGTCTTCTGATTCTTCTGCTTTGTCCTCTCTCCACTCTCTGAATTTTCCTTTAAATGTTCTCACTGCTAATGGTACCTCCCTTCCTATTGCTAGTCAAGGCATCCTTTCAACCTCTTCCTTTTCTATCCTTGGTGTTTCTCATGTTCCTCGTCTTTCCAAGAATTTGTTTTTTGCTCAACTGACTGATCTGGTTGTCGTGTTATCCTTGACGTTGCCCCTTGTTCTGTCCAGGATCTTCACACCAAGGCTATGGTTGGGGTTGGCCCTCGGCGTCGTGACTCACACGGCCTTTGGGAGCTCGACTGGCTTCATGCTCCTTCGCTGCCACCACTTCCACTAGTTCCGTGCTCTTGCTGCTTCCACTTCCTTTCAGCAATGGCATCATCGACTTGGTCATCTATGTGGTTCTCGCTTGTCGTCTTTAGTTCATCGAGGTCTTGGGGTCTATCTCAGGAGATCTTATTGTAGTATCAAGGTTGTAGACTCGGCAAACAAATTAGTTACCTTATGCTACTGGTGAGTCAGTGTCCTTGACTTGGTTCATTCTAATGTATGGGGCCTGGATCCCTTCGCTTCGAAAGGGGGCCATTGCTACTATCTGATATTTATTGACGACTTCTCTCGGTACACTTGACTCTACTTTATGCATTCTCGTGGTGAGGTTCTTTTTATCTATAAGCGGTTTGCTGCCATGGTTCACACTTAGTTTTCCACGCCTAATCGTGTGTTTTGGGCTGACTATGATGGTGAGTATATCTCCAAGATGTTGCGTAGTTTTCTTGTTGAGCAAGGCTGGTGTGGCTGAACGCAAACACCGCCACTTGCTTGAGACGACCCGTGCGATGATGATTGCCACCTCTCTTCTGCCTCACTTTTGGGCTAAGGTTGTTTCGACTGCTGATTATCTCATCAACATTCAGCCCTCGGCTGCCCTGCAAGGGGTATTCCTCTATAGCGTCTTTCTGCTCGCTCTCCTGATTATTCAATAAATGTTTGGTTGCGTTTACTATGTTCTTCTTGCCCCTCGTCAGCACCAAACTAACCGCTCAGTCTGTTAAGTGTGTTTTCCTTGGACTCAGCTCATGAGCATAAGGGTTATCGGTGTTGGGACCCCGTTGGTCGTCAGATGCGCATTTCTCGTGATGTAAACTTTGATGAGTCTCATCCCTTCTACCCGCGTCCATCCTCCTTGACCTTTTCGGTGGAGGACATATCCTTCCTCTTGTTTCCTGACAATGACCCTCGATGCTTAGTTCTCCTACTACATGTCCCATCCTGGCTGATCCTCCACCTTCCCCACCGCCACTCTCCTCCCCATCATATTCTTCTTCTACTTTGTCGTCAAACTCTCCACCCACCTCACCAATGTCTCCTATGTCTCCCTTTCCTTTCAATTATTCCAGATGCCTCCTTTGACATGGCTTCTTCGGCTCTTCCTCTAATGTACCGACTCATCATCTGCATGCTAGGCCTCGCGCCCCGCCTAATCGTTACTCTCCTAGACGCTATGGTCTTGTTGTTGTCCTTGAGCCGACTTCATATTGGGATGTTGTGAGTCCCCCTTGCCGTGGCTGAGGAGATTGTTGCGCTTCAGCGCACAGGCACACGAGATCTAGTTTCTCCTCCTCCCGGTGTTCGTCCCATCACGTGTAAGTGGCTCTACAAGATTGAGACTCGTTTCAATGGTTCTCTTGAGCGTTACAAAGCTCGTCTTGTGGCTCGTGATTTTCAGGCAGAGCCGTGATTATGATGAGACTTTTGCCCTTGTGGCCCATATGACCACTATTCACACTCTTCTTGTTGTGACCTCTGTTCGCCACTGGTTTATGTCTCACCTGGATGTTTAGAATGCTTTCCAAAATGGTGAGCTCCATGAGGAGGCTTATATGCAACCACCTCTTGGACACTTTGTCCTTGATGGCATGGTCATCTGTCTTCGACGCTCTCTCTATGGCCTTAAACAGCCCCTCCCCCCGAGCTTGGTTTGAGCGCTTCGCTTCTGTGGTGACCCATGATCTCGCGCTATTTTCTCACACCTCTCCTCGTGGGAAGACTCTTCTCTATGTCGATGACATGATCATCACTAGCGACTAGTCTGAGTACCTTGTCTTTGTTAAGGCTCGTCTTCGTGAGGAGTATGTCTGATCTTGGTCCTCTTTGCTACTTTCTTGGGATTGAGGTTTCATCCAATGGCTTCTACATTTCCCAGTAAAAGTATATCCAAGATCTCCTTGCTCGTACTGCTCTTGGTGATGAGTGCACTGTTGAAACTCCTATGGAGCTTAATATCCGTCTTCGTGCTTTTGATGGTGATCCCCTCTCTGATCTGGCGTGCTGTTGTCATGTCGTTGGGAGTCTTCTCTATCTTGTTGTCACTCGTCTAGATATCTCCTATCCTATCCACATTCTGTTGTTTCTGCTCCCACCTCTATTCACTATAGTCAGCTCCTCCGTGTTCTTCGATATTTTCGTGGCATGATCTCTCATTGTCTCTTCTTTCCCCGTCCAGCTCCTTACAACTCCATGCCTACTCTGATGCTATGTGGGCTAGCAATCATACGGACCATCATTCACTTTCTGCCTGTTGTGTATTTCTTGGTGGTTCTCTCATTACCTAGAAGACAAAGAAAAAGACCGCGGTTTCCCGTTCGAGCCCAAGGGTTTAGCTATGGCTCTCTTCACAAAGGTGACCTGGCTCCGTTGGTTATTGGAGGACTTTGGTGTTTCTGTCACTATACCGACCTTATCAGACAATAACTATCAGCATTGCACTTGATTCGGTGAAGCATGAGCTCACCAAGCACATTGGTGTTGATGCCTCCTTTGCTCTTCAATATATGGATTCTGCACGTGTAGCTTCGATAGGATTTCTTATAATCAAGATATGCTATTTTGATGTCAATCTATTAGGACTAGGTTTATAAAGTTATGGTTCATTTATATTAACACCTAAACGATTACATAAAATAAAAACCTTTACAGTTGGCAGATTTTCTCATGAAGGCCCAAACTAGAGCGCAACATGGGTTCTTTCTTTCCAAACTAAGTGTTGTAGATCTACCATGAGTTTGAGGGGGAAGTTGCGGGTTTCCCTATTTTTCCCATAGCATAAGGGCTTCTTGCATATTGTTCAGACCTGTACATGTACTGGCCTTTGCTCCCCTGTGAATGATAGTTGCTCATTCCCCAATTCCCAATAGGCAGATCATCAGAACTTGTGATACTAGCAGATCTTTGATATTCTTTTTAGAAGTCATAGGATGAAGTCTTAAATTAGCATCTTGATCTATTCTAACAGCGGAAAACAGAAGGTTGTGGAAATCAAGTGCGCAATGCAACAACTTAACATTTAAACCAAATGAACTAGAGTACTTACAGCATTTCTAATTGCAGTTATCCAAGCCGATCTCCAATATCTATCACCATAAAGTGCTACCCGCTCTGGCAACAATGTTAGATGGTCACCTTTCAAGCTTTCGTTGCATGCTTCATCATTGGCATTTAGCAGCTGATATGAGATGCTAGTTAGGTTATGACTAGCCCTTAGAGAAAGAATTTGATCTTTCATAACAGGAGCACCTTTCCCTTGTGTAAACCAAACACAATGCTTCCAATGATCACACCAATCCTTCGTGTCTACAGATAGATACAAGAAATTGTTTAAGTAGCTTCAGAACACGTAATAGGGTGGGATCCTAAAAGGTCTACATGTCAAACATGCTAGAGATTAACCAAGTGGCTACAAATACTAGTGAACTCAAGGATCCCAGATGTTCTGACAATACTACAATCAAGTTCTTTTAAATAATAATAACGGACAGCCAATTCCCCTTAACATTCCAGGTAAACCATATGGCCCAAGTCCAATATTATTCCAATACATCAGGGAAATGTGGATACATATCAACTTTATTAATGTTAGTCAAGACATGCCGACTAGATAAGCGCATCGATCTAGGAAAATGGAAAATGAGACTGAATAGTGTAAAAAAATAAATATGGAAAAGTCGTGGTTCTTTAACCAACCATTGTCACATATTGGTAGATCCTCAATACTTGATTGTCTCACCCATCTAGGAGCAGTTGAGTAGAAGATTGACCCAGCAGAATCTAACTGCAGCACCCACCTGCATTATTAGACAAAATGTTTATCCAGGGCAGTTTTTAACTTTAAAGTGACTAAAGTAGACTACAAGATGATATACTTACCATGATATAATAGCATGAACACACCCATCACCAGTTGTTTTTATCGTGATCTTGGTTTCTCGATGACTATCAGGTCGTTCCCAAAAGTCAAATTCAAAAACTTTGAAGGGTTCTGACAGCTGGAGCAAAAAAAATTAGGACATGGGAGGAATTTATATTCGTATCAGAAGTTCGGATCATGCAAAATGATAGTCCATACCAATCGTATCTCGTCTTGTAATGGGTCACACTGCATTGCATGTTGCTGTAGCTTCACAGAAACAATATTTTCCATCCCATCAGGAGTAAGCCAGACACCATCTGCAGCATTTGCTTCATTGTTGTGCAAATCATGCATCTTCCACAAGAATGTACTTTCGACTAACTAGGATGCACAAGAAAAACAAAAAAATCCAGTATAAACTAATCAAACATTGCTTTCTTAGGAAGTATCCAGATGAAATCCAGGAGAAACAAAGCAGAGGGAACGGACCTGCCCGTATGTAGTGGCTCGATATGGAACTGTCTTTGGATTTTTCACCAATAACATATCATGAGCTTGCTGTAAAGTAGGTATCAGACCCTCACCCAACAGCTCAGAATCAAGAATTTCACTCACCTGCAAAGAAATAGTATGGTTTGCTAAAACAACTATAATTAACTTTGCAATAGCAGAACAAGCCTAAAACAACATAAGTTCTAACTCCGCGTAATCACTAACTGCATGAGTGAATAACTAAGATATATTACAAGAAATTAGTAATTCAAATACGTAACAGAATAAAAAAATGAACAAAACAATTAATATAACAGTTGCCCGACACAGGAAATGCCTACTATGTTGTTGCTAAGTGAGACCAGTCAATGGAAATAACCAAATCTGAATGAGACTGTTAATTAAGATTAAGTATATACGGAGGCAGTTGAAGAAGCATATTAGAGAGTATTAGTACTATGCTAGTTCAATTGACTGGACAAATATTGATAGTATCCGAACAGGATCCTATAGTAGAACATGAAAGCCAGGAGTAAGGCTAAAACAAAAGCCTACCAATATATCGGCTGGTGAATCAAGCTCAACTCCAACTTCGAGCTCATCCGACCGCTTATGGAAGACTTTCACCTTATTTTCCATACCGTTGGCTCTCAGTACCCTCCGCAATAACTTCCCCATGGGAAGGTAGGATTCACATGCTGACACACTACCACTAGCTTCACCTCTAACATTTGCCAAAGCTCGTGCAGACATCATGGAGAGCAACCCGGTCCCAGCTCTGAACCATCATAAGCGTTAGTATCCGCTCTGTTTTTTTCTTACTGTTGTAGATTATATAGACAACATAGCTGATTTTTTTTTTCTAAACTAGAATGGTCTTAGCACCAAGATAAAGATAGTTGTTCAATCATCTCCATAATATATGAAACAATACAGACAGAAGACCAACTGCACGTCCACCTACCCATCGCAGCTTGGTTCAGAAAATCAATAGACTTATAAATACTTCTTCCTAAAACAAAATTCAATGCGCCTCAAATTACATGGTCAAATAAGCAGGGAAGCACAAGCGATCCTAGATAGTCCAGGTTCAAGCTAACACCCTAAATGCAGCAACAATTTGGTTTACTTCTTAGGCCTCCTTCGAGGGTATCTGAGGTCTTTCTCACGACAAAGCTTTAATCATGTTCCTTGACTATTCCCAAACCCCACACCAGGGTCATTCCAGTTGAACTACGTTTTGTTCATTTCTACAGTATTACGCAGGAAACTTCACCAGGAACCAGGCGGATGCTCACCCGATGTCGAGGACGCGGGCGGCGGGGTCGGTAACGGCGGCCTCGATGGCGCGGCGGTAGGCGCGGTTGCGGGCGGTGTCGTTGAGCATGTCGAGGTACGACGTTCCGGCGAGGAGCTGCTTCTGATCCGCCGGCGTCGGACGAGAAGGCGCCGCGCCATCCCCGTCCGCTTCCTCGTCGACGACGAGCCACTCGGAGTCGCCGGTGAGCGGGTTGAGGCGGAGCTGGAAGGCGCGGGACGGCCCGGCGGCGGTGGAGGCCATTCGTCGGCGTCCTAGAAGGGAGAGGAGGTGGTGGGCGGCGGGCGGCGGCGGGGCCAGGCCGACGAGACAGCTCGGCATGAACGAGGGTGTCCGCCGCCGCCGGCGTCTAGGGTTTTGCAGTAGGAGGGAAGAGACGGCGTTTTCGCGTAATGGTCCCTGAGGACTCTCGTATTTCTCCCTCGAGGACCTGTTTCGAATACTGGTGTTTCTTTAAGTGTCTCTTCACATGAATGTTATTTTTTACGCTGGAGCAGGAAGAAAAGTGCAATTGCTCCACGAGTGATAAAGATTTGAGTATTGTGTTGGAGTACAACACTGGTGACACGAATTGTTTCACGTGTGGCCGCTTGGTACGTTCTTTCGCGACATCTCATGTTTTTCTACTTTCAACCTGCTATAAGAGAAGCCTACTTCGAATTCTCTAAGGTATGTGATATGTTGGCATGTTTGACTTGTAAAAGCAACAAAACTGTATTTAAAATTTACGAAGAAGTATAGGAAGTGTGTGGGTGTGTAGTCGCGGTCTAAATTAATAGATTATATAACTTAAAATTATGTACTCTCCTCGATCCGAAATATGTATCGATGATTTTGTATTAAATTATTATAAAATTTATACTAGATCACCATCACTTTTTATGGATTGAAAGGAGTATAATATAGTTAGATTTCATTAATCACACATCATAAAATTTTAAAAGTTTTTCCCTGTAAAAGAAGAAGCTACAAGTTTGGCACGGGAAGAGAGTATACAACAAGAAACCAAGAACTGCAGGTTTTTCTCAGTTTCCCACAGGTTTGACACCGGAAGACGGGAAGAGGGTATATAACAATCCCACACTTTGTTTTTGCAACATATATATTGACCACCTCTAAACCATTTGCAAAATAACCACTTTTTTAAGGTAGCAATGCTATGCATTTCATTTGTTTAAAGTACTAGTACCTTTGTTTCAATTATAAGACGTTTTGAAAAACTAATCTACCTTCCAAAACATTTTATAATTTGAAACAGAAGAGTAGCAAATAACCAAATACGCCCTAAAAAAACACTACACATAATATACGAGCTTAACAAAAAGGAGGATGCCTCCCCGACCGCACCAACCGCTACCTCCTCCTCCGTGATTCTCTCTTCCCTTTTTCTCCATCGGCGTCTCGGCGAGACCCGGAAAGGCTTCCGATCTCGGCCAATTCCGTCGCCGTCGCCGACGGCCACCATGGCGCTCCTCCTCCGCCACTCCCGCAAGGTACCTTCGCCCTCTTCCTTCCTCCCCTGTCGTAGCGGAACGCCTCCCATTTTGCCGGAATCGCTCTGGTGAGCTGGTCCCGCCACCAATCCGTCCCTGGCGGCTCCCATCTCGTACGATCCGATCCAGCCGCGGTGGTGGTGGTTGGAAATAGAATAGAATTCGACGAAGACTCTGAGAGCAACCTGGCCGCGGTTGCGGTTCCGTTCGCTGGCTGACCCACTCTTTGCGGCTTATGGAATATTGATCAGACAGGTTGCGGTGAACCGTAGATAAATGTAATCGCGTGGTTGTTTTTCATTCGGGACCATAGATAAATCTCTTAGTAGGATCGGAAAACGCTGCACAAGGCTATCTCCATGTTTCTGATGACCCGTAGCAGTGTAGCACCAGACAGATTGTTTACCTGCTATCCGATACAACAGATGAACCCTGTGGTGAAATTACATCGTGACGTCTTTGTGGATTGGTTGACGATACTCGGTGACCCGTTTGCTGTGTACAGAACAGAAGGCAGGCTGTGGCAGTTTGTATCTTATTCGTTGCTCGCTGCTACTTTCATCTCTGAAAATGCTCCGTCATTTGTATGGTTTACATATGCTCATAGCTGTGTGCATGTGTTTCACTTGTGCAGTTGCAAAGGGTGCACGGTGTCCTGGACTGCGAGCGCGGGAGCATTGCTCGGCACTTCTCTGCCAGTGCCCGCTCCACTGCTGTAAAAGAAGACAGTATGTGCCTGTCTCTCTATCTGTATTCCTGTGGCATCTTGAAAAATTGCCGTTGCCAAGAAATTGCTACTCCTTCGTTAAACCAAGATGTATATGCCACCCAAAACCCAGTGGATGTTTCAATGTTTTATTAGTTATTCATGACATGTAATGCAGCATTTACTACAGCTCACTACCTAATTGTACTACTACAAGAATGCAACTGGTTTATGCTTATGGTTCAGTACCTTACCAGCCTATTATCATCAATATACACAGTCTCTGTTAATACGAATCTTCCGTAGAGTGCAATTTGTAGCATTTTGGTTTTAGTCAAACATCGGGTATGAAACGTTAATTTTCGCTCTTAGTACCTTACCTACCGTTATGATTATGATTAAAATTAATCGGTCTTGCCCTGCTGTAGGTGTCTCAAGTTCTAGTGTTCATGGGGATTATGGGAAAAAAGTTGGTACCTCAAGCATGTTTCAAGACAGACAACCTGGGAAAGGCCTTCATGCCTATAAGGTTCTGCATCTGTAATTAAAATCCCACTTCTTTAATTGAACAAGTTATTTATTCTCACTTTGGTTGGCTGTACCATCTATTATTTTTGCAGTTATCTCTGCTTGAAGCAAGAGGAAGCTACAACTCGAAGAGAATGCCAATTGCTGTTACTGGGGCCAATAGTTCGTTCTCAAGGTTTGTGATCTCGTTTATGTTTCTTTTCCTTAATTTTTGTCTCCAGATATTGGGTTATCACAGCTGTAACCATGTTTTGACTGTTCACTGCTATTTATCAGTGGGCAGGTAGTTTTGGCAAGACATTTTTCAAGTGGTGCAGGTACCCTTATCCTTGTCATGCCATCTATGTTTTAACATGATTTCCAACTTTGACATATTAGATGATACAGTCAAGTTGATATCTTCATCTAGCACTTTTAGCAAAGTTTTATACTGTTTCAGATTTGCCACCGCATGAGGAAATCGGCATGCCTTCTCTCTCACCTACTATGACCGAGGTAGCATACTCAAATTGTGAAATCAAACAAAAATAATTGCAGATAAAACATAAAGCATGACCAATGTGCGCGTGTATCTTCGATTGTCTTTATGGTATAAAAACTTTTTAATTGCCTGTAGGGAAATATTGCAAGGTGGGTGAAGAAGGAAGGAGACAAAGTTTCACCTGGTGAAGTTCTTTGCGAAGTGGAAACCGTAAGTTTTATTTCTTTACATGTACACCCAGGGCCCGTCTTGTGCAGCTAGATAATTGTCAAGCGCGCTTGTGGTGAATAGGATAAAGCTACCGTGGAGATGGAATGCATGGAGGAAGGCTATCTTGCTAAGATCGTTTGTGGAGATGGCGCAAAAGAGATCAAAGTTGGCGAGGTACATATACGATATATCATGATGCATAGTAGACACTTCCTTTTACCGCCATTCATGACATACATATTGGCTTGTTAGTTGTTACTAATGCCTATATGTATTATCTGTGAAATAGATTATTTGTATAACTGTTGAAGAGGAGGGGGACATTGAGAAATTTAAGGATTACAAGGCTTCGTCTTCTGCTTCAGCTGCAGCTCCGGCTGAATCGAAACCCCAATCTGCGCCTGCAGAACCAAAAGAGGAGAAGAAAGAGTTGTCCAAGGCTCCCGAGCCAAAGGCTGCAAAGACTGAAGAGTCAGGGGATCGCTTATCCTCCAGTCCTGTTGCCAGAAAGTTGGCAGAAGATAACAGCGTAAGCTGCTTACATTTCAGCTATCCAGACAGTTTATAAGGAATGCATTTTTTACCTTCAAATTTGTTAACAGGTACCTCTTTCAAGCTTAAAAGGTACTGGTCCAGATGGGCGTATTTTGAAGGCAGACATTGAGGATTACTTGTGTATGCTCCTTCTGTTAATTTTTGTCCCTGCCAATGAAAAAAAAATCACTCCTGATTGTCTCCTTATGACACTGTCCTAGAAGAAAAACAGAGCATGATTAATCATGAATGATGTTAAACTTAGGGGTTGGGGTTCTGGTTATGATACCCACCACTTCTAATTACATGAAAATCTAGCACTTCTTTCTGCACCACCATTTTTTTCACTCACCACCGCTCTCATTTTTAGGAAAATTAGTTGATGGTGGAAGAGTGTATTTAAAATGTTTAATTTACATAAACATTTATCAATTTAGTTATGCAATTAAATTTGGGTTAAATCAACTCATGATGTTATTGTAATGCTTGATGAAGCTTCTGTAGACAAGGGTGCAAAGAAAGAAGCTGCAGCAGCTCCAGGACTAGGTTATGTGGATCTTCCAAATACACAAATAAGGAAGGTAAGATCAGTGCCATGGGGATTCTTCAAAATTGGAGTTGTTCGAATTTACTTTTTGCTTATGGTGCCCTCTACTTCTATTAACAGCTTCTAATTTTAATATCCTCAGGTTACTGCAAACCGCTTGCTGCAATCTAAGCAGACCATTCCTCACTACTATCTGACAGTTGATAGTCGTGTTGATAAACTTATTAAGTATGGAATTCTTTAATCATATAGTATTTTATCTGGCACATACCGTATTTGTATGAATTAGATAATTTGCTCAATCATTGTTTGGGATAATTGGCCATATCTTCTATTTGCACATTTTTCTGCTGGAAGGCTTCTTAGACGGGAGGTCAAGTCATTATTTTGTTCTGTTCTAGATTGCGGAGCGAGTTGAACCCTCTGCAGGATGCCTCTGGTGGGAAGAAGATATCTATAAACGACCTTGTTATTAAGGTGTGTTTTCATGTATATACGGTGGCTTCTAATGCTCCATTTTCCATGTACTCAAGTGCTGACTTGAGTACAGTTTTTTTTAGAAGGCAGGGTGTTCATTGTTTGCGTGAGTGATAGGAAATTTTATTCAAATAAGTTAATCTTGGGTTCCTCATGCAGTTCTCAGTTTCTTGTATGCCTCCATGCTTTAGTTTTGAATTGGTTGTTGTTCAATATGCAGGCTGCAGCATTGTCTCTTCGTAAGGTTCCTGCATGTAACAGTTCCTGGATGAACGATTTTATTCGCCAGTAAGATACAGACAGTAAAATTTTAAAACTGGGAGCTTCGTTTTCATTACTCATAATGTGATGTATTTCTATTTCTAATGCAGGTATCACAATGTGAACATTAACGTTGCTGTACAAACTGAGCATGGTTTGTTTGTTCCAGTAGTTAGGGTGGGTTGTTTGACTTGGTATCGTGCTATTTTCCACATAATATGCTTCTTTAACTTGAATTATTTGTACAGGACGCAGACAAGAAAGGCTTGGCTACTATTGCCGATGAGGTGAAGCAGTTGGCTCTAAGAGCAAGGGACAACAGTCTAAAACCGGCAGATTATGAGGTACAGAGTATAGAAAGAATTATATCCTGGCTATATTTGATATTATAGCAGTTATCCTTGATAATTTTGATGATGTGCTTTCAGGGTGGCACTTTCACCGTCTCAAATTTGGGAGGCCCTTTTGGAATTAAGCAGTTCTGTGCCATTGTAAATCCTCCCCAGTCAGCAATTTTGGCTATTGGCTCCGGTAATATGTTGCCTGATAGTTGGAAACCCTATTGGTTACGCAACTTACTCTGTTACTTACTATATGGTTGTGATTTTTTTTTTCTGGAGCAGCTGAGAAGAGGGTGATCCCTGGAGCCGAGGGCCAGTTCGAAGTCGGTTCCTTCATGTCAGCCACGCTAAGCTGCGACCACCGGGTTATTGATGGTAGTTCTCTTTTCCTGTCAAACTATAAATCAGTGAATGATGCTTCTTTGTCAAGTCTTCTCGCTGATAACCTCAAAATGCTGTTTCGCAGGTGCCATCGGTGCGGAGTGGCTGAAGGCATTCAAGGGCTACATTGAGAACCCGACGACCATGCTGCTGTAGGGGCTATTTTTGTCTGTAGATGACGATGATGAGAGCTATTTTTCCTTTGTAGGCTGTCATTAATAAAGATCACAAAATAATCATGCCTCATTTTTTCCCCGCCCTTTTCTCGCTGTGCATAACCTCGGTAACGAGGGCTGGAAACCGTGATCAAACAGAGCAGAGTCAATGCAGGCTGTTTAACTTATTCTTGGGCAAATGCAATTTTTCATATTGTTCTTGGCTGGTGGAAATTTGTTGCCTACTTGTGCCGGTTCCGGTCAAAAATACCCCGTATGGTGTATCTGTTATTTTTTTCACCCGTAGGCGAAGTATCTGTTGAGTGTTGATAGCTAGACACCTGTGCGTGTGCATTGATCTTGTGATTTTCTTAAAATTAGTCAATGTGGGAGAGAGCCAGGAGTTGGCAAGACGGCCGACCTTCTCAGCTCAGACCCCCGCACTGATGCACTGAGCTGCTTAGGCGGACGAGGTCTCAGCGTCGTCAGCGACATGAAAAACCTGCCGATGATCATCGAACTGTGTTACCTGCGCGCATGACATCCTCGTCGAACATGCAGCAGATACCTCGTACTGTATTCACTAGGGAGACGATGCTAAAGCACTGGACCGAGAAGATTTTATTTCACCAGGAACGTACGTCGACGATGCTCTGTGCTAGCTGACGAATTTTTTTTTATACCTTAGCTCACATGGGCGGCATCCACTAAACTGTTTTTTTTTTGCCACGTTCTCTATTGTTTTATACTTTTTAAAAAGTGTTTTGAAATTTTAAGCAACAAAACTGTTGGTGGAGCCTGGACTGGATTAATTTGTCAGCTGGTGATGTAATTCCGATAAGATGGACAGTCAAGGGCAAATGCTTACGGTCCTTTAGCAGATGGAACCTGTTCCATTCCTTCACAATCCAACTGTACCTGGATTTTTGTTATATTACCTCCTTCTGAAATGTAAGCTTTCTTATAGAAAGATAAATTAGCATGTATGAACATTTGAGTAATGTACAAAACGTTTACAAGGAAATGACGCGCGCTGAAACCAACAACAATCTGGGGAATGCAGTACTACATCGACCTGGTGAAGAAAATATAGACAATGGTGTATGGTAGCTGACTCAGACTCCAGCTGTTCGGGGGATTGGCACGCGGAGGGAAGGGCGCAGGAGGAGGTTGGCCTTCCGGCGCGCGGTGACGCCGAACGCCTCGGTCATGTCGAACTCGGCCAGGTCTGGGTTCTCCGGCGCTTCCCAGTCGAAGTGGAGCAGCAGGCTGGCGAGCGGAAGCTCCACGTTGGCGAGGCCGAACGCCATCCCGGGGCACATCCTCCGGCCGGCGCCGAACGGCAGGAGCTCGAAGTCGGTGCCCCTGAAGTCCACCGCCGCGTCCTCGAAGCGCTCCGGCCGGAACTCCTCGGTAGCGCCGGGCCAGGACTGCTCGTCACGGCCCAGCGCCCAGGCGTTGAGGATCACCTGCGTACCCCTGGGCACGTCGAACCCGAGCACCTTGCACGCCTCCCGGCTCTCGCGCGGGAGCAGCAGCGGCAGCGGCGGGTGCAGGCGGAGCGCCTCCCGGATCACCAGGTGCAGGTACGGCACCTCGCCGAGCCTGTCCTCGACCACCGTCCCGTCGGCCTCGAAGGCTCGGCGCACCTCCGCCGTGGCCTTCTCCATCGCCCTTGGGTTCTTGATCAGCTCCGCCATGGTCCATTCCAGCGCCGTGGCCGACGTCTCGCTCCCGGCAGTGAAGAGATCCTGCGCGTCAAACCAGCATTGTTCAGAGAAAAGTCTGTTTCAAACCTTGAATTCATTGAGGAAGTCTGAAACTAACCCCAAACTCCTAATCCCTGAAAACTGAACCCTAAACTTTTTGATCCCAGCCAATCCCGGTTGCTTTTCGCTATGCACTCGTTTGATCGCCTGGGATGCTGACATGCCACTAGGAAATCAAGATTTGGGCAGGATTTGGATGCCACGCTGGCCTGTATGGTGGGACCTATCGGTACTGGGACCGCTTTCCTCTCCCTGTTTGTTTCGCACGGAGCAGAGATCTTCTTCCTCTGTTCCCGTTCGAAGCTGCTGCGAGGATGGGGAAAAATAGGGTTTCAGAGGGACATTGCTTGTCACCACTGAGTAAGGAGAGGCCGCCGGAGGTATAGTATGGACTCGCGCTTTGGCTCCTGCGCTGTTGTGGGGCGGCGGAGAAGACTGCAGGACGGCGCGACGCGCTGCACGACGGCGCGGTGAAAGGATGCGCTTCAGGAGCTCGAGGCGGACATGATACGAGCAGCTCACGGCAGAAGCAGGACGGCGCGGAGGAAGATGACGATTGACGCTGCTAGGCGAGTTCATCGCGACGGTTGAGGGGCATAGGTCATCATAGCGACAAAGGCGAGCAGCAATACTGCTTCAGAGCAGGTGCTGTTGCTGCACGTAGATAGCTGTTGTGCTGTCTGAAACTCAGTTTTGGGGCTCATAGGTTCAGATTAGAGAGAATAAAGAGAAGTGAACTTGTATGAGCTTGTTCTGTCAAGTGAAATTGTACTGGAGCTGTCTCGAAATGCAACAACTCAATAATGCAGAAATGTAATGTTTGCAGATTTGATGTATGTCGGAAGTAAAAAGGAGTCAGATGCATCAACTCCTTGGTGTGTATCGCTGTGGAGACAAGCAAAACTGAAGCACAAGTTTTTGACATACACCATCCTGAATTTATCTCACTGAACTGAAGCATAATGTACCCACAAAGTATACGAGTATCTTCTGAAAAGACCTTTTGGTGCTTCACCTTCTTCTCTCTTTCTGTCATTCTTCTTTGGCCTACCAGGCATTCTAATATAACCAGGTGCCTCTGGCCTTGGGTTCTGAGATACTGGCCATTTTTCCTCCCCCTCGACAGGTTGCAAGCAGTGATCATAATTTTTTTTGAACTCTTCAATTGAGTAGCATTTGTCAATAAATGCATCAACATCTTTACCACATTTATAGATAGCACTTATTGCATGAGAGCATGGAAGCCCTGCTAGCTGAAAGTACCCACAAGAACATGTTCTCTTCTCCAAGTTCACAGTGTACCTCCTGCCTCTCCCAGTTAAGAGCTTGACCTCAAACCCTTCCTTGCCATTCCATAGCACATCCATAAATTGTGTCCTCTGAATACTCACCTTGAGTTTCTTGAAAATATTAGGGCAAATTTTACCAAGCCACTTCTCACACTTGGTTCTATTTTCTTGAACTCTAGTCGTTATTTTGTATCTAATCTTCTCTAGCATAGAGATGATAGGATAGAATCTTGCCTCAACGATTGCATGGTTGAATGACTCACACAAATTGTTGTCTACAGACTCACACATGGATCCAACTTCAAAATATGCTCTTGCCCAATGTTTTGGCTCTGTATTCATGATGTCTTTGGCACCTTGTGGCGTTTCAAGTGCAAGTTTGGCCTTGTAGTAATTGAAATCTTCTCTATTTGAAGCCTTTGCAATGGCCCAAAATTTCTTCTGTAAATCATGTCCTCTATGTTTCTTCCTCCAGTTTGCATAGATGTGCCTGGCACACATCCTATGCTCTGCCCTTGGAAGATAATTTAGCATGCTCGTAATCAACCCCTACATACATATGCATATGATGTTAATTTTCAAGTAATATTCACATTAGTGACATTCATATATGACATTATAGAATAGATAGCTGAGAATGTAGTTACCTTTTGTTGGTCGGAAATGAATACCCAACCAGCTCCATCATCATTAATATCCAAGTCCTTGATCAACAGGCCAACGAACCACTCCCAATTCTCTCTAGTCTCTTTGTCCACTACTGCCCAAGCCACGGGGTACATCTGGTTATTAGCATCTCTTCCTATGGCACATAGAAGTTCACCTTGACATGCTCCTTTGAAGAAACAACCATCAAGGCCAATGACTTTTCTACATCCAGCTTTAAATCCATCTTTCAATGCCTTGAAGCAAACATAGAATCTCTGAAAAATGTTTCTGTCCATTATAGTAGGATCCAAGCACACAGCAACGGTGCTTCCAGGGTTACTCCTAAGCAACTCCAACTGGTAATCAAATACCTTAGTGTACTCTTCTTTCAAGCCTCCTAATAGCTTGTCCATGACTATCTTCTTTGCTGCCTTACATTTTGATGTAGACACATCAGCAAAAAAATCCTTGAGGACAGTAGACTTAATGCTATCAATCTTCCATGTTGGATTAGCCAACATGAAGTGTTCATATCTCCTAGCTATCACTTTGGCGGTTACTAACTTGTTGTCTCTATTTGGGGCACAATGGTGTTCAGATTCATAAGTAATCACCTGAAACCTAGAACATCTGCTGGTCTTTGCGCCATATATAAGCCATGGACAACCAGGCCATCCACATTTAGCTCTAACTCGGTCTCCTTCCGACTTCATGAATAAAATGCTTCTATGCGTGACTAACCCATATTTTGTCAGTGCCTTTCTCATGTCATTTTTACTCCTGAAAACCATTCCAAGACTGAAGTGTGGAACTTCTGACTTAGGATTATATCGTATGAACTTGCTCTTCCTCCTCACAATATGGCCTTCTTCATCAGTGGCATCATCATATGAAAAAATCTTCCGACCCTGAATCATACTCATGCTCAATGTTTTGCTGCTCCACTACTTCCTCCACATTCGCCACTAGGTCGATTGGCACTGCACCAGATGCATCTCTCTCAACAAACATCTCAGAATCTCTAAGTTTCTTCTTATATTCCTTTGCAAACTTCCTTAGTTCCACTGCTTCATCATCTTCTCCACTGTCATCTGAGTGTGGCACATACTCATCATCTTCACTATCTGAATCGTCTGGTTCTTCTGCTCTAACGAGTTTTGGGTCAGATTCTCCAATCCTTGTGCTGCAGACAAGTACTTGAGTATCACTTTGTGAATCAGGATTGATAATTTGTGAGCTCCCTGTCATGGCATGTTGAGATGATCTGTTTTCACGGGCTGCTGATAATTTCTTTTCTGATGCGCTATTGACAACTTCATCTTCTGCATGTATAACTCCATCTGGTGCTGATACTTCACTCTCTTCCTCCTCACCACTGCCAATTTCATCTTCATAATTACTCTGACTTTCTTCTTCACTACCATGCCCTTCTTCCTCCTCTCCATGGTACTCAACATATACATTAGCAACTGTACCATCATTGGCGTGTTCTGACATTTTCAAGCAGCCACTGTTATCAACTAGAAACATCAGTCCATTCATGAGTTCTTTGCCAGGAATATGATAATACAGCTTCATTGAGTCCCAATAAGTCATATGATCTCCAAGATGGCCTTTGATCTCTGACATAGTTATCTTGTCACGTGGTATGGTTGTAATTGCCTCATCCCCTCCAACGTACTCCAACTGATTACCAATGCGGATGAACTCTCCACCAAAATGAAAGCACACATTCAACGAATCTGTCGGAGCCATGCTTACCCAAAAATCACCTATAAAGCAAGCACGAATTCAGTACTCCATGCCAAATTTAACAAATAATAATAATATAAAACCACACAAACTATGCCCAATATACTACTACGTTACTACAAGTAAGTTTAGTTAGATCTAAAGCGCCATTTTTTATTTCACAAAAAAGATCAAACACTCCACTCTGAACACATACAGGCAAACGCTCCATTCTCTCTTTTCTCTGATACAGAGATCAAACATTCCATATTTTTTTGAGAATCAGATCAAACACTCCAGTCACTTTTTCCTTTCACCTTTTCCTTGTGGATGCCCTTTTTTTTAAAAAAAATACCTATCGTCAACTCTCTCTCTTTTATGGGCTGCCTGCATCCTATGCTCTCTCTCTCTGCCATCGCTAGAGGAGCACACAGATCACGGTGAGACCAGTACAGATTACCAACCTAATTCATGTATCCAATTGATTTTTTTACATCAACAATGTATAGGATACATGCGAGCAATGAGAGCCACATGGAATCGGTTACCTGTTGTATCGATCATCTACAGCACCGCGATCAGCCGATCGCCATGACGGCCACAACGAGCAGTCGAGCAGATGAGGAAGGGGTGCAGATTCAAACGGGGGACTCAACAAGTTCGTCTCCTACACAACAAAATCAACCGCCGATCGCGGACTTTGCAACAACCAGGACCGGCTATGGAAGGATTCGCAGGAGGGAAAGGAAAGATTAGGACGAGGGAGTGCGCTCGGGCGGCTCAACGGGAAGGCTTCTGTTTCGTGCGGGATGAACGGGGAAGGAAAAAATCTGGCATTACCGATGGATCCCACCATACAGGCCAGCGTGGCACCCTAATCCTGCCCAAATCCTGATTTCCTAGTGGCATGTCAGCATCCCAGGCGATCAAACGAGTGCATAACGAAAATTAGCCGGGATTGGCTGGGATCCAAAAGTTTAGGGTTCGGTTTTCAGGGAATAGGAGTTTGGGGTTAGTTTCAGACTTCCTCAATGAAGTCATGTGTTTGTTTTTGTACTGTACGTGTATTGAAAAAAATGGCATAGTATGAAGAAGTAGCAGTCGATATGTACAAAGATGACGGCTTCGATGGCGACCATGTCGACACCACCATCCTTTTGTATTTTCAGCAGCACGTCAAGCAGGTCCTCGGCTTCTTCCTCGCGGCCCTTGTTCCTATGGAGATGCTCCTGTGTCACGTCCTTGATGATCCCGTACACCAGGGCGTGGTTCTCCTCGGCACGGCGCAGTGCGCCGCTGAGCCGCCCGGCGAGCCACGACGACGGCCACAGGTCCACCGGGTTAAACCCCGTTGTGAGCCCAACCAGGGTGTCCAGCTCCCGCAGGAACAGGTCGCGCTGCTTGCACCGGTCGCCCATGACGGCGCGGAACGTGATGTCGGAGACGACCCCGCACAGCCGAGCGCGCATCTCCACGGCGCCGCCGGCCGCGGCGGCGGACTCGACGTCGCGCAGCATGCCCGCCACCTCCTCCTCGCGGATGGCGCGGAAGGAGAGGACACGGCTCGCCGAGAGGAGCTCCGTGACGGCGATCTTGCGAAGGTGGCGCCAGTACTCGCCGTACGGAGAGAAGATGATGTCTCGCCCGCCGCAGGTCACCACGCTCATGGTGGCAGTCAGCGGCCGCGACGAGAACGCCACGTCATGGGTCTTCATCACCTCGCGGGCCGCGTCCGAGGACGAGAGCACCAGCGTGGGCACCTCGCCGAGCCGGAGGAGCATGACCGGCCCGTGGCGCTTCGCCAGGTCACGCAGCGCGCGGTGAGGAAGCTGCCCGACCAGGTGGTGCAGGCTGCCGATGACCGGCAGCTGCCACGGACCCGGTGGGAGCCGCAAGCCATAGTTTGCCCTCAAGCCCCACCTGAACGTTGCAAGCAGCGCCAGCGCCACGAGAGCCCAGCCGAGGAAGTAGTGAGAGGTGTCCTCCATTGTTTGAGTCTTGTCAACGATATTTTTGGCCCATTCACAAAATATACGCAATATATATAGACTTAGCGAATGTGTAGACTGACTTTTTTGGCATTGTTTTACAGTGAGCAGCTTGTTCAATTGTACTACTAACGACTGCGAAGAGTAATTGTGGGTTGATTAATAAGGAACTAGGCCACTACGTGTCCGGAGTACTATTGTCATACCAGGTTATGTAATTGCAAGACAATGAAATGTCAGTATTTTTAAGTTGATGATGTGAAAGTTAACAATTTAGAATTTGTGCGCAAGTTCCACACGCCGGAAAAAAATATTGTTCGATTGTTGCACATTTAAACATCCAGGTTGCAGAAGCAACTCTTGCGAAATTTTAAACCGTCGACAAGCATCTTCCTGACTTAGATATTACAATTAGCTTCGAAACAACAACTCAATTATTGTGTTAGCTATTAGCTTTGAAATAGCAACTCAATCATTATGTTAGATATCAACTTTGAAATAGCAGCTTAATTATTATGTTAGATTTTTCTGAGCCTTTCAAGACCAGGCTCTTGTCAACCAGGGTATATGAGTTTGTTACAACATTTTTTTGATAAAGGAAATATATTAATATCAAAATGATATCAATTACACCCAGCCTCTGCAACAACATAATGATTAAAAATAAGTCTAGACATCAAGGATGCACGCAGCCGAAAAAAATAAAAGAAGAAGAAAAAACAAAATAATGACCCCGCCGAAGCAACCGGACACTTTCAGCACCAAGAGCACCAACCAATGGTGATGGCACCTAGACTTCGAACAAGGTTCTAAAAAATGACGCCTCCAGGAAGGTAACAATGCATAAAAATCGTAATCGTCCGGTCTAACTAGCATGGCTTAAACATGGGTTTTCACCCTGAAGAAGTTCCAAACTCCAGACAATGCCTTCAACAAGGAGTCGGCTAGAAAGCTGTCATTGCTAGGTACAACCACTAAAGGCCGAACCTAGGGTTTTCACCTTGGAAATTGAGACCACCAAGGATGAAGTCTCGCCTCCTCCACTTGTCGAGAACACTGCTACAAAAACATCGATCGTCCGACACGCATAGTTCTTCCAATCCGCTTCAAATACTCCTTAAAATCTTCATTGTTTCTCGACTCGAAATGAGATACGAGATAGGAATGCGATCGCCATGATTCCCCCGTCAACACCTTAGAAACCGCAGCAAAGAAGATGCCAATGCAGATCCAAAATGCACAGGGCCGCCACTAGCCATAGGAACGTGGATCTCCAAATCGACGTCAATGATGGCGGCACAAATGGCCGCTCTAACATGACCGCAAAGGGACATGTGTTCCTCGGCCGAAACAGGCCACCAGGGGCATTGGCACCAAGTCGATCATGTGCTTGGGCACTGCCCCCCTGCAGCGATCTGCTTGTCCTCCACGGCGCTGTGCACGGTGGCACCAGTGAACCCCGGTGCAGACTGCAGAGGCGCATACCTCCTGGAGTCGATGAAGCCCAGTGTAGACGCAAGGTTCAGGACGGACTCGCGACCACGGCCATGGATGCCCGATCAAGTATGGTGGCGGCTAGGCGCACACCCCATCGGTCTCATCCATGGCCTCTCATCACGGGGATCTGCTCGGAGTTTGTGACAACATAAAAGGAAAAAGGGAAGAAAGGATATGCACCTGACCAACACTATGGGCCTACAAGCACAATAACCATAGCTAGGAGACAAACACATGCACTGGACTAGGGAGTGTCATTGAACGCCATCAGAGGATACCATAATACCTAGAAATTCCACATGCATAGCCACCCGAGTTGGCGATCCGAGTGTCGTCGGCTTTTTCGAAGGGTCTCACGCTCCACCGATATAACATTGCATACCTAGAGCTCCTGGGCTAAACTATTGCCATCATTGCGAGGAGTTCTGGGAAATGCTTCGGGAAACCCATTGTTCTCCCGTGTCGAACGATCAGGGGAATCCTAGCATCATCGGCTCCGCCCTTCCCTCTGTTCACCCCTCTTGTCACCGCCATAGGGCGCGACCGGGCAAAGCCTGGCCGGCGTCAGCGGCGATGGGGATCCCTCACCCCTCACGCGGTAGGATCTTGCACAAGCCGACATCGCTCCTTGGGGCACTCCGAGGCATGGGAGGAGTGGCATGGCAAGTCCGACCATGGCGAAGTGGGATCCTGGCGGCATGGTGGGCTACGCGGTGGCGGTGCGTGCCCGACCTAGTGGAGGGCGGGAGAGGGCTGAGAGGAGAGGGGGCGTGGATGCGTTCAATGGTGGACGTAGAGTTCGTGTGGGACAAGGGGCTGGTGAAGGATGCGGCGGTGGAGTCTAGCCGGGCAGGTCCAATCTGGGTCACATGTGACTCGTTTTGGTTCGCACAGGCCCGATTTGGGTCACGCGGGCCTTGGCTGCTGCTCGCATCTCGCAGGCCCTTGGGGTCACGGCTTGCTATGCAACAATGGTGGGTTCTGAGTCATCTGTCGTTGGTGCGCCTACTGATCCTTCTACGGTGGAGGTTGTCTGAACCTCCTTCGTTGTTGCTGGATGGCGGATGGCAGCGTGGGGGCATGCTCGTCCGCATCAAAGAATAAAGGTGGCGGTTATAGGGTCCCTCTCACACTATGAAGAAGATCTTCTTGACGCCTGTGTTCATTGATCTGGATGGAGTGTCAAGTTCCGGAAGGCTCCACCAGCAAACTCCAAATGGATGACATGCCTAGAAACTGCCGGATCGCATGGGTTTTGGTCACTCACAACCGTGTTTTTCTGATCAGTTGGTTTCAGAGGGAGTGATGCAAAGCTCTGTAGATTGTTGCCATCATGGGACATGTTTTAGTTCCATGGTGATTTCAGTCGTGGAGAATGTCATGGGAGCCGAGATCTGAGGACAAGTATTGGTGATTTGAGTTCTAGTGGCGATGAGGTTTGGGCTTGGTGTTTCTTGAGTTGGAGCAGCGGTATTGGCAAGTGGAAACGACAACATAGTTGAAAAGATCGTATGAGCAACTAGAGGGGGGGGGTGAATAGGAGCTACCCAATTTTTTACTTCTTTTCAAGTTAAGGCTAGACAAGAAGGTAAATTCTCTAGATGTGCTACTAAGTGAATTTACCTAGAGTGACAAGCAAGCTAGCAATAACAATATAGGTAAAGGTACAAGTAAAGGATAGAGGTAACCGCAATGGAGACACGAAGACACAAGGATGTATTCCCGTAGTTCCTTCCTTGTTACGGGAAGTACGTCTACGTTGGAGAGGTGTGGCGCCACAAAGGCCACCAACGCCACAAAGGCTCACCCTATTCTCCGGTGAACAAGCCACAAAGGCGAGTTCACGCTCCACTAAGCGATGCCCTTGAAGGCGGCACGAGACCTTTACACAAAGTATTGGGGAGAGCTCCACAACTCAATTGGAGGCTCCCAATAGGCCCACCAAGCTCTTACACTCAAAGTTAAGCTTGGAGGACAGCTTCTTCCGACTAGGAATCCGATGAACACACGAGTTACAAGCCCCTCAACAAAACGAGGGGGGGAAATCAAATCGCCTTGGTGGAAGAGTAGATCTAGGTCTTCTCCCTCAAATCCCAAAAGGGCTTTGAGTTCTATTGGCTAGGGAGAGAGATCTAGTGCTTTAAAGCTTAGCAACAATGGAGGAGAGAGAGTGGAAGCCGCAGCCCCTTCTAGAGGTAGAAGAAGGCTTTATATAGTCCTCCACGAAATGTAGCCGTTGTTGGACGACTAGGGCCGGAGTCTCTGGCCTGGAAGGCCGGAGTCTCCGCCCTAAGTGACTCCAGGGCCGGAGTCTCCGGCCAGAGACAAAAGTCTCCGGCCCAACTCCGGCCTGGCATCTGAATCATCCGAGCCCTTTCGCAAATCAAAACCAGCCAGACAGACCGGAGTCTCCGGCCACTGAGGACCGGAGTCTCCGGCCTCAGCCTGCCGACCCGGAGTCTCTGGCCAGAGACAGAAAGTCTCCGGCCCAACTCCGGCCTGGCATCTGACTTGTCCGACTTTGAGGTTTGCCAGGGCGAGACCCCTAGACCGGAGTCTCTGGCCAGCAGGGCCGAAGTCTCCGCCCTAGAAGATGCACCAGCAGCATTTCGTGGATCCCCTCTCCATCATTTCCACCTTCGCGAAGCACCCTACAAGACAGCTAAGCCCTAAACCCACTACTGGACTACGGGCTCCGATCTTTTCTTCCTTTTTGGGGTGCACCTCCGCGAGATCCTGAATCAACCTAGAAAATCTGCAGAACTTTAATAGCATGGTTAATTCACCATATGTTGTTAACAAACACCAAAATACATTTATTAGGGAAATGCTCTTTCAATCTCCCCCTTTATGGTGTTTGATGACAACATACGGATTTGCAAGATATAAGCACAAGAAAATAAAATATATAGTCAAAGCTCCCCCTACTTGTGTGCACAACACCATTTGCATTTGAACATGAGTCCACACAAGTAAGGATCATTACTCCCCCTATATATTTCACAATTATACCAAGTGCACAAAACAATATATGAGACTAACCACAAGCATAGAAGTAAGACTAAACAAGATAGCATACACTAATAATAGTCTTACTAGCAATAGAGGAACTTAAGTCTCACAATAATACCAAACCACACAGACGAGAGTTCAACACTAAGATAAATGAGACACAACATGAAGACCATGGAGTTGTGTCTCGACCAAAGCAAATTTAAAGCAACTCCAAATAAACCCATCCCATGGCAAACCCCACGAAGACAACCTAATAGAGCTACTTCTCCCCCTTTGGCATCGGGACACCAAAAAGGGAAAAGAGCGATGCTACACGCCCAAGAGATCACTCATCGTCTTCATCCTCGGGCTCGTCCTCGGAACCGGCATTGAAGTCCTCATCCCCTTCTTCAATATCCTCAGAAGCCATGGGCTTCTTGCCATGACGCACATTGGAGGTGCCAGAGGTGACCTCCTCAAAGGCTTGCCAGTCTGTCAGACCCTTGCTCCATGACTTCTGAGCAAGAGCCCCTGTGGCGGGATTGACAACCAACTTGTCCTTGTTGTGAGTGGCCGGTTTCTGAGAACCACTTGCACCTGTGAATGAGTGAGGAAGATAGCAAGGTTGAGGTGACATGTCCTTGAGCCAAAAAAGTAGCAACTATGCTGTGATTGATGCACCCAGGTCTGATCAAGCCGGAGCCTCCGGGGACTAGGGCCGGAGTCTCCGGCCGAAACCGGAGACTTTGCGTCCAGGCCGGAGTCTCCGGCCACAGGGGCCGGAGTCTCCGGTTGAACCCAGGAGCCCGAGCCTAGGAGACCACATTGAACAAATCGAGTGCAAAAACCACAATAAAGTTGCTAGGAAGATGATAGATAGCCACTAGAAGGTAGTACACCATATCAAACTAAGGAAAACATGCACATCTCATAGATCTAGAGAGAACTAGATGGAGGAGATGGAGGGCAAGTTTACCGGAGTCCATGGCACAAAATCGATCGGTGGGATTGATCCCACACCTCCAAGAAGTTGATTTGCCAGTGGCACGGCGGATCCCAGAGCTTGGAGAGGCTCCGGGGGGCGATCTATGGCAAGGGGGGCGGCAGGTGGAGAGCAGGGGCACGGGGGTGGATGGGGAAGACTGAACCGTTCTTCCCCACCCCGTGCCCTAAGTACTGGATTCGAAACCGCCCGGCCGGAGTCTCCGATACTTACCCCAGAGTCTCCGGCCAACCGGAGTCTCCGGGCTGTGAACCCCGGAGTCTCCGGCCCCCTTGACAAGATCAGCATTTATAGTGTAAAAAGGACATGATATTTAGAGAAATTTAGCATGATTGAGGATGAGATAGGCTTGGGATGGAAACAATGACACTGTGTGGTACAAAATGCTCATGTTTGCAAACATGCAAATAAACCCAAATAAGACCAAACATGAGCATGTTCCCATAGAGAAAGAATAAGACAATAAAACCAAATGGGAAACTCCTTCACTAGGGAGGTCGGTGGCCAAAGGCCACCATGTATGAGTATATAGGTATGGCACCGCGAAGATATATCTTGGGCCCAAAACCTAGACTCATCGATTAAGCTAAAAAATGTCACAAATGACAAGATAGAACAATACGCTTGCTATTGGCATTATGCGGCTTGCTACACCCGGGGGCTCGACCGTCGCGCACTCGCCATCGCGCACACGTTCGACCCCGCTCGGGGGCTCGACATCACCTCGCCGCTGTGTGCGGAAGCTCACGCTCAAGACCTGCGATTTCTTCGACATCAGCAACACACATGCAAGCGATACGGCGATCCCAACAATGCTCGGGGGCTCGACCGTCGCGCACTCGCCGTCACGCATTCGGCAACGCTCGGGGGCTCGACGTCGCCTCGCCTCTGTGCGCGGAAGCTCACGCTCATGATCTTCGATTCCATCGCCATGATCTTCGAGTTTGTTGCCATGACCTTCAAGTCCGTCATCAAGACGTTTGACTCCATCGCCATGATCTTCGACTCCGTCATCATGACCTTCGAGCCAAGCATCAAGATCTTCAGGAAATTCGACCCCGGCGTCGCCAGAAAATTCGACCTCTGCATCAACAGGAAATTCGACCCCTGCATCATCAGGAAATTCGACCCCGGCGTCTCCAGAAATTCGACCCCTGCGTCTCAAGAAATTTGACCCCTGCGTCATCACGATCTTCGACCCCTGCGTTGACAGGAAATTCGACCCTGCCATCGTCATGTTCTTCGACCCTTCATCGCCATGATCTTCGACCTCGCCGTCGCCATGATCTTCGACCCTTCATCGCCATGATCTTTGACCCCGCTGTCATCATGATCTTCGACCCTGCTGGCAACAATAAATTCAACCATGCCGTCATCAAAGATATTCGACCTCCACGTCAAGATTCTTCGATCCATGCGGAGCCGAAGAATTCTCCCAACACACTTTGACCCCTCGGAGCCAACACTTCGATGATTTTTCTGACAGGGGTCACCCCGGGAGAAAATACCAAAGCTAAGTCTTCCTCAACTATAAGTCGGCTATTTTCGTTACTTTCTGTATGCTTTCAACACTTTCAGCAACCGATACTCGGGGGCTTTGCTTTTACATTATACATGTGTTTATTTGCCTTCACATTATACATATGTGTATTTGCCTAATGACCGTCGAGTGCGAGGTATCTACCTCCTCGACTGCAGGGATCAAAGTCATCGGCACTCCATCCTGACATACTTTGACGCCTCGAATCGGCATTCATTTACCCCGGCGTTGGCAACACGCTCGGGGGCTGCGTCTCATAGTGGCATCTGTTCGCCCCGGCGTTGGCAACACGCTCGGGGGCTGTGCCTCGAATTGACACTCCTTCACCCCGGTGTTGGCAACACGCTCGGGGGCTGCGCCTCGAATTGGCATTCATTCGTCCCAGCGTTAGCGACACGCTCGGGGGCTACACTTAATGCCCAAATTCTGGTGGCAATATACCAATTCGGATGCCGTATGTCAAATACGAAGGTAAGTCCACGGTTTGCAACACCAAATGGCCCGGTATTCGTATCAAGCGCGCTCTGCCGAGTAATTTTCCATAGCTTCGGTATGAAGTTTGCACCGATGGACGCATCGGGTGCCTCACCTTGAACTGGGCTTCGACCCGGTGAGTCCAACGTGGCTCGGGTCGAGGTAGCACCAGCCCACGCGGGTTCAAGTCGGGGGACTCGAATCTGAGTAAGCTAACCGAATGTTTTTGCGGCTATGCAATTAACTGAGACCCGGCGTGAGTCTCAGGCCGGTTATGCGTATCCCCCTGCAAACCAAGCTAAACATTTTTCGAGGCTCGGAATGAGTACTACTCGAATTGACATCTATTCACTCGGTGTTGGCAACACGCTCGGGGGCTGCGCCTTAAAACCCGATGCTAGCAACGCTCGGGGGGCTACGCTTACATGATAACCTTAGAATTCACTCCTTTAGCACTCGGCGTTGGCAACACGCTCGGGGGCTGCGCCTCGAATTGGCATCCATCCGTCCCGGCGTTGACAACACGCATTGACATGGTCTTCGACTCCGCTGATATGGTCTTCGACGCCGCCGATGACATGGTCTTCGACGCCGCCGCCAACGTGGTCTTCGACTCTGCTGACATGGTCTTCGACGCCGCCGACGACATGGTCTTCGCCGCCGCCGCCGACATGGTCTTCGACACCGCCACCGACATGATCTTCGAGTTCGCCATCGACATCGCCTACAGCAAGCATTCGACCATGACATCGCCTACAGCAAGCATTCGACAACGACATCGCCTACAGCAAGCCTTCGACAACATCATCACCATGATTCGGCCACCGTGCGACTCCACCGACCACGACATGCAAGAGCTTTATTTGGTGCCCTCACACGCGACATATAAGACTACGACATCAAGGAGAATCTCATATTAGAGTCCCTGCCATAGTCTTCGACTATCCCAGGCACTCGGGGGCTACTGACGAGGGTATGACCCCTCGGTCCTTGATATTTGCCTACCTGGTTCCTGCCAAGGAAGAAGCCCGCTCGAAGGATACCCGAAGCCCGCAAGGCCCAGCACTTCGACTTGGAGTAGAAGGCAAGAAATAATTGTAAACCCTAACTGACTGTATATATAAAGCCACCAAGGGCGTCCCCTAGAGATGGGAACTCGCATAGGCTAATCTCGCATAGACACCTGATCTCGCATAGATCCCACGCATAGACCAGCACACGCCATCTTCTTCCACCTTCGCTAGATTGCATCTGTGCACCATTGTAACAGCTCCACATATACCAGCAATACAAGATTAGACAAGCAGGATGTAGGTCTTTACCCTCTGGGGGGCCGAACCTGGGTAAATTCGTGTGCACCCCCTGTTTCTGTCTGAAGCCGTCGAGTTCGCCGAATCCCCAATGCGCTCCATAGATCGAAAGCCCTTAAACATGGGCATTGCCGGGTAGAACCTCGTCAACCGCACTCCCCCTATTTCCATGCCCACATCTAGAACAACACACACGTTAGAGTATGGGAGTATATGCACCTAGCTCAAGCCACATTGCTTGAATCAATGATATTTAATTCATGCCTCAATTCCCGGAATCTTGCTTCATCAAGAGGCTTCGTGAATATATCGGCAAGTTGCTCATTAGTGCCAACATAAGATAGATCAATATCTCCACGGTTGACATGATCCCGAATGAAATGATGACGAATCTCAATATGCTTCGTCTTGTTGTGTTGCACCGGGTTGTGAGCGATCTTGATTGCACTTTCATTATCACATAAAAGAGGCACTTTGTCAAAAATGACACCGTAATCCTTCAAAGTTTGCCTCATCCATAAGAGTTGTGCACAACAACTTGTCGCGGCTACATATTCAGCTTCGGTGGTAGAGAGAGACACACAATTTTGTTTCTTAGATGACCAACACACCAAAGACCTACCAAGAAATTGGCAAGCCCCGGAGGTTGATTTCCGTTCCACTTTGTCTCCCGCCCAATCCGAATCCGAGTAACCTACAAGATCAAAACTTGCTCCCTTTGGATACCAAAGACCAAAGTTAGGGGTATTCACTAAATATCGAAAGATTCTCTTGACTGCCACTAAGTGGCTTTCTTTTGGTGCGGCTTGAAAACGTGCACAAACTCCCACACTTAACATAATGTCCGGTCTAGATGCACAAAGGTAAAGCAAGGAACCAATCATAGATCTATAGAGTTTTTGATCCACTTCTTTACCATTAGGATCGAGATCAAGATTAACCTTTGTTGGCATGGGAGTCTTTGCACCTTTGACTCCTATCATCTCGAACCTCTTGAGCATGTCTTGGGTATATTTGGCTTGGTTCACAAAAGTCCCTCCCTTCAATTGTTTGACTTCAAATCCAAGGAAGAACTCTAACTCCCCCATCATAGACATCTCAAACTTGTCGGTCATGAGCTTAGCAAACTCATCATTGAAAGCTTTGTTAGTAGAACCAAATATAATATCATCAACATATAATTGGCAAATGAAAAGCTCCCCATTGACCTTCTTAGTAAAAAGAGTGGGATCGATCACCCCAATTTCAAAACCACGATCAACCAACAACTCTTTAAGGTGCTCGTACCACGCACGTGGGGCTTGTTTGAGGCCATAGAGCGCCTTATCAAGTTTGTAAACGTGGTTAGGAAACTTAGGGTTTTCGAAGCCCGGGGGTTGCTTCACAAAAACCAATTCATTTAAAGGACCATTGAGAAATGCACTTTTAACATCCATTTGTTGAAGTTTAAAGTTATGATGAGATGCATATGCAAGTAAGATGCGAATGGATTCAAGACGGGTAACGGGAGCAAAAGTTTCACCAAAGTCAATACCCTCAACTTGGGAAAAACCTTGAGCCACCAATCTTGCCTTGTTACGAATGACAATGCCATTTGCATCTTGCTTGTTCTTGAAGATCCACTTGGTCCCAATGACATTACGACAATCTTTGGGTCTTTCTACTAGAGTCCAAACTTTGTTGCGCTCGAAGTTGTTGAGTTCATCATGCATGGCATCAAGCCAATCCGGATCCTCAAGCGCCTCATAAACTTTCTTGGGTTCTACACAAGAGACAAAAGCATGATGAGAGCTAAAGTTAGAAAGTTGCCTCCTTGCGGAGACACCTTTACGAACACTCCCAACAATATTTTCCAAGGATATGCTTCTTCGTCGAAGGATGGACTCAAGCTTCTTCTCACGGTGAGTGCGAGCCTCAAGAGGAGATTCTTGAGAGACTACTTGATCATCTTCATGATCGTTGTTCTAGTCCTCGCCTTGACCAGTTGGATTGCCTTGATCATCGAGTGACCCATAGCCACGGAATTCCGAAGGATCTTCATCAAGGCCTTGATCACCCCCGGAGACTCCGGTATCTAGACCCGGAGACTCCGGTATAGGCCGGAGAGTCCAGACCACAGGGGCCGGAGACTCCGGGCAAGATTGCTCGGTGGGATGATCTTGAGGTTGAGGGTGCGCAGCTTGTCTTTGGTCAATGTCCTGTGGGTGTTCAGCAGGTGAAGGCTCCACTTGTGTAGAGCATTGTCCTTCTCCTTCGGCCAAAAGGTGTCCCTCAATGGGCCGGAAGAATCCGACACCCATTCTTCTTATGGCTTGGGGAGGAATTTCATCACCTACATCACGAACACCACTTTGTCCCACAAAGGAACCATTATCTTCATCGAACCTCACATTACAAGTCTCTATAACATGCCCAGAGGACTTGCTATAGATCCTATAGGAATGTGAGTCCGTGGAGTAACCAACAAAGATACCCTCTAAAGCTTTAGAATCAAATTTTGACAAACGAACACCTTTCTTGAGATAGAAGCACTTACAACCAAATACCCGGAAGTACATGATGTTGGGCTTTTGCCCGGTAAGTATTTCATAGGGAGTCTTGTTCAAGTTCTTGCGGAGATAAAGCCGGTTGGTGGCATGGCATGCGGTATTAATAGCTTCGGCCCAAAAGTTGTATGGAGACTTGAACTCCGCCAACATAGTTCTTGCCGCATCCATAAGAGTCCGGTTCTTCCTCTCGGCAACTCCATTTTGTTGCGGGGTATATGCAGCGGAATATTGATGTTTGATACCCGCATCACTAAGAAACTCATTTAGGGAGTAGTTCTTGAACTCGGTGCCATTGTCACTTCTTATAGTCAATATGGTGGTATTGAATTGACGCTCAACTTCGGTGGCAAAGTCTTTGACGGTTTGTTGGGTCTCACTCTTGAACTCAAAGAAATAAACCCAAGTGTATCTTGAATAGTCATCGACAATCACCAAGCAATACTTCTTGCCACCAAGACTTGCATAAGTGGGAGGTCCAAAGAGATCCATGTGAAGGAGCTCCAAGCACCTCTTGGAAGAGATAATAGTCTTGCTTGGATGGCTTGTTCCATGCATCTTCCCTTCAATACATGCCCTACAAACACGATCTTTGGCAAAAGAAACATCCTTTAGTCCGAGTATGTGGCCGCCGGTGTAGAGATTTTGCAAAGCTCTCATATTGACGTGGGCTAACCGGCGATGCCAAAGCCATCCCACGTCGGCCTTAGCAATTAGGCATATCGCGGCCGTATTGGGTTTCTCCGAGAAGTTCACCACATACAAGCCATTTTCGACATACCCAACAAAGGCAACCTTGAGAGACTTACTCCACATGACGACCACAATATCAACATCAAAATATGTGGCATAGCCCATAGTAGCAAGTTGATGAATGGAAAGTAAATTATAACCAATGGTTTCGACAAGCATGACATTCACTAGGGACACGTCCGGAGTGATCACCACCTTACCGAAACCAAGTACCTTAGAGGATGACTTATCACCATATGAGACCGTGACATTTGAAGTATTTGGCTTTAGATCTTCCACAATATTTTTGCTTCTGGTCATGTGGCTTGTGGCACCATTATCAATAATCCATTTTTCTCCTTCGGAAGCAATGTCCTACAAGAGATCAATTCTTGGTTTTAGGTCCCCATTTTTGGATGGGTCCTCTTTTGTTAGTCACAAGAATCTTAGGTACCCAAATAGCATATTCAATGTAACCATCATAGGGACCAACATATTTAGCATAGACATCACCATAATAATCCCTAAGAAGAACATAATGAGGGTTATATTTTCCTACAAAATCATTGTGAGTAGGGCCGGAGACTCCGGCCTTGGGGAGCGGAGACTCCGGGCTAGATGAACTAGCCGAAGACTCTGGACCCTTTGACCCGGAGACTCCGGTCTCCTCTATTTTCTTCTTTCCATTCAGCTCCTCCCACTCCTCCTTTATGTAACAAATATCAAAAGGGCCATGAGGAGTAGGAGCAGTAGCAGGCTTTGACTTCTTCTTGTTCTTCTTATTCTTCTTCTTCTTCTTCTTTGAGGGCTTGGCCACCAAACCAAGATCCCCTTTCTTTGAGGACTCGGCAACAAATCCGAGGCCCTCCTTACCCTTGAACATTCTTTGATTGTTCAAGAGATCATTGAGATTCTTCTCTCCTTGAATGCAAGTAGCAAGGCCCTTAGCAAGATCGGCCTTCAACCTATTGTTCTCCTCAATGATATCACTATGATCACATATAGAGTTAGAAGAACAAGAAACTTCAATAACTTGCATTGGTGGGACTTTAGATTGTTCAATAGTTAGTTGAATTTGAAGTTGCTCATGAATCTTGGTGAGATGAGAGAATTTGCTTTCCAAAGCCTTGTGGGCTTCTTCAAGCTTCTCAAACTTCTCACGAAAATCATTATGACCAACGTCAAATTCAACTTTCTCCTTTTTAAGCAACTTGACCATAGCAAGAGCATGGTCACATTCTTTAGTGAGTTTTGACAAGATTAGATTATGAGACTCTTCTAGTCCCAACAATTTCTCCTCTAAAGAGACTCTCAAGTTTTGCTCTTCTTCGAGCTCAATTGATAGAGAGCCAATATCATCGGCGGCTAATCTTTCCAACTCCTCCTTCTTCTTGATAGTGTCATGGGCATCACCTATTTCACACATTAGTGTCTCAAAGTATATCTTGGTTGGCCCCTTCATGTTAGCAAGAAATTTATCACAAGAAACTCGTTCTTTCTTAATCTTAAGACTACTCACATCATCCATAGGAGTAGAATCGGAATGAGATGATAAAGGAGTAGGTGATGATGTTACCTCCGAGGCCTTGGCCATAAGACACTTGTGGGTGGTGATGATGGCGTTCTCATTTTGTGAGTTGAAGAGGGATGTAGGTGGAGTGGAGACAGTGGCAATGGCGGCCATTTCTCCATTCTCTTCATCTATGGAGTCATCATCATCGGACTCGGAGTCATACTCCTCATGAACCACCAACACTCTTTCTCCTTTCTTCTTGTTGTCCTTGTTCCCATGCTTCTTGGATGGGTAGAACTTTGATGACCGGCGCTTGGGGATGAGCCGACCTTCATTGTCCTCCTTGTTCTCATAAGGATATTCAGCGATGAAGTGCTTGATTCCTCCACAATTGTAGCAATGCCTCACTTTAGGGTCACCACCCTTCCTTGGAGAAGACTTGAACTTGGATCCCTTCGTCTTGTGCTTGTTGGCATCCCAAAAAGCATTTGCATTGAGAGCCAAGTGTTCATGGAGTGCAAACTTGAGATCTTCAGGAGACCAACACTCTTCTTCATATATTTCTTCTTCTCCTTCACCTTGCTTGGACACCACCTTGGCCTTGAGAGCAAGATTGTGAACTCCTTGTCCGGCAAGAACACGAGCTCTAGTCTCTTCCACATTCTTCTTCAAGATAGACAAGGCGGTGAACTCGCAAAGAACTTCATTTGAGGTCATACTCCCAAAATCCGGTCTTGAACGGATTATCTCAGACCACATGGGTTCTCTTGGGTTGATGGAGGTAATGAACATATGCTTGACATAGTCATCACCATTGTCTTTGCACCCAAACCCGGTCAAGGCCGTTGCAAGAGCCAAGATCCTTTGGTACATCTCATCGGGAGTCTCATTGTCTCGCATAATGAAATCCCTCTCTTCACTCTTGAGCTCATCAAACTTGGAGGACCGAATACTCTCATTCCCAATGAAGAGCATAGTGAGATAGTCCCATACTTCCTTGGCGGTGCTCAAGTTGTTGATGTGTGCCGCATGAGTATCCGGCACGGCTTGTTGAAGGAGATGCTTGGCGGTGGCATTGAGTTGCTCATCAACTTCTTCCCTTCCGGTCAAGTTGTGAGGATCATGAGGTGCAAAGCCATTTTGTATGACCCTCCACAAATGAGTAGAAGAGCTAGAAATATGAGATTTCATTAGTCCTTGCCATTTAATAAAATTGCGAGAATTAAGCTTAGGAGGAGATCCCATGTTGTTAATGTGTGGCATAGGATAATGGACCGGCGGAGGGGAGTAAGTGTTAGGGGGTGGAATGAAAGCACCCTTTGTCGGACCATCATTTTCCTTAGGAGGGGCACCTTTATTCTCCGCGGAGGTGGAGCCATTGTTAGGTGGCTTCACCTTAGCCAAGGAGAGTTCCACATTAGGTGTGGTGTTTGGGTCGGTGGGCCCGAAAGGTTTCTTTCCAAAATATTCCTCAAACATAGCCTTCATCTCCAATCTCATAGAGGCTTGCATTGTGTCCAAGGACGCCAAATGCTCCTCACGTGAGATTGAAGAGGAAGAGATAGATGGAGGAGTATCTTCGGGAGGAGTTTTCTTTACCCTTATCCTCACCCATAGTATCGCCCATACTCTTAGGCGGTTAAGCCCGAATAAGAGACCACGCTCTGATACCAATTGAAAGGATCGTATGAGCGACTAGAGGGGGGTGAATAGGAGCTACCCAATTTTTTACTTCTTTTCGAGTTAAGGCTAGACAAGAAGGTAAATTCTCTAGATGTGCTACTAAGTGAATTTACCTAGAGTGACAAGCAAGCTAGCAATAACAATATAGGTAAAGGTACAAGTAAAGGATAGAGGTAACCGCAATGGAGACACGAAGACACAAGGATGTATTCCCGTAGTTCCTTCCTTGTTACAGGAAGTACATCTACGTTGGAGAGGTGTGGCGCCACAAAGGCCACCAACGCCACAAAGGCTCACCCTATTCTCCGGTGAACAAGCCACAAAGGCGAGTTCATGCTCCACTAAGCGATGCCCTTGAAGGCGGCACGAGACCTTTACACAAAGTATTGGGGCGAGCTCCACAACTCAATTGGAGGCTCCCAATAGGCCCACCAAGCTCTTACACACAAAGTTAAGCTTGGAGGACAGCTTCTTCCGGCTAGGAATCCGATGAACACACGAGTTACAAGCCCCTCAACAAAACGAGGGGGGAAATCAAATCGCCTTGGTGGAAGAGTAGATCTAGGTCTTCTCCCTCAAATCCCAAAAGGGCTTTGAGTTCTATTGGCTAGGGAGAGAGATCTAGTGCTTTAAAGCTTAGCAACAATGGAGGAGAGAGAGTGGAAGCCGCAGCCCCTTCTAGAGGTAGAAGAAGGCTTTATATAGTCCTCCACGAAATGTAGCCGTTGCAGACGACTAGGGCCGGAGTCTCCGGCCTGGAGGGCCGGAGTCTCCGGCCTGGAGGGCTGGAGTCTCCGCCCTAAGTGACTCCAGGGCCGGAGTCTCCGGCCAGAGACAAAAGTCTCCGGCCTAACTCCGGCCTGGCATCTGAATCATCCGAGCCCTTTCGCAAATCAAAACCAGCCAGACAGATCGGAGTCTCCGGCCTCAGCCTGCCGACCCAGAGTCTCCGGCCAGAGACAGAAAGTCTCCGGCCCAACTCCGGCCTGGCATCTGACTTGTCCGACTTTGAGGTTTGCCAAGGCGAGACCCCTAGACCGGAGTCTCCGGCCAGCAGGGTCGGAGTCTCCACCCTAGAAGATGCACTAGCAGCATTTCGTGGATCCCCTCTCCACCATTTCCACCTTCGCAAAGCACCCTACAAGACAACTAAGCCCTAAACCCACTACTGGACTACGGGCTCCGATCTTTTCTTCCTTTTTGGGGTGCACCTCCGCGAGATCCTGAATCAACCTAGAAAATCTGCAGAACTTTAATAGCATGGTTAATTCACCATATGTTGTTAACAAACACCAAAATACATTTATTAGGGAAATGCTCTTTCAATAGTGTTGGGGTTTGATGCAAATAACAAAATTTTATTTCCTACGCAACCCCTAATTTCCCAAAGATCTATCTATTAGTAATGCTGTAACGGTAAACTGGTGTTCGGCGACATACCCTTCAAGACCAAATGCGGGATTAACGCTCCCGCACAAGAAAGATGAAGCCGACGTAGCCGACCTCAAGGTCGTTGAAGAACTTGGTGCAATGACTCTGGTGCCACAATAGGCAGCACCTCCGCATACTCACACGCGTACGGTGATCACGATGACCCACGAAATCCCTTATCCAGCTAAGATTGCAGAAGTAGACAGCTTTGGATAGGATTCAGAAACTCCGCAGCACAACGGCGTGCAGCGGTGGTGTCGTCTCAATCCCACACAGCCCTTCGGGAGGCCATGTGAGAGGGAGAGAGAGAGGCGGTGAGGAGGGTGGTGCACCAGGGAGAGAGGAGAGGAGGCACGTGTCATGCTGTTGTGTTTTTGTGCTCTCCATCTCCCCTGAGGGGCCTTCATATAATGGGGAGGGGGTGCACCCCTCCACCAAGGCACCACAAGGGTGGCAGCCAAGAGGAGGAGTAAGGCAGTGGCTAGGGTTGGGGTGGGGCAAAGCCAGGCCCCACCTACCCCCAAAACCCTAGCCCCTTGGCCGGCTGGGCCCTAGGCCTTGGCCCATGGCGCCCCAAGCCCTTATCCAATAAAGGGCGCCCTAGGAATTAATGGGCTCCCCTCCAGGATGGGCCCATTAAGGTGGGCTTCACATAATTAATTAATTAATCAATATTAATTCATTTAATTAATTAATATAATTAACCTTTAATTAATTCCCCGCTACTCCGAAACTCTTCCGGACTCCATCCAAACACTTTCCGACTCTGCCGAAACACTTTCGGACTTTATCAGAACGATTCCTTTTTCTCACATCAACACTCGGTATTTCTGAATATAACCAAAACCATCTCAAGCATCGTGACCCCTTAAGCGTGTTACCCAATGATTCAAGAACACTCTAGACATTACCGAGATCTCTCTCCAGTAAATGATCATGAAATGGATCTGGAGATCCATGATGACCCCTATGCATTCTACAAAGTTCCTTTAGTCGTTGAACCATAAACATTGATGTTCCTTTCCCTTTGTTTAACTGATACTAGCATAGTTTGATATCTGATCGTTGGTATCACCATACCTCGTTCAATCTCATTACCGACTATTGCTACTTAACTCGTACCACGATATTCCATCCCGTGACCTAGTCACATGCTGCACAACTTCGGATATAATATCACCAAGTGGGCCCAGAGTATCATCTCCGTTATGCGGATGAACAAATCCCGCTCTTGGTTCATACGCCTCAACATACTCCATTGGAAAACCCGAAGGCACCTTTTGAGTCACCCAATCACAGAATGACGGTTAATGCAATCAAAGCTTCTGCCGGAAGTAGTGATTAAATATTACCTCATGGTCTAAGGATTAGGTTACAACACTTTCTTATTATCACAACGTGAACATCATGACACAACCATGTTTCAATACTAATGTTTGGGTATGTCCATCATGACATTATCTCAATGTCAATTGGCATAAATGCTTCATGATTGGGAAACCTCGGTCATCAGCTGCATAATGAACTAGCAATTAGAGGATTACTAGAGACTCCATTTCATTTAAAACCACACCTATATCAGTGTTTCCAATTGACATAGTTATTGCATAGTATTAAACTTATTATGAACTGTATGAAATATGCAAAAAAAACTGTTTATTTCCTTCACATAGGAGAAATAGGAGAAATTCAGTGTCTAGACTTGCAGGGTGAAAACCCAAGGTCTGACCATAATTGGTTGTGCTTGACAATGGTATTATTGAAGACATTGTTTTGTGAGCGCGGACTATCTCTTGGGTGAAAACCTGATACGTCTCAAACGTATCTATAATTTTTGATACACCATGCTTGTTCTTACACCATTTGCTTAGTGTTTTGTTACACTTTGTGGCATTTTTATGCATTTTCCAGAACTAACCTATTAACAAGATGCCACAGTGCTAGTTCCCTATTTTCTGCTGTTTTTGTGTTTCAGAAAAGTTACACGGGAAATATTCTCGAAATTGGACGAAACAAAAGCCGAACATCCAGATATTTAACGAAGCTTCCAGAAGTCCGAAGAGGAGACGGAGGGGGGCCACGGGCCAGCCACACAACAGGGCAGCGCGGCCCAGCCCTTGGATGCGCCCCCTATGTGTGAGACCATCCTGGTCCACCTCTGACGCTGCCCCTTCGCCTATAAAGACCCCCCAACGGGAAAAACCTAAGTACCTGATCAATTTTCTAGAAACACATCGTGATCCACCATCATCGTCGACCCGGGATCGGGAGGGTCCAGAAGCTCTTCCCGGTACCCTGCCGGAGAGGGGAATCACCACCGGAGCTCTTCTTCATCGCCATGCTTGCCTCCGACGTGATGAGTGAGTAGTCTACCTTGGACTATGGGTCCATAGCAGTAGCTAGATGGTTGTCTTCTCCACCATGTGCTTCATGTTTAGATCTCGTGAGCTGCCTTACATGATCGAGATCATCTTTATGTAATTCTACATGTTGTGTTTGTTGGGATCCGATGAATATTGGTGTTATGTTAAGTTGATGTGCTAAATATTATCTTATGTTATCTCTATGTTGTTTATGATCTTGCATGCTCTCCGTTGTTAGTAGCTATCTTGGCCAAGTAGATACTAGTGACTCCAAGAGGGGGTATTTATGCTCGATAGTTGGGTTCATGCCTCTATTTAATCTAGGGGAGTGACAAAAACCTCTAAGGTTGTAGATGTGTTGTTGCCACTAGGGAGAAAACAATATTCTTGTGTCCAAGGACATTTGTTTTGTTTACATTACACACTTTGCTTAATGCAGTTATCTGTTGCTTGCAACTTAATACTTTTGGGGTCCTCGGATGATTCCCTGCGAGTGGATTATTAGTCATAGATGCAGTTGGATGGCGGTCTATGTATTTGTTGTAATGCCCAGAGTAAATCTCATAGTGATCCTCGTGACATATGCACGTTATCTTTATTCTATCAATTGCCCAACTGTAATTTGTTTACCTAGCATGTTGTTATTTATCGTATGGAGAGACACCACTAGTGAACTGTGGACCCCGGTCCAATTTCCTTTACATTGTTACACCATTTTACTATTACTCGCACTGTTTACTTTCTCGCATACTACTACTGTTTTCCACTCGATACGCTCATATCTTTGTTTACAGCAAACCGGTGAGATTGACAACCTCATCGTAAGTTGGGAGCAAAGTATTTGGTTGTGTTGTGTGCAGGTTCCACGTTGTTGCTGGTGCAAAGCAAAGCACTGGACGAGGCGCCTTATAAATTGTCCGGAGCTGTCGCGAAGCTAGCATACATCACCTTCTTAAGTTTGGCTTTTTCCTACTAGTTTGATAAACCTCGGTTTCTTACTGAGGGAAAACTTGCTACTGTGCTCATCATACCTTCCTCTTGGGTTTCCCAACTGGGTGGTCATCCTGCCCGCATCAAGCTAATTTTCTGGCATCGTTGCCAGGGAAAAAGAAGACTTCTGCAAGGGGAGTTTCGCACACACATCCTTTACTTTGTTTTAGTTTTGCTTTACTTTATTTTTACTTGCATCGTTTTTATCAAAAACACAAAAAAATTAGTTTCCTTTATAGTTGTTTTTACTTGTCTGCTTTTAGCTTTGCTAGAATGGGTACTCATGAGAACACCAAGTTGTCTGATTTTACTAGCACTAATAATAGTGATTTTATCTGCACTCCTATTGCGCCACCTGCTCCTGCTGCAAATTTTTATGAGATTAAACCTGCTTTATTGAACCTTGTTATGAAAGAGCAATTTTCTGGTGCTAGTACTGATGATGCTGCAGCTCATCTCAATAATTTTGCTGAGCTATGTGAGATGCAGAAATATAAGGATGTAGATGGTGATATTACTAAGCTTAAGTTGTTTCCTTTTTCTTTGAGAGGAAAAGATAAGGATTGGTTGCTATCTTTGCCTAGAAATAGTATTGATTCTTGGGCTAAGTGTAAGGATGCTTTTATTGAAAGATACTATCCTCCTGCTAAGATTATAGCTTTGTGTAGCAATATTATGAAGTTTAGCCAGCTTGATAATGAACATGTTGCTCAGGCTTGGGAAAGAATGAAATATATGATAAAGAATTGCCCTACTCATGGACTGACTACTTGGATGATTGTCCAAACATTTTATGTAGGACTGAATTTTTCTTCAAGAAATCTATTGGATTCAGCTGCTGGAGGCACTTTTATGTCCCTTACCTTGGGTGCCGCAACCAAGCTCCTTGACAACATGATGGTAAATTATTCTGAGTGGCACACCAAGAGAGCTCCATAAGGTAAGAAGGTAAATTCTATTGAGGAAACCTCTTCCTTCAGTGATAAGATTGATGCTATTATGCTTATGCTTTCTAATGATAGGACTCATGTAGATCCTAATAATGTTCCTTTGGCCTCTTTGGTTGCTTAAGAAGAGCATGTTGATGTAAACTTCATTAGAAATAATAATTTTAACAATAATACTTATAGGAACAATTTTGCTAGTAACAATTATAGGCCGTATCCTTATACCAATGGTAATGGTTATAGGAACTCTTATGGTAATTCCTACAACAACACTAGGGCAGCGCCCTCCGATCTTGAGGTAATGCTCAAGGACTTCATCGGTAAGCAAACTGCTTTTAATAAGTCTGTTGAGGAACAGTTAGGCAAAATTGATATCCTTGCTTCTAAAGTTGATAGCCTTGCTCATGATGTTGAATTATGAAACTAAAAGTGTTGCCTAATGAGGTGAAAGAGAACAATACTTTTGCTGCTGCTAATGCTATTCAAGTTAGAATTGATGAAAATGTTAGGATGCTAGCAGAATTGCATGCCAGGTGGGAAAGAGAAGATGAGATGGCTAGAAATATGAAGGTATGTACCATTACTACCTTTAATGATGTTGTTCCAAATGCTAGAAATCCTCTTACTTTGATTGGTGTAGAGAAAACTCCTACTCCATGTGTTAAAAAGCCCAAAATAGCAAAAACTTTTTCTCAAAAGAGTGCTAAATTTTTTCGAAGTGTAGGAGATGATAGCTCTATTTATTTTAATGATTTTGATATTGATGGCTGCAATATATCTGAAGTTATTTTGTTCTTGCAAAAGCTTTCTTTGACTCCTAATGCTAGTCCTATAAATGCTGCTTTTACTAAGGATATTACCAATGCTCTCATGAAAATTAGGGATGAAAAGTTGAAGCAAAAAGCTTCTATTCCCAAGAAGTTAGAAGATGGTTGGGAACCCATCATTGATATGCATGTTAATGGTTTTGATTGCCATGCTTTATGTGATCTAGGTGCTAGTATTTCTACTATGCCTAGAAAAATTTATGCCATGCTTGATTTACCACCGCTTGAAAAGTGTTATTATGATGTTCCTCTTGCTGATGTTGCTAAGAAGAAACCTTTGGGAAGGATTAATGATGTTCTTATTATGGTTAACAATAACCTTGTTCCCGTTGATTTTCTTGTTATGGATGTTGAATGCAATGCTTCGTGTCCTATTATTTTGGGAAGACCCTTTCTTCGAACTGTAGGTGCCATCATTGATATGAGGGAAGGCACCATCAAATATCAATTCCCACTCAAGAAAGGTATGGAATACTTCCCTGGAAAGAGGAAGAAATTACTTTTTGACTCTATTCTTAGAGCAAATTATGAACTTGATGCTTCATCGCTTGATATTACTTGATTCGCACTTTCTACGCGTAGCTCAAAGGCGTTAAAGAAAAACACTCTTGGGAGATAACCCATTGTTTTACTTTCAGTACTTTTTCTTTTATTTGAGTCTTGGAAGTTATTACTACTGTAATAACTGCTCCTTATCATTTTTATTTCATTTTTGTGCCAAGAGAAACCTCTAATTTGAGTGAGGTAAGATTTGGGGAAGTTGCTGTCCTGAAACAGATTTCAGTGCTGCACCGTAAACATTCGTAAAAATTCTCAGAATATCTTTTTGACCTACGATTTCTTGTGCATATGCCCCAGGTTATATCCAAACTTTCATTAGTTATACACTTTTTGATTTGAGCAACAGAAAATCCTCGAAAAAATCGACCTTTGTCAGCTGTTCTATTTTGACAGATTTCAGCCACTATTTGTGTTTGCCTCTCGATCGCTTTCTTTTTTAGTTCTTTTGATCACGGAACTTGTGGGGAAGTTGCTACAGTAGTATATACTTTATATGTGGTGGTTTTGAGTTGAAATCTGAAGCAAAAAGGGGTTGATTCATTATTATGCTTACACTAATGTTGCTAATAGAATTGTGTTTAGTTTTGTATGAAGGAAGTTTTCATGTGTAGGGATTGGAGAATGATGAGATGAGTTAAAGAATGGACAAAAGCTCAAGCTTGGGGACGCCCACGCACCCCAAGAAATATCCAAGAGGTACAAGCGTCAAAGCTTGGGATGCCCCCGAGGCACCCCTTCTTCATTGGCAAAAATCAGGTCACCTTTCAACACACTATATTTTTATTACTTCATGCATTATGCGTTTTTCTTGGAGTGTCAGTTGTTTTAGTTTTCAGTTTTGTTTAGTTTTGTTTGCTGCAATAAATGTTTGGACCCCAACAAATTTCCTTTGGAGAAGTTTTCTTGCTTTTCATTTGCCAAGAACACTCTGTTTTTCACTCTTATCGTTCAACGAGTGTTCTCTTTTTATAGAACTGTATTTAGCTTTCATTTTTCACCTTGATTTGTTCAGATCTTGTTATATCTTTATATCAAGGTGTATTTTGACCTCTGGTCCATGTTGGTTTTCATCAAAAGAGTTGTTTCAAAAAGGTTTGAATGGTGTTGGAAAAGAGAAAAAAATTCATGCAAAAAAGTGGTACAAAAAGGAGCTTGTTTAGACTGCGGCTTAGACTTTTTCATAACGTGTTTGATGTCATTTTGATAGTATGCTTAGTGGTTTTGCTGTAGCATGACTTGTCTCAAATGACTGAGATTGCTTAATGAGTCTTTGAAAAAAATCATGCGTTGTTTTAATTATTTGGAAGCATTAATTTGGTTTTCTCCTTGATGCTTTATTTGGATTGACTTGGCGCATGCTTACACATGTTTGACTCATACAAAGTCGCCATAAGCCTCTATGATCATTTAGTTTTTGACTTTTGATGCCATCTTATGCTTCTCTTAATGATGTTTTGTCGCTATGCATGATTATGGCCGTTATTGCTCTCTTAGTTGGTCGCTCCCAGTCTTTTGCTAGCCCTCATTTTGTACTGATTATGAGCTCTACTCGTGCATCCAACTCCTAAAAACTAAGTTGTTCCAATGTGTCCATCATACATACCTATTAGCAATTTGCTATTCCAAAGTACATTTGACTTGCTTTTATCTATCCTTCAAATTAAACTCTTTTTGGTGTTATGCGAAAATTGGTCAGTAAAGCTCTCACAAACCTGATGGCACACTTTATTTTTCTCGTTCTTAAAAATTTGACATTGTGGCTCTCTTATGTTGATTTGTTATGCTTGCAAGTTGTAAGTTGGGAATTAGCCAATCCATGCCGTCATGGGGTAAGCTTTCAACGTTGCACTTCTTATTTGAGTTGATATCATGATCTTTTGTTTATGGATACTCGCGATGTGAAATAAATTGGGAATCTTGCGGGATCATGGAGTTTGTATACATGTTAGAGAAATGCTTGGGCCGCTAATCTAAGTCATGCATAATTCATGGTGGAAATTTACAGTATGCCCATAGTGGACATTCGACGACGTATCTCAAAATAAAAAGCTATACCAATGGTAAATAAAAGAGATGCCGAGGTGTTCATTGTCTGTTTGTCCTGTCATTTTGATGTGGGCTTGTTCCATGTCATCGGGCACGGAGGTACCCCGTTGGCGGTTCTCGATGATACGTGTATACTTACAATGACAAGAGCTTGCTTGGGACTCTAAGTCGAGTAGCATGAGGTTTGGCTATTCGTACTTCACAGGACACGAGGTTTTCAACTTATGATTTGTCAAGCATATGCTTCATAATTGTACTCGCATTAACTTTAACCATTCAAGATGCCTATGATGGGGGCAATGGGAGCTCAAAGCTAGTAAGTACCATAATTTTTGAAGGTTTATAAAACTTGCAATCACTGCTTCCCTCTGCGAAGGGCCTTTCTTTTACTTTTATATTAAGTCTCCACCTTCTATCTTTATGCACCATCTAAGAGAGCATAGTTGTCATTCTGAGTTTAATGTGCATAGTCCCAAAGTTTATCATTGATTGATTCATGATTTTGGTTTCACTTGTTCTTAAATTATTTGTATCTAGTCGCCCTCTTAAATTTGAAGGTGTCCTATGCATTTATGTTTTGCTCTCTCATGAAGGACAAGCTGAAAACCATTTGCTATGTTTTTCCATATGATTTGAACACACATTTGACTTTCATTGTTTCATTTTCATGATATTTTGTTTGTGTTCTTTTTCATGTTATAACATGGTTGCTAAGTTTCTTCTATCAAGATTATATCTTTCATGCCCATGTTTTAAGTTCTTTTGATCCTAGCACTCAATGCTTTACATAGATGATCAAGATTGTGTTGGTGCATGTCACCTCAAAAAATATTCTTTTGTTATCACTTACCTACTCGAGGACGAGCAGGAGTTAAGCTTGGGGATGCTGATACGTCTCAAACGTATCTATAATTTTTGATGCTCCATGCTTGTTCTTACACCATTTGCTTAGTGTTTTGTTACACTTCGTGGCATTTTTATGCATTTTCCGGAACTAACCTATTAACAAGATGCCACAGTGCCAGTTCCATGTTTTCTGCTGTTTTTGTGTTTCAGAAAAGTTACACAGGAAATATTTTCGGAATTGGACGAAACAAAAGCCGAACATCCAGATATTTAATGAAGCTTCCAGAATTCCGAAGAGGAGACGGAGGGGGGCCACGGGCCGGCCACACAATAGGGTGGCGCGGCACAGCCCCTGGCCGCGCCCCCTATGTGTGAGACTGCCCTGGTCCACCTTTGACGCTGCCCCTTCGCCTATAAAGACCCCCCGACAGGAAAAACCTAAGTGCCCGATCAATTTTCCAGAAACACATCGCGATCCGCCGTCGTCGTCGACCCAAGATTGGGAGGGTCCAAAAGCTCTTCCTGGCACCCTGCCAGAGAGGGGAATCGCCACCGGAGTGAGTAGTCTACCTTGGACTATGGGTCCATAGCAGTAGCTAGATGGTTGTCTTCTCCACCATGTGCTTCATGTTTAGATCTCGTGAGCTGCCTTACATGATCGAGATCATCTTTGTGTAATTCTACATGTTGTGTTTGTTGGGATCCGATGAATATTGGTGTTATGTTAAGTTGATGTGCTGAATATTATCTTATGTTATCTCTATGTTGTTTATGATCTTGCATGCTCTTCGTTGTTAGTAGCTATCTTGGCCAAGTAGATACTAGTGACTCCAAGAGGGGGTATTTATGCTCGATAGTTGGGTTCATGCCTCTATTTAATCTGGGGGAGTGACAGAAACCTCTAAGGTTGTAGATATGCTGTTGCCACTAGGGAGAAAACAACATTCTTGTGTCCAAGGACATTCGTTTTGTTTACATTACACACTTTGCTTAATGCAGTTATCTGTTGCTTGCAACTTAATACTTTTGGGGTCCTTGGATGATTCCCCGCGAGTGGATTGTTAGTCATAGATGCAGTTGGATGGCGGTCTATGTATTTTGTTGTAATGCCCAGAGTAAATCTCATAGTGATCCTCGTGACATATGCACATTATCTTTATTTTATCAATTGCCCAACTGTAATTTGTTTACCCAGCATGTTGTTATTTATCTTATGGAGAGACACCACTAGTGAACTGTGGACCCTGGTCCAATTTCCTTTACATTGTTACACTGTTTTACTATTACTCGCACTGTTTACTTTCTCGCATACTACTATTGTTTTCCACTCGATATGCTCATACCTTTGTTTACAGCAAACCGGTGAGATTGATAACCTCATCGTAAGTTGGGAGCAAAGTATTTGGTTGTGTTGTGTGTAGGTTCCACGTTGTTGCCGGTTGATACGTCTCCAACGTATCCATAATTTTTGACACTCCATGCTTGTTTTTACACCATTTGTTTAGTGTTTCGTTACACTTCGTGGCATTTTTATGCATTTTCCGGCACTAACCTATTAACGAGATGCCACAGTGCCAGTTCCCTATTTTCTGCTGTTTTTGTGTTTCAAAAAAGTTACACAGGAAATATTCTCGAAATTGACGAAACCAAAGCCAGACGTCCAGATATTTCACGAAGCTTCCAGAACACCGAAGAGGAGATGGAGAGGGGCCACAGGGCGCCCACACCACAGGGCGGCGCAACCTAGGGCTGGCCCGCGCCCCCTGGTGGTGTGGCCACCCTGGCCCACTTCTAATGACGCCCCTTCGCCTATAAAGACCCCCCGACGGGAAAAACCTAAACACCCAATCACTTTTCCAGAGTACATCGCGATCCGCCGCCGCCGTCGACCCAAAGATCGGGAGGGTCCAGAAGCTCTTCCCGGCACCCTGCCGGAGAGGGGAATCACCACCGGAGGTCTTCTTCATCGCCACGCTTGCCTCCGACGCAATGAGTGAGTAGTCTACCTTGGACTATGGGTCCATATCAGTAGCTAGATGGTTGTCTTCTCCACCATGTGCTTCATGTTTAGATCTCGTGAGCTGCCTTACATGATCGAGATCATCGTTATGTAATTCTACATGTTGTGTTTGTTGGGATCCGATGAATATTTGGTGTTATGATTGAGTTGATGTTCTGAATATTATCTTATGTTATCTCTATGTTGTTTATGATCTTGCATGCTCTCCGTTGTTAGTTGCTATCTTGGCCAAGTAGTTGCTAGTGACTCCAAGAGGGGGTATTTATGCTCGATAGTGGGTTCATGCCTCTATTTAATCTAGGGGAGTGACAGAAACCTCTAAGGTTGTAGATGTGATGTTTCTACTAGGGGAAAACAACATTCATATGCTCGAGGGCATATGCTTTGTTTATATTACACACTTTGCTTAATGCAATTATCTGTTGTTCGCAACTTAATACTTGTGGAGTTCTCGGATTAATTCGCCACAAGTGGATTATTAGTCATAGATGCAGTTGGATGGCGGTCTATGTATCTTGTTGTAATGCCCAGAGTAAATCTCATAGTGATCCTCTCGACATATGCACGTTGTCTTTATTCTATCAATTGCCCAACTATAATTTGTTTACCCAGCATGTGTTATTTTATCTTATGGAGAGACACCACTAGTGAACTGTGGACCCCGGCCCTATTTCCTTTATATTGCTATCACCTATTTACTTTACTCTCACTGTTTACTTTACTCGCATACTATTATCACTTTACACTCGATACGCTCATACCCTTTGTTTCAAGCAAACCGGTGAGATTGAAAACCTCATCGTAAGTTGGGAACAAAGTATTTGGTTGTGTTGTGTGCAGGTTCCACGTTGCCGCTCACAAAGCAAAGCTCAGACGAGGCACCCTATAAATTGTCCGGAGCTGTCGCGAAGCTAGCGGGCATCACCTTCAGTCGTATTCGTCCTCCTACTGGATTGATAACCTTGGTTTCATAACTGAGGGAAAACTTGCTGCTATCTTCATCAAAACCTTCTCTTGGGGTTTTCCAACTGGTCGGTCATTTACTACACATTCCCACGTCAACTTGGCTCCAGAAGTTTATGTCGCCGTTGCCGTGTATTTAAGAAGAAGCTTTCACACCATCATCACCGCGCTATCAACAAGTTTTCTGGCGCCGTTGCCGGGGAGGAAAGAAGACTTCTGCAAGGGGAGTTTCGCACGCACATCCTTTACTTTGTTTTAAGTTTTGCTTTACTTTATTTTTACTTGCATCGTTTTATCAAAAACCCAAAAAAATTAGTATCCTTGATAGTTGTTTTTACTTGTCTGCTTCTAGTTTGCTAGAATGGCTACTCCTGAAAACACCAAGTTGTGTGACTTTACTAGCACGAATAATAGTGATTTTATCTGCACTCCTATTGCGCCACCTGCTCCTGCTGCAAATTTTTATGAGATTAAGCCTGCTTTGTTGAACCTTGTTATGAAAGAGCAATTTTCTGGTGCTAGTACTGATGATGCTGCAGCTCATCTCAATAATTTTGTTGAGCTATGTGAGATGCAGAAATATAAGGATGTTGAAAGTGATATTATTAAGCTTAAGTTATTTCCTTTTTCTTTGAGAGGAAAAGCTAAGGATTGGTTGCTGTCTTTGCCTAAAAATAGTATTGATTCATGGGCTAAGTGTAAGGATGCTTTTATTGGTAGATACTATCCTCCTGCTAAGATTATAGCTTTGCGTAGCAATATCATGAAGTTTAGTCAGTTTGATAATGAACATGTTGCTCAAGCTTGGGAAAGAATGAAATCTATGATAAAGAATTGTCCCACTCATGGACTGACTACTTGGATGATTGTTCAAACTTTTTATGCAGGACTGAATTTTTCTTTAAGGAACCTACTTGATTCAGCTGCTGGAGGCACTTTTATGTCCCTTACCTTGGGCGCCGCAACAAAGCTTCTCGACAATATGATGGTAAATTACTCTGAATGGCACACTGAGAGAGCTCCACAAGGTAAGAAGGTAAATTCTGTTGAGGAAACCTCTTCCCTGAGTGATAAGATTGATGCTATTATACTTATGCTTTCTAATGATAGGACTCATGTAGATCCTAATAATGTTCCTTTGTCCTCTTTGGTTGCTCAAGAAGAGCATGTTGATGTAAACTTCATTAGAAATAATAATTTCAACAACAATGCTTATAGGAACAATTTTGCTAGTAACAATTATAGGCCGTTTCCTTCTAATGGTGATAATAGCTATCTCGGTAGACCTAAAATGGCTAGTGAAGAAAGAATTTTTGAACTTGAAAATGCTACCAAGAATTTTATGCAGGCGCAATATGAGCAGAACAAGGCTTTTACCAAGACTATGGAGGAGCAATCAGCTCTGTTGAGGACTATTAGTCATCAACTTGAAAATTTAAACAAGGTTATTCCTGAGTTGCAAGCTAAGGTTTCCAAAGCCGAAACCAATATTTCATCTTTGTCTAATGTGCAAACTTCTTTGGTTAACAGAATGTCCGCTAAGCCTGATCCTTTTGCTACTTCTAATGCTATCCAAGTTAGAATTGATGAAAATGTTAGGATGCTAGCAGAATTGCATGCCAGGTGGGAAAGAGAACATGAGATGGCTAGAAAGATGAAGGTATGTAACATTACTACCTCTAATGATGTTATTCCTAATGCTAGCAATCCTCTTACTTTGATTGGTGTAGAGAAAACTCCCACTCCTTGTGTTAAAAAGCCTAAAACTGCTAAGACTTTTTCTCAAAAGAGTGCTAATTTTTTTTGGAGTGTAGGAGATGATAGCTCTATTTCCTTTAATGATTTTGATTTTGATGGCTGCAATATATCTGAAGTTATTTTGTTCTTGCAAAAGCTTGCTTTGACTCCCAATGCTAGTTCTTTAAATGTTGCTTTTACTAAGCATATTACCAATGCCCTCATGAAAATTAGGGATGAAAAGTTGAAGCAAAAAGCTTCTATTCCCAAGAAGTTAGAAGATGGTTGGGAACCCATCATTGATATGCATGTTAATGGTTTTGATTGCCATGCTTTATGTGATCTATGTGCTAGTATTTCTATCATGCCTAGAAAGATTTATGATATGCTTGATTTACCACCGCTTGAAAAGTGCTACTATGATGTTCCTATCACTAATGTTGCTAAGAAGAAACCTTTGGGAAGGATTAATGATGTTCTTATTATGGTTAACAATAACCTTGTTCCCGTTGATTTTCTTATCATGGATGTTGAATGCAATGCTTCATGTCCTATTATTTTGGGAAGACCTTTTCTTCGAACTGTAGGTGCCATCATTGATATGAGGGAAGGCACCATCAAATATCAATTTCCACTCAAGAAAGGTATGGAACACTTCCCTAGAAAGAGAAAGAAATTGCTTTTTGACTCTATTCTTAGAGCAAATTATGAGCTTGATGCTTCATCACTTGATATTACTTGATTCGCACTTTCTGCGCCTAGCTCAAAGGCGTTAAAGAAAAGCACTCTTGGGAGATAACCCAATGTTTTTACTTTCAGTTCTTTTTCTTTTATTTGAGTCTTGGAAGTTATTACTACTGTAATAACCTCTCCTTATCCTTTTTATTTTGTTTTTGTGCCAAGAGAAGCCTCTAATTTGAGTGAGGTAAGATTTGGAGATGTTGCTGTCCTGAAACAGTTTTCGGTGCTGCACCGTAAAAATTCGTGAAAATTCTCTGTATATCTTTTGGACCTACGATTTCTTGTGCATATGTCCCAGGTTATATACAAACTTTCATTAGTTGAACACTTTTTGATTTGAGCAACATAAAACCCTCTAAAAATTCGACCTTTGTCAGCTATTCTGTTTTGACAGATTTCTACCAATATTTGTGTTTGTCGCTTTATCGTTTTCTTTTTGAGTTCTTTTGATCATGGAACTTTTGGGGAAGTTGCTACAGTAGCATATGCTTTATATGTGGTGGTTTTGAGTTGAAACCTGAAGCAAAAGGGGTTGATTCATTATTATGCTTACACTAATGTTGCTAATAGATTTGTGTTTGTTTTGTATGAAAGAAGTTTTCAAGTGTAGGGATTGGAGAATGATGAGATGAGTTAAAGAATGGATAAAAGCTCAAGCTTGGGGATGCCCATGTCACCCCAAGAAATATCCAAGAAATACAAGCGTCAAAGCTTGGGGATGCCCCTGAGGCACCCCTTCTTCATCGGCAAAAATCAGGACACCTTTCAAAACACTATATTTTTATTGCTTCATGCATTATGCGTTTTTCTTGGAGCGTCAGTTGTTTTTAGTTTTGTTTAGTTTTGTTTGCTGCAATAAATGGTTGTACCCCAATAAATTCCTTTGGAGAAGTTGCCTTGCTTTTTATTTGCCAAGAACACTCCGTTTTTTATTCTTATAATTTTAACGAGTGTTCTCTTTTTCTAGATTGCATTTAGCTTTCAATTTTTGCCTTGATTTGTGTTCATATCTTGTTATATCTTTTCATCAAGGTGTATTTTGACCTCTGGTCCATGTTGGTTTTCATCAAAAGAGTTGGTTATAAAAAGTTCGAATGGTGTTGGAAAAGAGAAAAAGCTTTATGCAAAAAAGTGGTACAAGAAGGAGCTTGTGTAGACTGCGGCCTAGGCTTTTGCATGTCGTGCTTGATATATTTTTGATAGTATGCTTAGTGGTTTTTCTGTAGCATGACTTGTCTCAAATGACTGAGATTGCTTAATGAGCCTTTGAAAAAATCATGCGTTGTTTTAATTATTTGGAAGCATTATTTTGGTTTTCTCCTTTGATGCTTTATTTGGGTTGACTTGGCGCATGCTCACACATGTTAGACTCATACAAAGTCACCATTGCCTCTATGATCATTTATTTTTTGACTTTTGATGTCATCTTATGCTTCTTTTAATGTCGCTTTGTCGCTCTGCATGATTATGGCCGTTATTGCTCTCTTAGTTGGTCGCTCTCAGTCTTTTGCTAGCCCTCATTTTGTACTGAGTATGAGCTCTACTCATGCATCCAACTCCTAAAAACGAAGTTGTTCCAAAGTGTCCACCATACATACCTATTAGCAATTTGCTATTCCAAAGTACATTTGACTTGCTTTTATCTATCCTTCAAATTAAACTCTTTTTGGTGTTATGCGAAAATTGGTCAGTAAAGCTCTCACGAACCGGATGGCACACTTTACTTTTCTCGTTTTAAAATTTTGACATTGTGGTCTCTTATGTTGAGTTGTTATGCTTGCAAGTTGTAAGTTGGGAATTAGCCCAGCCATGCCGTCATGGGGCAAGCTTTCAACATTGCACTATCTTTCATTGGAGTTGATATCGTGATCTTTTGTTTATGGATACTCGCGATGTGAAATAAGTTGGGAATCTTGCGGGATCATGGAGTTTTTATATGTGTTAGGGAAACGCCTGGGCCGCTAATCTAAGCCATGCATAATTCATGGTGGAAATTTACAGCATGCCCATAGTGGACATTCGACGACGCATCTCACAATAAAAAGCTATACCAATGGTAAATAAAAGAGATACCGAGGTGTTCATTGTCTGTTTGTCTTGTCATTTTGATGTGGGCTTGTTCCATGTCATCGGGCAGGAGGTACCCCGTTGGCGGTTCTCGATGATACACATATATTTACAATGACAAGAGCTTGCTTGGGACTCTAAGTCGAGTAGCATGAGGTTTGGGTCTTCGTATTTCACGGGACACGAGGTTTTCAACTTATGATTTGTCAAGCATATGCAGCATAAGTGTTCTCGCATTAACTTTAACCATTCAAGATGCTTATGATGGGGGCAATGAGAGCTCAAAGCCGGTAAGTACCATAATTTTTGAAGGTTTATAAACTTGCAATCACTGCTTCCCTCCGTGAAGGGCCTTTCTTTTACTTTTATGTTGAGTCTCCACCTTCTATCTTTATGCACCATTAAGAGAGCATAGTTGTCAGTATGAGTATAATGTGCATTGTCCCAAAGTTTTCATTGATTGATTCATATTGTTGGTTTCACTTGTTCTTAAATTATTTGCATCTAGTCGCCCTCTTAAACTTGAAGGTGTGCTATGCATTTATGTTTTGCTCTCTCATGAAGGACAAGCTGAAAACCATTATTGTTCTAAAAAAAGCTGAAAACCATTTGTATGTTTTTCCTTATGATTTGAACACACGTTTGACTTTCATTGTTTCATTTTCAT